>CM062817.1:354081722-354671722 GCA_031772625.1 Pinus tabuliformis
GAAGATCCCCCTCATGGGAACATCTCATTTCCTTCTCTTCATCGAATTTTACATCCCTGTGAACCACTATGATATTGTTGGTCTACAAGTACACCCGATAGTTGTGAGTTGTATCAGCGTACCCCACAAATATCCCCAACTTTTTTGTTGGCTCAAGCTTCTTCCATGCATCTTTGGTTACATGGTAGTAGACCAATGAACCAAAAATCCTGAAGTGACCCACATCTAGTCTCTTCCTTGCGAAAGACTCCTTTGGTGTACTCATCCCAAGAATTCAATGAGGCATTTTGTTCTACGAATAAATAGTTGTGTTTCATGCCTCGGCCCACAAGTGTATTGGTAGGCCCAAATCATGCAACATTTCCCATTATAGCCCTAATATGCTTCTATTATTCCTTTCATCCACGCCATTCTACTATGGGTTATGAGGTGTTGTCAACTCTTGTAGAATGCCTTCTACCATACATACGTTTTTAAACTCATTCGAAACACACTCTCTATTGTTATCACTCCTAAGAGCTTTAACCTTCCTACCAGCCTCTTTCTCGACCAATGCTTTAAATTCACATAATTTGCAAAATTCAAATCTTTCTTCTACATGAAGAAGACCCAAAATTTATGAGAAAAATCATCAACAAATATAACATAATATATGTTCTTGAATGTGGATATGGTCGAGAATGGTCTACACACATCTGAATGGACTCGATGGAGGATCTCTTGTGATCAACTTTCTTTGTCGTGAAAGGAATATTTGGTGTATTTTCCCAAAGTGCACCCTTTCCTTGTATCAACTTGCTCTAGTGTACCTTCGAGAAGATTGGTAGAAATTTGTTGCATGATTTTCAAAGCGCCATGATGGAAGTGAGCCAAGCATATGCCACAACTCACTGATATCTCGGCTTTGCACCCTTGCTGTTCTCGTGCTCAAGGTAGCATGATATTGTACCTCGAACTTGTATAGATTCTTCACTCGAACCCCTATCCTCTTTACCTATCCTGTCACTATGTGGCGAACGAACGCTTTTCCCTTACTAAAGATCACATCATATCCTCTATCCTCAAACATCGCAACAAATACCAAGTTCTTCTTCAAACTAGGAACATACATAAGGTCTTACAAAGTGGGCGGAGAACCTAACTACCTTGGAAAGGTAACTATACCAAGCCCAGTAGAAATATACCTCCTTTCATCACCCATCTCGATATGCATATAGAGATCCTTCTCCTCCAAGTTACTAAAGATCTCTTTGTTACAAGTTGTGTGGAAGGAAGCTCCATTGTCTTGGTACCATACACTACCCATCATCGATGATACCATACATGTGATGAGGGTAAAGCCCAATTCGAATTGTGAGGCAAGAGCCTCACCTCCTACCACTCCTCCTGAGGGCTTCTTACTGGCCTTCTTGAGCGAACACTTTGTGGAAAAATGTCCCAACTCATGACAATGAAAGCACTTGACATTCAATGTCCTTCTTCTTTCCTCCATGACAATAATCTTATTTCAAATCGGATGTCTTCCCCTTCACTTTCTTTGTATTACCCACTAAGGCACAATTTTCCTCATCATCAGTCTTTGATGATGATTTGTCTCACGTATTCCTCTGAATCTCTTCCTGTACCAAATCCGACCACAGTCGTTCCCAATATAGTAGCTTCTCCCTCCCATTGATAGGGTCCTGATAACTGTTCCAACTCTTGGGAAGTCCTAGACAAGCTAGGCTCACCATATCGTCCTTGGAAACAGTAATCCCAACACTTCCAAGCTCATCCTGACAATGAGTTAAATTGGTCAAGTTCTTCAAAATAGGGTCCCCATTCTCCATCTTGATATTTCTTAGTTTGTCCTTCAATGTCAATTTCCTACAGTCACTCCTATTTTGAAACAGTTTCGTCAATGCTTTCCATATTGAGTATGTAGTATCCTTTCAATAGAGACTCGAGACAATGTGGTCTCGAACTCCCTCCATGATAATCCTTCTCGCTTTCCTCACACACTTTCTTCATTCAACCAAATATTTAGCATCTGATGTTAAATGCTTAGGTATGTCATGATATATGAATTCCTTGTGGCGATTGTCTTCTAACACTACCTCCATCTTGTCCTTCCAAGCTATGTAATTCGAGCTACCTTCCAAGGCATACTAAAGTCACAACCCATAGAAAGACATATTGTTGCTTTGTAGTATGAACTTGGAAATTCGATTTTCACCTACACACCAAACTCGAAATCTCCTCTTCTATACTATCTTTAGCTTCCATACCATGTAGATTTTTACTATAGATTCGACACCTTACATGATTTGCTAGAACACAAGACAAAAATATATGTCTTTACTCTTCTCAGTAGAAACCAAAAATGATTGATGTAAATAATAAGTAGAAAGAGGAAGAATATCAATCGCACCTAACACAATATTTCTCTAGGGAAAGCAACTGCTAAAAAACCATGACTATCTATATTGCATTAACTAGAAGATATTAGAAGAAAATATAATGCTTGTTCGTCTTGAACAATTCCTGCACTAGTACAATCTAACTCAATTCCTGCATATGTTTATGAGTGAATCTTCATTTCACTGGTGTGGTACTCGTGATGCACTAGTGCACTAATCCACTACTAGACCTCTACTAGTTCCTCCAATAGTTAGAACTAATCTAACTAACCATAACTCAGTTATACAGAGTTTTCTAATTACAACTCAAAAGAACTCAACCTGAAGCCCTAAAATTTAGCGATCACTCTAAATGAATCTACATATAATTCCAAATTGCATTTCCTAATTCAATTAAGTCAATTTAACTTAATTAACTATTACAAGTTTCCATGAGAATAGAATTACAATTTAATTCAAGGACAAATTAAATTGGAATATCTTGTTGCTATTTCTAACACTCCCTCTCAACAAGAAGTGGATTATCAGCTACCTAAATCTTGTCCCTATGAATCTTGAATTTTCATCTTGACAATGCCTTTATCAATATATCCCCATCCTACTCCTATGTGGGAATGTACTTCTACAACATAATTCTCCTCTGCATGCAATCCTGAAGATGATGATACTGAATATTAATATGCTTTGACCGATCATGAAAAAATGGATTTTTAGAGAGTTTGATACAACTCTGGTTGTCATAGTAAATCACAGTTGGATCAATTTGCTTACCAAACAAACCAACCAAAGTATTCCTCATTCAGATAGCCTCATAAGCTGCTTGACTAGAAGCCATGTACTTTGCCTCTGCTGAACTAAGTGCAATTGATATGTGTTTCCTATTGTACCAATAAATAACTACTAACCCAATATTGAAGATCCCTCCTAATGTTCTCTTCATGTCAGATGGACTCCTTTCCCAATTTGCATCGGTTAAGCCTTAAATCTTCACTCCCTTTGTTAGTATTTACCATAAATGATAATTAGTGCCTCTGAGATATCTCAATGCATCCTTGGCTTCCTTCCAATATAGCTCAGTCTAATTAACGATCACTTAACTAAGATGGTTAAGGTCATAGAACATGTTTAGTTGCATGTTCACCAAATACATGAGTGAACCCACAAGTTTCCTATAAATAATAGCTTCCACTACTTCAATAGAGGTAGCATCCTCCTTCCTCCAGTTACCTGCTAGAGGAGTCTGCATGGGTTTACTGCTCTCCATGTGGAACCTTTGCAGTGTCTCGTTGGCATACTTGCCCTGGGAGACAAAAAGTTCCTTATCACCTTTCCATAATTCGACCATGCCCAAAAAGTAGTGCATGAGCCCCAACTCCTTCATTTCGAACTCTCTTTCAAGGTTCTCTTTGCAAGAATTCATCAAATTTTCATCACTCGTCAGAATCAAATCATCAACATATAAAACAATAACAAAAAATTTACCTTCAACCAAAATATGGTAAAGGTTTGCATTCACTTCACTTATGGTGAATCCCAACCCGGTGAAGTAGCTATCGATCATAGTGTACAAAGCACTGAGTTATTTCTTCAGGCCATACAATGGTCGCTTGATTTGACACACAGTCGAAGGTCTCAAAACCTTCAAGCTGCTCAATATACACCAATTCCTCAATCTCACCATTAAGGAAGGTTGTCTTTACATCCATTTGATGTATCTTTAATCCCATTTGTGCTGATAGTGCCAATATGGATGTGATTGATGAATACCTTGCAACAAGAGAAAAAGTCTCATCATAATCAATCCCCTCTATGTGAGAAAATCCTCCGGGCACAAACCTAGCCTTATGTTTCCCCACACTACCATCTGCTACTTGCTTTACCTTGTAAATCCATCAGGAACTCACCACTAACTTGTCTGCCAGTCTTGGGACCATATCCCAAACAATATTCTTGACAATGGAGTCATAGTCCTCAACCATGGCATCAACCCAAATGCGTTGTTGCATTGCGTCCTCAACGGAAGATGGCTTTGTCTCAACAAATTTTCTCATAAGAGCCATGTATTCATTGTTCCTCTCAGGTGACCTCCTCTACCTATGTTTTAATGTGGGTTCTCCCACATTCTCTCCCACATCATGTAATAACTTTTCATCCTCTCTCATGCGCTTTCTCCCATCTTTGGAAGACTCTCCATGACTAGGTGTCTCCACTCCATGATTCTCTACATCTAGCTACTCCACATCAATCTAAGGTTCCTCCTTAGGAGAAAAAACCTCCTCAACCACATGTAGTTGAAGATCCCTCTCATGGGAACATCTCATGGCCTTCTCTTCATCAAATTTTACATCCCTATGAACCACTATCATATTGTTGGTCAGCAAGTACACCTAATAGTTGTGAGGTGTATTAGTGTACCCCTCAAATATCCCCAATTTTTTTGTTGGCTCAAGCTTCTTTTGTGCATATTTGGTTACGTGGTAGTAGACTGATGAACCAGAAATCCTAAAGTAACCCACATCTGGTCTATTCCTTGAGAAAGACTCCTTTGGTGTACTCATCCCAAGAATTCGATGAGGGCTTTTATTCTGTAAATAAATAGTTGTGTTTCATGCCTCAGCCCACAAGTGTAGTGGTAGGCAAAAATCATGCAACATTTCCCATGATAGCCCTAATATGCTTCTATTATTCCTTTCATCCACCCCATTCTACTGTGGGTTATGAGGTGTTTCCAACTCTCATAGAATGCCTTCTGCCACACATAAGTTTTTAAACTCATTCTACACATAATCTCCATTGTTATCACTCCTGAGAGCTTTAACCTTCCTACCAGTCTGTTTCTTGACCAATTCTTTAAATTTACATAATTTGCAAAGTCTGATCTTTCTTCTACATGAAGAAGATCCAAAATTTATGAGAAAAATCATCAACAAATATAACATCTGAATGGACTCAATGGAGGATCTCTTGTGGTCAACTCACTTTCTGGTGAAAGGAATATTTGGTGTATTTTCCCAAAGTACACCCTTTGCATGTATCAACTTGCTCTAGTGTACCTTCAGGAATATTGGTAGAAATTTATTGCATGATTTTTAAAGTGCCATGATGCAAGTGAAGCAACCGCCTGTGCCACAACTCACTGATATCTTGGCTCTGCACCCTCTCTGCTTTCATGACTCAAGGCAACACGAATTCTACCTCAAACTTGTATAGATTCTTCATTCAAACCCCTATCCTCTTTACCTGTCCTATCGCTATGTGGTGAAGGAACGCCTTTCCCTTACTAAATATCACATCATATCCTCTATCCTCAAACATCGCAACAAATAATAAGTTCTTCTTCAAACTAGGAACATACATAACGTATCGCAAAGTGAGGGGAGCACCCGACTCCCTTGGAATGGTAACTGTACCAAGCCCAATATAAATATACCTCCCGTCATCACTCATCTCGATATGCATCTAGAGATCCTTCTCCTCCAAGTTACTGAAGATCTCTTTGTTACAAGTCATGTGGAAAGAAGCTATATTGTCTAGGTACCATACACTACCCATCATCGATGACACCATACATGTGATGAGGGTAAAGTAGAGTTCAAATTGTGAGGCAAGAGCCTCACCTCCTACCACTCCTCCTGAGGGATTCTTACTCGCCTTCTTGAGTGGACACTTTATGGAAAAATGTCCCAACTCGTGACAATGAAAGCACTTGACTTTTGATGTCCTTCTTCTTTCCTCCATGACAATAATCTTAATTGGAATGGGATGCCTTACCCTTCCCTTTCTTTGTCTTACCCACTAAGGCAAAATTTTCCTCATCATCAGTCTTTGATGAGGATCTGTCTCACGTATTCCTCTAAATCTCTTCCTATACCAAATCTGACAATAGTCATTCTTAATCTAGTAGCTTCTCCCTCCCATTGACAAGGTCCTAATAACTGCTCCAACTCTTGGATCCAGACGAGCTAGGCTCACCATATCGTCCTTGGAAATAACAATCCCAACAGTTCCAAGCTCATCCCGAAAATGGGTGAAATTGGTCAAGTACTTCATAATAGATTCCCCCTTCTCCATCTTGATATTTCTTAGTTTGTCCTTCAATGTCAATTTCCTATGGTCACTCCTATTTTGAAACAGTTTCGTCAATGCCTTCCACATTGAGTATGGAGTATCATTTCCATATAGACTGGAGACAATGTGGTCTTGAACTCCCTCCACGATAATCCTTCTTGCTTTTCTCACACACTTTCTCCATTCAGCCAAATATTTAGCATTCGATGTTGAAGGCTTAGGACTTTCATGATCTATGAATTCCTTTAGGCCATTGTCTTCCAGCACTACCTCCATCGTGTCCTTCCAAGCTATGTAATTCAAGCTGCCTTCCAAGGCATACTCAAGTCACAACCCATAGAAATACATATTGCTACTCTGCGGTATGTACTTGAAAATTCAATTTTCACCTACACACCAAACTCAAAATATCCTCTTCTATACTATCTTCAGCTTCGATACCATGTAGATTTTAACTATAGATTTGACACCTTATGCGATTTGCTAAAACATAAGACAAAAATCTACGTCTTTACTCTTCTCAGTAGAAACCAAAAATGGTTGATGAAAATAATAAGTAGAAAGAGGAAGAATATCACTCGCACATAACACAATATTTCTCTAGGGAAATCAACTGATTAAAAACCCTGACTATCTATATTGCATTAACCAGAATATCTTAGAAGAAAATAGAATACTTGTTCATCCTAAACAATTCCCGCACTAGTACAATCTAAATTTATTCCTCACAAGCCATCTCAAGCCAAAACTTATCCAATTTTGCTGCCTACCAAGCCCCTACTTCCTTGTGCAATTCCTAGAGGAATCAACCCATATTTAATTAGGAAACATACTCTCCGTAATCGTGCAATCCAAACATATGTTCTCAACTAATAGCATGCACAACCTGTAAAATTTGGAAAAATATACATCTGATAGTACACTATCCCTGAACTCTAATCTCAACTAGGTCTTCCTCCAAACTGAAGTGGATGATTTATTTACAAGTGCATATTCAATTAATTGGTGTGGTACTAGTGATGCACTAGTGCACTACTCCACTACTAGACCTCTACTAGTTCCTCCAATAGTTAGAACTAGTTTAACTAGCTATAACTTAGTTAGACTGAGTTATCTATTTACAACTCAAAAGAACTCAACCTGGACCCCTAAAATTTAGGGATCTCTCTACATGGCTCTATATATACTTCCAACTCGAATTTCCTAAGTCGATTAAGTCAATTTAACTTAATTAACTATTACAAGTTGCTATGAGAATAGAATTACAATTTAATTCAAGGACAAATTAAATTCGAATTTCTTGTTGCTATTTTTAACACTTCCTCTCAACAAGAAATGGATTATCAGCTCCCCTAATCCTATCTCTGTGAAACTCGAATTTTCATCTTGACAATGCATTTGTTAAAATATTTGCATCGTGCTCTATTTTGGAATGTACTCCAACAACATAATTCTCCTCTGAACACAATCTTGAAGACAATGATACTACTAGATATTAATATTCTTGGACCAATCATGAAAATTTTGGTTTTTAGAGAGTTTGATACAAATTTGATTGTCACAGTAAATCATAGTTGGATGAATCTGTTGACCAAACAAACCAACCAGAATGTTCCTCATCTAGATAGCCTCACAAGCTGCTTGACTAGAAGCCATGTACTCTGCCTCTACCGAACTAGTTGCAACTAAACTTTGTTTCCTGTTATACCAAAAAACAGTTGCTGACCCAATACTGAAGATCCCTCCTGATGTTCTCTTCCTGTCAGATGGACTCCCTGCTCAATCTGCATTTGTGAAACATTGAATATTCACTCCCTCTTTCTCTATTTAAGATAAAGGATATTGAGTAGTGGCTTTGAGGTATCTCAACACATGCTTGGCTTCCTTCCAATATAGCCTGGCCAGCTTAACCATCACTTCACTAAGCCAGTAAAACTGCATAGCACATGTTCGTTCGTGTGTTCACCAAATACATGAGCGAACCCACAAGATGCCCGTAAATAGTATCTTCCACTACTTCACTCAAAGTAGCATCCTCCTTCCTCCAGTTACCTGCTAGGGGAGTCTCCATGGATTCACTGTTGTCCATCTGGAACCTTTTAAGTATCTCATTGCCATACTTTCCCTGAGAGACAAAAAGTTCCTCATCACCTTGCCACACTTGCATGCCTAGAAATTATTGCATGAGCCCTAAGTTCTTCATTCTGAACTCTCTTTCTAGGTCCTCTTTTTAAGACTTGATCATCTTATCATCCCCTGTCAGAATCAAATCATTGTCATATAAAGCAATAATCAACAATTTATCTTAAACCACAATATGGTAAAGGTTCACATCCGCTTCACTTTTGGTGAATGCTAACCTGGTGAAGTAGCTATCGATCCTGGCATACCAATCAAGGGGTGGTTTCTTTAGCCCATACAACTCTCTCTTGAGTTGTCACACATGTGACTCATGGTCGAAGGTCTAAAAACCTTCAGACTGCTTAATATACACCTCTTCCTCAATCATGCCATTAAGGAAGGTTTCCTTTACATCCATTTGATGTATATTCAATCCCATCTACACTGATAGTGAAAAAAAGGATATGATTGATGAGTACCTTGCAACATGAGAAAAATTATCATCATAATCAATCCCCTCTACCTGAGAAAATCCTTGAGCCACAAACTTGGCCTTATGTTTCTCCACACTACCATTTGCTTCTTTATTTACCTTGTAAAGCCATCGAGAACTCACCACTAACTTGTTTGGTGGTCTTGGGACCACATCCCAAACATTGCTCCTAATAATGGAGTCATACTCCTCAACCATGGCATCAACCCAAACTAGTTGTTTCATTGCTTCCTCAAAAGAAGATGGATTTGTCTCAACACATCTTCTCATAAGAGCCATGTATCTAGTGTACCTCTCAGGTTACCTCATCTACCTGTGCTGTGATGTGGGTGCTCAGACATTCTCTCTCACATCATGCCATAACCTATAAAGCTCTCTCATGTGATTTCTCCCATCTATTGAAGACTCTACAGGAGTGGGTGTCTCCACTCCCTAATCCTATGCACGTGGATACTACATATCAATATGTATTTCCTCCTTAGAAACCAAAAGCTCCTTAAGCACATGTAGCTAAAAATCCCTCTCAAGGGAATAACTCATGGCCTTCTCTTCATTGAATTTTACATCCTCGCGAACCATTGTCATCCTGTTGATCGGTAGGTACACCCGATAGTTGTGAGGTGTATCAATGTACCCAAAAAATATCCCCACCTCTTGTGTTGTCTCAAAATTATTATGTGCGTCTTTGGTTACATGGCAGTAGAATGATGAACCAAAAATCCTCAAGTGACCCACATCTGTTCTCCTCCCTCAGAAAGCCTCCTCTGGTTTACTCATCCCAAGAATTTGATGAGGGCTTCTTTTATGAAAATAAATAGTTGTGTTGCATGCGTCAAACGACAAGTGTAGTGGTAGGCCTTGAGCATACAACATTGCTCATGCTACCCCTACTATGCCTTTATTATTCTTTTCAGTCACCCCATTCTACTGTGGGCTATGACATGCTGTCAACTCTCATTTAATTCCTTCTACCACATATAAGTTTTCAAACTCATTCGACACATACTATCCATCGTTATCAATCCTCAAAGCTATAACATTCCTGCTAGTATTGTTCTCGAATAATGCTTTAAATTGACAAAAAATTGCAAAAGTATGATCTTTCTTTTGCATTAAGAAGATCCAACATTTACAAGAAACTTCATCAGCAAATATAACATAATAATTGTGCTTGGTCATGGATTCTTTAGAGAATGGTCCACACACATCTAAATGGACTCAATCGAGGAATGCCTATGCTCGACTGTCTTTGTTGTGAAAGGAATCTTTGGTGTATTTTCTGAAAGTACACCCTTTGCATGTGTCAACTTGCTCTAGTGTACAATCGGAAAGACTTGTAGAAATTTGCTGCATTATTTTCAAGGCACCATGTTGCAAGTAACCCAAATGCCTATGCCACAACTCACATATGTTTTTTCTCTCCACCCTCTCCACTTTCATGCTCAAAGCAACACAATATTCTACCTCCAACTTGTAGATATTCGTCACTCAAACCCCTATCCTCTTTACCTACCTCGTGGCTATGTGACAAAGCAATGACTTTCCCTTACTAAAGATCATATTATAGCCTCTATCCTTCAACATGGCAACAAATACCAAGTTCTTCTTCAAACCAGGAACATTCAAAACATCTCACAAACTTAGGGGATCACACGACTTCCTATGAAAGGTAGATGTACCAAGCCAGGTAGCAGTATACCTCATGTCATCACCCATCTCGATATGCATCTAAAAATCCTTCTCCTCCAAGTTACTGAAGAGATATTTATTACGAGTCATGTGGAAGGAAGCTCCATTGTCTAGGTACCATACACTACTCATCATCAATGACACCATACATGAGATCAGGGTAAATTCTAGTTTGAATTGTGAGGCAAGAGCTTCACCTCCTGCCACTCTTCTTGAGGGATTGTTACTGCCCTTCTTGAGCGACACTTTCTAGAAAAATGTCCCAGCTTGTGACAATGAAATCATTTAACTTTTGACATGTCCTTCTTCTTGCCTCCATGACAAGAATTTGATATAGAATGGGATGCCTTCCCCTTTCCTTTCTTTTTCTTACCCGTTATGGCACAAATTTCATCATCATCATGTTGAAAATGGCAACAAGAAATGTTAAAAATAGAAGTGCTAAAAATAAAAGTTTGAGTACCAGTGCTGGATTTGGCAACAGGGAATGAAAAATGGAAGTGCTAAAAATAGAATTGCTATTTTTAGCAGTTCAGAATGGATTCCTATTTTACTCAATCCCTGCACTAAACATAGGAAGTAAAATTCAAATTTGAACTTAACAGCTGTTTGAAAATTATAAATTAATTAATTCTCCATGACTTAATTAGTTGTGAAAAATCAAACATGAAGTCTATGTGAGGACATACAATAGTTTCTCTATTAATTGAGGAATTTATCCATCAGTTAAAAGATAAGGATGAGTTGTAATTATGAATTGTAATTTGTTGGCTCAGTTAACTGAGTCAAGTCCAGTTATAATTGATTTAAACAATTTGTTTAAATTAAGTAAGTTCAGTTAGTTAATGCATGCTTCCATATAACTGTTTCACTTCAGATAGCTGAAGATTCTCTCATAAATAATTCATGCATGTCAGTTCAGATAGAGACCCAATTGAGATCAGAGGAGGGACAATGTACTATTAGTTGGATGGATTTTTCCTATAAAGGAAACTCATCCATGTAGAAGGATTCATATCCTTCAGGATTACGCAGTCACTACTGGGCCAAGTGAGTAGTGTGAGGTGGGAATTCACATGTATGGAAGCACTGGACCGCAATAAAACCTACGCAAGGAAATAGGAGGCTTGGAGGGTAGAGTAGAAGGTTTGTGAGAGGCCTTTGACTGTCTATGAGCAGCAGAGGGATTATACTGAGAACTAGTTGGCTTCCAAGATAAAGATTCATGTAATTTTGTGACTATTTTCCACTTGTATGATAATAGAGAGTTGAGGTTTTAGGCTGAGGCTTTACCTGGGTTATTTCTTCTGTGTTATGTGTGATTGATTTCTCATTCTCAGTTATATGTGTTCTCTTGATCTTGTACAATTCGATTAACCTTCTGCAAAGTGTTGTAGAAGTAGATCTTGTATTGTGTTTTAGTATATTGCATAATATGTTGATCTACAGTGGGAATTTCTACATGGTATCGGAGCGAGGTTTTGTAGAAAAAGTTCTACATGGTATCGGTGTTATAGCTCCAAATATCACCCATGGTATTTGTGATGCTTGGTTTATGACCTAGGGCAACCCCTCCTTCCAGACTTGATCCAAATATTTTAAACACAATGTTTTACTCCCTGTACACTACTTTGCCTTGTGATAAAAGCGTGTATATGTGGGTTAGTCAATACCCAACCCACGTCCATCATTTTGTGACCTTACACCTTTTCTTGCTTTTCGAAAGTTTCATTTTGGTGAATTTGAAAGTGTTTCTTTCCTGACATCCTGGTCAGTTTCTCAAAGCTCTTTTGCTGCTTTTGGATCGTTTAGTGCAAGTTGAAGCCCTTTTTTGTTCAAGTTTTCATTTGTGTTGAATTGGTAACTTACAAAGTTTCCTTGTTCTTTTCTTTTGATCTTTGAGTCTTTAGTGGCATTTTGAGTGCGTTTGAAAAGTTGTTTTCATTGTTTCTTGAAAAGGAAAAGTTCTTAAAAAACATTGTTTTTGCTTTCTTTTACCAAGTTTGGATTTTGGTTTCTTTTGGTTTTTGAGAGTGATTTGTGATCTTTTTTATTAGTTCTTCTTGTTTGGGGAAGATTTTGTATTCAAAATTCATATTCTTTTCAAACACTTAAAGTTGGCTTATAAACAATTTCTTTCATTTCTTTTTAGAGTAATCTAGGATTTTGCATTATCATGTACACCTTGCATTCAGGTAGTTTTGCATCATTAAAGCATCAATAGTCTTTTTCATTTTTGTGAGTGTGAAGTCTGCTATAAGAAAAGAAAAGGAAAAAAAAATTGCTTTATAGAAGTTTCTTAGAACCCAAGTAGAAGTTTCCTTTCATCAAAGAACAAACAATTGCATTCCATATAAGTTAGTTTTTCATTAATTTATTTTGCGTCATACAAACACCATCGATTTCATTTCCGTATTGTCCCTTTGACTTAAAAGGAATAGCCACTTAAAATCAAGTGCTTAATAAAATAAACTAGAACTTTTTGTATTGTCATCAGAATACACCAACAAGTTTTACGTTTATTTGGGGCCTTGGATTAGGCGAGAGGAGAGTAAACTATCGAAGGCCACTCCAAATTGTAAAACATAGAATTCTGAATGAAGAGTGAAATTCAATAGTGTTAGGGGGATTGGGAAAGCTTCGTGACTGGGAGTTAAGCACGAGGTTTTGTGAAGATAAGGATGAGAGATACCCGCTCTCTTACTTGTCTAATCTTACCTCATGACTGTTCCACCCGGCTTCTGATACGAGTTGGTGTCTTTAGTTTCCAATCCTAGGGATCTACACAAGTGGCTACGGAGGGGAATCCCGTGGCACTTGAGGTTGACGTTACATCACATTCAACAATACTTTTGGACGGCACCCTTTCGAAGCTTGGGGGCTTGCACCAACAAAGGATGTTGTCTGGAGGTCATCGTAACTACCTCTGATACCTTCGCTAGTAGACCTGGGGTGTAATTACCCCAGTCTATTTTCGGAAGGCCCTTATTATTAACTTTCTTGTATTTTGGTGTCTAGTCGTAATCGCCCAGAGTGGAAATAGTTGGAAGTTATTTGATTTCTAATCTCTTTAGGGACATTTTTAGTGTGTGTTCTAAGCTACAAGTCAGCCTAGCTTTCAATTTTCTTGAGTCTTTAAGTAGATATTATAAAAATAATTCAAAGTTGTTGACCGACCGCCTCGATAGTCCCATAGACTTCGTGGGCTTTCACCTGCCAGTCCAGAACCTTCTCCTAGAAGGCGTAGGAGCAATTCTGCCAATGGCTTTCAACCAATGGCAGCAGGTGCATTGGAGATTGATCCTCTGCTTGGGGGAATTAGTTCACAAGATAGACCTAGTACTATTACAGAGTTAGAGAGGAACACTCTAGTTCTTTCTCAAGTACTCTTCCAGTCAGAAGATAGTATTGAAGTGGAAGAGGTTTCAGAGTCAGTTGCGGCTCCGAATTCTCCTCTCCCTCCTGATCATCCAGACGTATTGTTATACATTGGAACTCTGACTCATAGGCCTTCAATCCCAAGTCCACACACGTCTATCCCTTCGATGACCACTACTAGAAGCATGGTGTCCACCACAAGTGCTGCGAGTATCTAGACTCCCATATCTGTGCAAGGGGGAGGAACTATTTCCATCCCTTCTACATCCTTATTTGGGTCTACTGCCAGCACATCCTTAGTTGGGTCTGCTTCCATTCCATCGATGAGTCGAAGTTCCCAAGCTAATGCATCCAGTTTTGGATTTTTCCCTTTTGGAATGCCCTCTCAAGGTATTCCTTCAGTTCCATTGAATGTACCATCAACCGACTCCACGTCCATGATGAGTGGATTGGCTTATTTTTAGGTTTCCCATTTGGAGGTGGTCATATACCACATTCCATCCAACATTTGGGTCTATGCCTTTTCCTTTCACAAGTCAAGGCAGCAATAGAGTGGGACAAACCCTACGGTCATTGGGATAGGAGCTGGGAAGCCATTTCTCAGCCAAAAAGGGAATGTTTCGTACTCCTCGGTCAATTCATTTCAAATTTTTCCACCCTTAGCTAACACTTGGAACCCTTACCAGGGGCCGTCAGCTCCTTACCATACTTCGTTATGGGGAAACTTTATCGGTTTTGGAGGATTTACGACTGGAGTTCTTCAAACTCTAAGTTTTGCTGGACCACAAGGGTCACATCTTGGTCCAATAAGTTCTACCAGCTACTTCGGGCAACCTGGTGCCTTTCAAAACCTAGGTCATTTTTTTCAGAATTTTGGGAACACCACCCCATCTGGGTGGAATCCCCAAGGACCTCCACGACTTCTGTTTCTGGCCACGCTTAATCTGTCAGACTTGACTAAGTTGACAAATGATCCAATTAGGTACAATCTGGCTTGGCTTCTGGTCCCAACCAAACTTCCATCGGATATTCCAAAATTCAAAGGGAAGAATGGTGAAGACCCAGGCGACCATGTAACCACATTCCATTTATGGTGCTCATCAAACTCCCTGATCAATGATTCAAACAGGTTGAGGTTATTTCAGTGTACCTTAATAGGGAATGCAGCTAAGTGGTATATAGAGTTTCCTGGGGGCACTTTTACTTCTTTCACCAATTTGGCTAACATTTTCTTAAACCATTTTCAGTTGCATGTCCGTTATGACGCCGGAACTGAACTTCTAGCCAATTTTCATCAGGACACGGCTACTCACATTTCGGATCATATCTAGGAATGAGGACAGAGAAAAAGGCTCATCAAAGCCAAAATTCCACCTGAATTCCATCTTGAATGGTTTTTAAAATCATTACAACCAGAGATCTCCAAGGATGTTTCTATGTCCGACGTTTATTCCAAATAGTAGGCTATCTTTCATGCGCAGTAGTTAGAACTAATATATTCTTAGTCTATGACTCTTTAGAAAATCTTACCTGATGCTCCTAGATCCATGGTTGATGTAGCCAAACCGAAGCCAAGCCTCACATTGATGGTATAGTTGGATTGGTTAATGAAAATACGGTGAACCTTTTGAACCAATTGCAGCAGTTGTCTCTACAAATTGTTTCTTCCAATCAGGTTGCACCGTCTACTCCTTCACCTTCCCAACCTTCTTCCATAAATGTCATCTAGGCCTCTAATCCCAAAGGAAATCAACAATCCAATGGGAAGAATAAGGGGCGAGGTAAAAAGAAGAATCAGGAAGGGAAGGGTAATGTAAACAAGCCCAGCAACGGTGCTGATGAGGGTATAAAAGAGTCTAAGAAGAAAGTTAAATTTCCATGAAAGTTGTGCAGTGGAGAGCATTTGACTCATCTCTGCCTAAAAATTCAAGATGCTCATGGATTTTAGTACAGCAAGGGTCTTATAGCTCCCAAGATGTCTTAACTAACCCTTTCCCCCAAGGGCAACAGTTTCTTGCTAGCACGAACTCAAACCCTGGTATCTCTATAGGGGGCAACCAGGAGGGAGCAATTCCTCAAATGTTTTCATGATGAGTTCTCATGTCAATGTGGACACACAGTCACGTGATTATGGTGAAGTGGAAACATCCAAGGATAAATCTGTTCCCAGAACTATGGATCCACTTCATATTGAGTGACCCTATGTTGAGTCTATACCTCGGATATCGAAAGGTTCTGCCAAGCGCGTGACTATTAACCCTAATGCTAGGGCGGCTCAGAACTACTTGATTGTGGAAGATCTGGCTCAAAGTCCTTACGCTATGTCTGCTTTAGAGGTACTCCAGTCATGTCCTGCTCAACGAAGTGCTTTGCTTTCAGCGATTGGGGCAGTAGATCCGAAAAATTCTTTAGTGCTCACTTTTGACATGCTCAATGTCAAAAAGAGGCTTCCTAATCATATGGCTTTTCAAATAAAGCCTACTTACTGGAAAACTAATATTTTTCGAATAGTTATAGATGAGGGAGCTTCCACATGCGTAATTTCTATGTCATGCTGGAAGGCCATTGGATCACCTTCAACTGTTCCTTCACCCACTCTCTTGATAGCATTTGATGGACATTCTCGTAGGCCACACGAGAATATCCTGACCTTTCCTATATGTGTTGGAGGAAAGGTCATTAATATCGAAGTAGAAATCGTTGATGCCAACTTGGATTACAATCTCCTCTTAGCAAGGAATTAGATTTATGAAATGGATGCCATAGTGTCATCTTTATTCCGCATCCTCTGTTTTCCTCATGAGGGGAGAATTGTTAAAGTTGAACAATTGGATTATTCTCGAGGTGACCCTTCCGATTCTATGGTTCCTTTAGTTGATAATCATCGCCAACCTATCAAGAATTTAGGGGTTGGGATGTACTCTTCATTGATGGGTATATTTGATCTTCCCACTCCTATAGCTAGAATCAATACCATTTCATCCTCTGAGGAGTCTTCAGAAAAAGAGTTATTTTGAACTCATTATTTTTGAGACTCTTGGACCTTACCTTCGCCTACAACCACATTATATGAAGGGCAAGATGGCGAAATGGCATTCCCTATGTCTGCAACAGAGATTAGATATCAATATATCGTTAACTCTGCAGACGACCATCCTACTCCTTTTTCAAAGGAGGAGTTAAATGGAAATGTGGCTCTAGCTTGGACCCTTGACTCTACTTCTGCTATGGATTGCTTAGATACGGTTTTACCATCTGAGGAAGTGATTTTAGAAGCGATGATGGATGTAGATTTACCATGGGAAGATTTTCACCATCGTTCATATTTTCTTCCCCCATTGCAGGAAGTCGAATCCAGGTTCTCCAATATGCTTACTAGCGATGTTTGTATGGTTTCAAACCCTTTGGCTCCAGCACACATACGTGTCGAAGGTAATATGTCAGTCATTTCAAAAACCGTACCAATAAACATCTTTAGGAACCCTAATTTGATATAAAATGTCTTCATCGGAGCCGAGTGTTCCCCTGAAGAGATTCAGATTTACACTGAACTCTTTAAAGATTTTCAGGATGTATTCGCTTGGTCTTATGAAGAAATGCCTGGTATTGATCCATCCATTGTTCAGCATGAGATCAAGATGTATGAAAATGACAAGGCAATTCATCAAAAGCTTCAGCTGGTCAATCGTAGGAAAGCAACAACTATTAAAGCTAAAGTAGAAAAGCTGCTCATGGTGGGTTTCATATACCTCGTTCCTCTAACGGACTGGGTTTCTAATCTAGTCCCAATTGATAAAAAAAAAAGAACGATCTAAGTGTGCATTGGCTTTAGGGATTTGAACAAAGCTTGTCCGAAAGATAATTACCCCACACTGTTTATTGATCAGATAGTTGATGAATGTGCGGGTAATGAGATTTTCTCGTTCATGGATGGATTCCCCAGTTATAATAAAATATCTATTCGTCCAAAAGACTATCATAAGACAACTTTCATTTGTCCCTAGGGTACCTTTGCATACAAAAAGATGCCTTTTGTTCTTAAAAATGCTAGAGCTACATTTCAGTGGGCCATGTCTTATGCTTTCCATGACATAAATCATGTTATCGAAGCATACTTCGATGATTTAGTTGCTTGTTCTCGAAAGAGAATCGATTATCCTAGTCACCTTCGGTTATTTTTTGAGAGATGTCGATTTTACAACATCCAATTGAATCCAAACAAGTGTAATTTTGCGGTTACATCTGGTCTATTGTTAGGGTTCATTGTATCAACTGAAGGGATTCGAGTTGATCCCTTCAAGGTTGAGGCAATAATTTAGCTGCCTACCCCATCTTCTATCCATCAACTTCAAAGTCTCCAAGGAAAGGCAAATTTCTTAAGACAGTTTATAGCAAACTATGCTGAGATAGCTAACGGATTTATGGATTTGCTGAAGAAAGGAGTTCCATTTTTTTGGGACGACTTTGCGCAACAATATTTTGATGCCTTGAAGTAGGCGTTAATCTCTGCCCCACTTCTAAGTCCACCGGATTATGGTAGAGATTTTCTTTTATGTATTGCAGCAGTAGAATCAACCATAGGTATGGTTCTGGTTCAGGAAGATGATGCTCTCACGGAGCATGTGATTTACTACTTGAGTCTAGGCTTGGTAGGCCTTTAACTATGCTATTCTCTGGTTGAGAAATTGATCTTAGCGGCAGTCCATGGTGTCCAACGACTTCATCATTATATTCTACTACACAAACTGTTCATCTTAGAGTAGGTCAATCCTTTCCAGTTTGTCCTCATTAGGCGAGTGATTGGGGGAAAATACAATCGATGGATTGTTATTTTACAAGAATTCAATCTTGAGTTCTTTTCATCCAAGTCTAAGAAGTCAATGGTTTTTGCAAAATTAATTTCTGAGCTGCCTTGTGAAGAAGATATTGTCTATGAGGAAAGTTTCCCAGACTAACATCTATTCCTCATCTCTTCACAAGATCCTTGGTACAGAGATATCATCATCTATCTCCAAACTTTGAAGCTCCCCCCTCCTTCCTCTAAGGATGAATGTTGAAAATTACATCACCTAGCTAAGAACTATGTCATCATTGGTGATACATTATATCACCAAGGAATTGATTCAATCCTTAGGTGTTGTTTAACTTTACAGGAAGTAGAGTCTGTGTTCAATGATTGCCACGGTGGAGCTTGTGGTGGTCATTTATTAGGGCTTGCTACAGCCCAAAAAATCTTGCGTGCCGACTACATTTGGCCTTCAATTTTCAAATATTGTATTAAGTGGTTAAACGTTGCCACCCTTGTCAAGTCTATACTCGGAGGATGTGTGCACACCCAACTCCTCTTTTCCCTGTTATCATTGTCGGTCCTTTTACAAAGTGGGGCATTGACTTTACCACTTGTAATCTACCTTCAGTAGTGAATCACAAGTACATTATAGTGCCCGTATACTACTTTACGAAGTGGGTTGAGGCCATGACTACTTATAAAAATGATAGTGAGACAGCAGCATTGTTCCTCTTCAATCAAATTATTTCACGTTTTGATATCCCGAGAGAGATTGTCACTGACCATGGCAGTCATTTCCAGAACCAACTGATGACCGAATTGGCACTTAAATTGGGCTTCCGGTAGGAGCATTCATATTCATATTATCCTCAGGCCAATGGGCAATTCGAGGTCGTGAATAAGTCCCTCAAGATGATACTATAAAGAAAAATTGACAAAAATCACTCCAATTGGCATATCATGTTGTACCCGGCTGTTTGGGCATACTGAACCTCAGTAAAGACTACCACCGGTTTTACACCTTTTTAGTTAGTTTATGGGCTGGAATCTATTTTTCCTATTGAATGCAAAATCCTGTCCCTTAAGCTAGCTATTGAGCTTCTTCTAGAGACCTCTGGTCTCAAAGAGTGCCTCATTCATTTAGAACATCTCGATGAGCAGCGTTGCGATGCTGCCATAATAAACGAGGCCCATAAGGAAAGGGTTAAAACTCAGTACGATAAAGCTGTACATCCTCAAGTATTTTCTAAAGGCAACATTGTCTTGCTCAATGACCAAGATAAAGACATCTTGGGGGCAAGAAAATTCATGTCTATGTGGTATGTTCCCTTTATAGTGAAACAAGTTTTAGGAAAAGGGGCTTATGAATTAGTCAATTTTGAAGGGAACAAGTTGGCGGAGCCACGAAATGGGTTCTACCTCAAGAAGTATTTTTCTTAGGTTACGGTCGAGCAATGGATTCTTTGTATATGTTGTATTTTTGTACATATTTTGTGGGGAGTTTTTGTGATATCAACGTTTTTTTGATCTTCTTTGGCAAGTGTTGATGGATGACTTGGTCTATTTCGGATTCACCGATGGTGCTAGTTGGCACTCTCGAAATCTTGCTTCCACAGCTTTGGTGATTTATTATCCATCTAGTCAGTTGATGGTGTCAAGGGGAGTATGTATTGGTTCTGCTTCAAATAATATTGCCGAATATACTATCATTATTAATTTCCTATCCAAAGTTATTTCTTGTGGAATTGATTTGTTGGTAGTGTATCTTAACTCACAGCTAGTAGTGTCACAATTAAATAACATTTATCAGGTCAGGTTCCTTATTTATATCACCAATTTTTTAGAGTGAGGGTGTTGCAAAGGTCATTTGTTTATATTACTTATTTGCACATTCCATGATCTGAAAATTCATTAGTGGATTCTATCACTAATCAAGCATTAGATTGGCATATCAATCATTCATCAAGTTAAAAACAAACATCAAAAATTTGGAACTGTATATATATATATATATATAGATATATATATATATATATATATATATATATATATATATATATATATATATATATATATATATATATATATATATATATATATATATATATATATATATATAGATATATATATATATATATATATATATATATATATATATATATATATATATATATATATATATATATATATATATATATATATATATATATATATATATATATATATATATATATATATATATATATATCATAAAACTTCCCATGTGTACATAAAGTGTTCAAAAATAATATACAAAATTGGGACTAAATGCCCATAATCATGTCCAGTCTATCTATCAACCCAACTCAGGATGAGCGGCTAAGAAGGTGACTACTATGTTGGCCACACACCAAAGTACACAAACCCAGTCTCGTGGTACTCCTACCACGCAACGTTGCATCTCCTCAGGTAGGTCTTCTATGGCCACCATCGGTACTTGGTGAGTCCATCTCACCAAGTTTCTTTGGACTGCGTATAACACCCTCTCTGTCTCAGCATCTGCCTCTTCAGCACCTCTTCCGCCATGCTTGTGCCGCGGAAATCCGTCTGGTCTTACCAGACCCACATCAGGAACATGATCATTATGTCAATATTTTAACCCCATCAAAAATATTTCTAAGTTCAATTTGATATTAAAAAAAAAAAATCTTAAAAATCGATAAAAATTTAAAAAATGGTTACCTATCTCTCCCCATGCTTGGTGGCAGCACCAAGTCCATATCTCCTCTAAAATCCATGCCAGCATAGGGATATTCCTCCACAACAATGATTTTTTGTTTCCACCAGGAGAAGAACTCATCATCAAAGCCAGTCCTCAGCACGACCCTGCCTCCAAGGCATTTCATCAGGTCGTCCCACCTACCCATCCGAGGATCTCAGGGGCTATTGATAGAGACTAATACTCTGGGACGCAGCCAAGGAACCTTCTCAAAGAAGAAGGAACATAAAATGGTCCCATATCTGAAATTTTTGGTCTACCCTTTCTAAATGGATGACAACTGGCTCTTCATATTAGTAAGAAGAGGTGTACACCAGTCAAAAACAGTGGTGAGGCACTCCACGACCAAGCTCATGGATACTCATGAAGCTTGGTGCAAGGAGGTTGATCTGTTTATCCTCGCTATGGTGAACAATAGAATCCTTAGGGATAAGCTCTCCACATGTTTTATTGGAATTTGACTTCCATTTTTTTCTAGATGCCCAGGATAGTAAATGTGTACATATTCTTCCACTGAAAGACTACCTCATGTCTAGCTAGTTGAATGTACAACTTCTCCTCTGTGGGAGAGACCAGTGATAAAGTAAATATCCTCCACCTCTATCCTCAAAGGCATTTGATCAATCATAAATCATCATCTTCGACACTCCAATAGTGGATTAGCATTTCAAGCAAACGAGTGTTGGCCTTCATGTTGAGCATTTTGAAAATTTTCAACAAGCCACATCCCCTCAATGCATCTAATGCCTGTTGATCATTCATAACTTCATTATCAATGGTAGTATGCTCCCTCTCTCTCCATGTGATTTTCATCCTGAAAAAAAAAATTGAGTTTCAACCATTAGATTTTTGTGTTTAAATTTAAAACCATGTATATGCAGGTTCCTTTCACACACAATCGCATGTAGGGTCTTCATATATGCGGGTTTATAACATCCAACCTGCGTATATGCCGCATTGAAATTTTTAACATAAATTCCTATGGTCAAACCTTAATAAAAATTTCTGAAAACATTCACAAACTAATGCAAGCTTGTATTAGGGGTTACCTGATGATTTTGATCCAATTTGAATAGTCTAATTCTTTGGGGGGAAGTTTGCTCTTTTTTCTCCATAGCTTTTGCTCTCAACACAAATGGCACAAATGGTGAGTCAAAAGGTCATTTTATAGCTTTGAAAATGTCAAATTTTTTGAAAACTTGATTTTTTTCATCTCATGAATCTTTTAACTTGTGAGCTTGGATTGCCAGGAATAGGTCGCTTTTTCAAGGTGTTATGGACGCTTCTTCGATATTTCATATCAGTTCCATGACCGCTAACCCGTCATGGCAGGTATCATTTACTCACTGGCATATAGGTTAGGGAAATCATTTTTTTCGTTGCATCTTGCATACTAGCCTCCATTTGTCGATACACTAGCTATAGGGTTGATCCCATTGTGTTATCATTAGTAAACCATGTTCACTCGCCAATTTTTAAATCATGACATGATGGTAGAGCCATCCTTTACATGGGCGTCGTAGTTAGCACCTCACTGACATTTGTTACCCATGCTGATATATTGAGTAGGCTCGGGATTCCTCCTTAGTCCCGCCATGACTTGAGCATTGAAGAACCATTTCTCTTTTCTTCTTTGCTTCGTTCTGGCCTTATACACTAGAGGCTCCTTTGTGTTGAGTTGTACTACTGCATTGCATTTTGACTATTTGAACCTTTTGGCCTTGAGCCAGCTTCACTTGGACTCGTGTTTAAGCCACTTATTTGACCATGTCTTCTGCAAACTCAAACCTCCAATCACTTACCTTCTCCAACTTGACACACCCTTTGATCCATGGAAGGAACATCCCTTTGAGTGTCCTTGACCAGTTTCACTTCCCTACATTGAGTATAGGATTGTTCCCATCCCAGGAATTAGATCATTTGTTTCACTGACACTCGTTCTTTCCACTGTACTATAGCATTCTCTTATTCTTTTTCCATCTTAAATAAAAAGACAAAAAAAATTATATATTCCAAAAAGAGCAGGAACGAGACTACATTTCCATATATTGTTGGCATCTAGAGTCATTTGTGTTGCCCTTGAAAAAAGCACTCAAAAGAAAGTCTCTCCTCCATTTTGGGCAGGATTTAGTTTGACTTAGGTATGCCTTAACCTTGTTATTGAGTCAATTATCCTCCGATTGGTTATCTCTTCCAATCATATGGAGAGTTTGTTCATGTCTCCTGCATAATGAACTTATAGAGAGTTATCATATGCTACCACATAGCCATCATTGAATTGTGCTTTTGTTCAAGGGAAGTAAGCTTTAGTCGGCCTGTCTATGGTGTCTCTTGACCTATTTTTTAGTCGTTAATCCCTGGTTGTTAGTGTCTTGTTTGTCATCACATCAGCTATATTGGTCCTTTGCTCATGCCGATTTGAGAAGGTCTCCATTGACTTCTTGCGGGCGGGTCTTGTCCTTATCGATGATGACATATTGCTCTAAGGGCAGAACTAGAGCCGCACCCTGGCCCTATTTTCATTATTGATAGGTCATCTTGTGCTTAGCATCGATCAGTATCATGGGTCTTTGACTGAGTGGTTTCCCCTATGTTCAACATCAGCTTTCATTATCACGCATTGGGATTCGTGCAGTGCCTTGGTTTCCATTTGACCTTATTGGTGGATTCCTCGCCTCTATGTCAGCTTTCATTATTGGTTGGCTCAAAGGGTTTCTATCATGCACTAGCTACGTCTTGTGTACGCCATAAACATGCTTCGGTTGGGTTACTACATCTTTTTTTTTTTCTGATTCCTTCCACATTATTGGCCTACGGGTTACGCTCGTGCTAGATTAATGAAGGATTCCTTAATGCCTTCCTTCTAGCATATCTTTCCCTATCAACTATGACTCATTGCTCTTGGGCAAAGATCTAGAGTCCATTTGGTAGTACCTTGGGTTTTCAGTCATTAGTGGTAGATCCTTCACTATCAACAGTGGGAAACCATCATTGTACCCTGATTGATAGATTCTTCCAGGTGTTCAACCCCATTTCATTCATTCGCACTTGTTAGATTGTACTAGGTACCTTGATTCTCATTATCATTATCGGTGAGTAGTCTCGCATTTGTTAATAGTATACATCAATGACCAGTAATCAAATGATTTCTCACATGGTTGACTTCAGATCATTTATTCCCATTATGTAGAAATGTACCATGATGGTCGATGAAGACCTTGTGTTGCATCAACATTCTTTGGTTCACTTGTCAGTTGCTCCTATTGCTACTACTTGACACCATCCATACTATATGTTGCAGTCCTTCACAGCGATGTCTTATATGTTGGCATCCGAGTTGCGAAGTAGTATCATCTTATTCCATCATGTTCATTTGGCACTGTTTGGATCCATTTTTGACATCAATTGTCAACTTCATCCTTCAGCTTCATTGAAAATCTTCTTATATATGTGATGTTCAGACATGTACTTGTTCAGTCATGATCAGATGATCCATTGTGTACTTTCAGTATTTTATACTTGTATACATAATGGATCCGCTTGTACTTAATATGTAGACATGCTTTACTTTCTCTGAGCATGGGTATGCCCACCTCGCACAATTGTTTCTTTCTGATCTTCTTTTTGATGGCTTGGCAGGCTGAAATCTGGTGAAGTCCTTCTCAGTTTTTGACGGGTTTCATTTCCACATACTTAATACATTTCGGCCATCATGTACCCCTTCTGACCTCATATATTATGGGGAATCTGTTATAGCACCAAATATCACCCTTGGTATTTGTGATGCTAGGTTTATGGCCTAGGGAAACCCCTCCTTCCAGAATTGGTCCAAATATTTTAAAAACAATGTTTTACTCCCTGTAAGCTACTTTGCCCTGTGATAAAAGTGTGTACATGCAGGTTAGTCAATACCCAACCCACGTATATATGTTAAAACACTTAAAATAAATAAATTTCCTTAACTCATGGATTTTACATGTTGATTACCTCCTAGTGCCCATGGCCCAACTGTTTCCCAACTAAAAAACTAATTTGGGAGAAGTATAAAAAGACTTCTATGGGAAGGCCTTAAGGAGGAGAGAAGAGATAGAATTACTATATTGAGATTATCCCCTCATCAAGTCTGAAGTATCCCTGTGCTTCAAACACTTCCCTAAGTTCAGGAAACCCTTGTTTCCTTGAGTGTTGATGTTCTCCCACCAGCTTGAAACATCATGGTATTGGTTATGGAAGGAGGTTGTTGAAGACTAGGACTAAATGGACCTGGAGGATGGTTCTGCTCGGAGCAGGAAGAGGAAGACTCAGGTGAACTCTTTCCATGTTTATTATATTTTTCTACAATAAAAAGAAATGTTGTCTTGTTCTCGAGATCGACTTTGTTTATGCAACAGACGTTGTAGTTGTAATTCATGTATGGACGATTATTTTGATGTATAACTAACCATTTGCTTATATGATATAAATTTGATTTCACTAAAAAAATTGATCTATATGCTGCTATGTAAGTTCTGATTGGTTGATTTTCATATCCGAAGATCATCAGGAGTTGCAGAGGGTCTGAACCCTTGTTGGAACTACCCAAACGAAGGACATTCGGGTATGTTCATCCACACATAGTTTGTTTATTTAAGCATGTTTCATGACTTGTATGCATGTTTCTTGCTGTAGATTACTCTTGCTCTATTGGGGTTCTAACCCAATGCCCTAGGGGACTTATTCCCGTAACAATCGGAGCAAAGGTGATCAAAGGAGAGAACAGTATACTGAGAGGAGATTTCAAAGTTTTGAGTTTTGGGCTAAGATTTTGCAGAGCAGATCTGAAAATTTATGTAAAAACTTTTCAAAAACAAATAGAAGATCTGGATTCCTTATGGAAAAATACAAAAAATCAAAAAAAATAATCGGCTGAATCGGAGTTCGGAGGAGGGAGATATCACTGATTTAAAATTAGCTCTTTTTCCAAAAAAAAATGTGACAGTGGGAAATATGAAACAAATTGGTGTGCTAACGAAGAACCTGTATGCACTTGAGGTACAAGATGCATGCAAAGCCTTGAGGAGCAAGGAAAAGATTAGATACTTGGTGGTTGAGAGGGACAGTAAATTACCTCTCAACATGTAGCACCAGAAGAAGTCTCAAACGATTGTGGAGGAGCCACGATTGGTGAAGCAACTTCAGGAGGTTGTGGAGTAGCCACAACTAGGGAAGCTGAGAGGAGACAAAGTGGACGCATCCACTCATGTAGAGAGATCCAGTAGGGGGAAATTTCAAGCCAGGTGGGCAGAGGGATCACATGCATCCATATCTCCAGGTAGGAGGTGGGGCGATGTGGAGTGATAGTCTCAAGAAGGCTGGAATACAGGTAGGATCCTTGAGGCACCCAACCTCTTTGATTCAACTTTGCTACAGGAGCCTTAACAAGGAGTAGTAGGACTAGCTGATTGGGTAGAGACAGATGTGGATGGAGCGACAGAGGGAGCTATAGTGTAGGAGTGCGAGGAATGAGTAGAGCTAGAAGGCTGCAACAATGCGAGAGGTACAAGAGTGTTGCACCTATGCAGGATGGCATAGAGAGGTGTGAAACAGTGCGAGATGCATGGAGTGTTGTAGCATCTCAATGGTCAGAGAGGGAGCACTTGTCAGCAATAGGTAGATCTTCAGCATCAGAGTATGTTTCTAGCTCAACATAGAGGTTAGTGGGGAGTCTTTTTTGTTCTGAGAGTTGCTGGAGCAACCACACTCAATAGAAGTGTTGCATGCAGAACATTCCAAAGGTACAGGATCGGGTTCGAGTTGAAGCCTTTCTTGTTAAGAGGGAGTGTTGAAAATGGCAACAAGAAATGCAAAAAATAGCAGTTTGAGTACCAATGTTGGATTGGGCAAGAGGGAATGAAAAATGGAAGTACTAAAAATAGAATTTCTATTTTTAGTAGTTCGGGATGGATTCCTATTTTAGTCAGTCCCTAGACTAAACATAGGAAGTAAAATTCGAATTTGAACTTAACAGATGTTTGAAAATAAATTAATTAATTCTCCACGAGTTAATTAGTTGTGAAAAATCAAACATGAAGTCTATGTGAGGACATACAACAATTTCTCTATTAATTGAGGAATTTATCCAACAGCTAAAGGACAAGTATGAGTTGTAATTATGAGTTGTAATTAGTTGGCTCAATTAACTGAGTCAAGTCTAGTTATAATTGATTTAAACAGTTTGTTTAAATTAAATAAGTTCAGTTAGTTAATGCATGCTTGCATATAACTGTTGCACTTTAGATAACTGAAGATTCTCTCATAAATAACTCATGCATGTTAGTTCAGACAGAGACCAGTTGAGATCAGAGGAGGGATAGTGTACTATCAGTTGGATGGATTTTTCCTATAAAGGAAACTCATCCATGTAGAAGGATTTATCTCCTTCAGGATTGCGTAGTTACTACTAGGCCAAGTGAGCAGTGTGAGGTGGGAATTCACATGTTTGGAAGCACTGGACCCCAAGAAAACCTGTGCAAGGAAATAGGAGGCTTGGAGGGTAGAGGAGAAGGTTTGTGAGAGGCCTTTGACTGTCTATGAGTAGCAAAGGGATTATACTAAGAGCTGGTTGGCTTACAAGCTAAGGCTTCGTGTAATTCTGTGACTATTTTCCACTTATATGATAATACAGATTTGGGATTTTAGGCTGAGGTTTTCCCCGGGTTATTTGTTTTGTGTTATGTGTGATTGATTTCTCATTCTTAGTTATATGTGTTCTCTTGATCTTGCTCAATTCGATTAAGCTTCCGCAAAGTGTTGTAGAAGTAGTTCTTGTATTGTGTTTTATTATATTGGATAATCTGTTGGTCTACAGTGGGAATTTTTACACATCAGTCTTTGATGAGCATCGATCTCTGGTATTCCTCTGAATCACTTCCTATAGAAAATATGACCACAACTATTCCCAACCTGGTAACTTCTCCCTCCCATTGACAGAGTCCTTATAACTATGACAACTCTTCAGAAATCCTAGAAGAGCTCGGCTCACCATATTTTCCTCAGCAATAGTAATCCTGACACTTCCAATATCACCCCGACAATGGGTGAACTTGGTCAAGTACTTCAAAATAGAGTTTCCCTTCTCCATCTTGATCTTTCTGAGTTTTTTCTTTAGTGCCAATTTCCTATGGTCACTTCTAGTTTGAAATAGGTCCGCCAATTCCTTCCACATTGGGTATGGAGTATCCTTGCCATGGAGACTCGAGACAATGTGGTCTCGAACTCCCTCCAAGATAATACGTCTCGCCTTTTCCACACACTTCTGCATTCAACTAGATATTTAGCATCTAATGTTGGAGGATTAGGAATGTCATGATCTATAAATTCCTTGAGGCCATTGTCTTCCCGCACTGCCTCCATCCTATCCTTCCAAGCTATGTAATTCGAGTTGCCCTCCAAGGCATACACAAGTCGCGACCCATAGAAATACATATTGTTGCTTTGAATTATGAACTTGAAAATTCGATTTTCAACTGCAAACCAAACTCAAAATACCCTTTTCTATACTATCTTCAGCTCCAACACCATGTATATTTTTACTGTAGATTCAATAGCTTATGTGATTTTCTAAAACACAGGACAAGAATTTATGTCTTTACTCTTCTCAGCAGAAACCAAAAATGTTCAATGAAAAAATTAAGAAGAAAGAGGAAGAATATCAATCGCACATAAAATAATATTTCTCCGGGGAAAGCAACTGCTAAAAAACCCTCATTGTCTATATTGCATTAATGAGAATATCTGAGAAGAAAATACAATGCTTGTTCTTCGTGAACAATTCTTGCACTAGTACAATCTAACTCTCTTCCTCACAAGTCAAATCAAGACAACACTTAGCCAATTATGTTGTCTGCCAAGCCCCTACTTCCTTGTGCAATTCCTAGAGGAATCAACCCATATTTAATTGGGAAATCCACTCTCCATAACTGCACAATCCAAACATAGGTTCTCAACTGATTGCATGCACCATCTATGCATAGGGGCTTCACTAATGGACCTCTGACATATCACGTGCATTCATGGAATATTAAACAATACCCTTAATTTGACTACATGTTGGAAAATGCCTCTAAAAATCACATTATTTAACCCCCTCAAATGTGAACCCAGTACACCTTCCCAATTTAAAGAACCCCTACTTTCACTAGATATTGTAGGTATCTATTTATTCATTAACAATTTTTATATCCATTTATATTTTTTCGTTGACTTTGAGCTCCACTTTTTATATCTGCCAATATCAAAACCCTTTACCCCCTATATATCTCCCAATATATTATATCATTTTTACCTTAATATATATCCCCCAATATGAACCCACGTGGTACGGTATTGCTCCCCTAGTGAAGGCCTTGTGCATCTGTGAAATTCAGAAAATTATATAATTGATAGTACATTGTCCCTTAACTCTAATCTCAACTGGGTCTTCCTATGAACTGACATGCATGAGTTATTTATGAGTGAATCTTTAGTTAACTAGTGTGGTATTGGTGATGCACTGATGCACTACTCCACAACTAGACCTCTATTAGTTCCTCCAACAGTTAGAACTAGTTTAACTGACTATAACTCAGTTAGACTGAGTTATCTAATTACAACTGAAAATAACTCAACCTATACCCTAAAATTTTGGGATCACTCTGAAATGGGCTGGTATACTTCCTTCCTAATCCTAACTTACTAAATGGGATGGGCCGATAGGATTCGAGTTGCTAAGTGTGATCAAGGATGTAGTTAATAAGTAGGTATGATCAAGATGCAGTTAGCAGTTAGTAGTTAATGAAATAGGTAAGATGCAGGTAATAGGTGCTTCTTCCTTCCATGCTCCTAAGATTCTGGTATAAAGGCCAAGTGAAGGTTGTGGTTTCTTTGTGCCATCCAACATTATATATGTCATTATCAGTCGAGTCACTAACGTACCTGGGCATGGTGGTAGTTAGTTATATATGAGCATGTAGTAGTTTAGGTTCAGTATGGCGTAATGACATATATAATGATAGTGATTTCCTAGCTAGAGGCAGCCTTGAGCAATATATAAACCCCCAAAGAATGAAGCGATAACTCGATTTGGGGATGCGCTTTAAGGCTCGACCACTATTTACCCACCCAATCCCCTTAGGCGGAGGTTTTCACATCTTTCCCTTAATTTACTTATTGGGTGGGGGGCCTGGTCGAGCGTTAAAACCCTACTAATTTGGCCATTTCAGGATGCGCAAGCAGGCTCTCAATCTAGGGAGAGGAGGCGGAGGTTTTGAAGCGTAATGACATATATAATGAATGAATGCATAATGACATATCTCGAATGACGTAATTAAGATGAATTAACTCCATTGATTCAAGCTATGTGTACAAGTATTATCAGGTTTTTGATTAACTACCTGTTTTACCCTTATAGTGCAATAGAAGCAATATGGTTCAACTCCATAACAGGTTGGTCTACAGGTTAGTGATGGCTCATGCTTAAGTGTTCATTGAATGATGACCAATCCTATTCCCGTAATCAATCACTCTTAATGTGTTGTATGTTATCCATGATATTGGAAACTAATCATAGTATGAGGATGAGCTAATCCCATAGAGCTTCATATTCAACAAGGTATGATTTGTATGGAATAGGGCTTTAAGCTCACTCGATATGATTACATAAGTAACACGTATCTACGAACACAAGCTTGTTATTACACATAGAGAGCTTAATCATACTAGTAATAGTGATGTAAGGAATACCATAATGAATAGAAAGGGTTAATATGAGCTCGTATAAGCTTAGTATATACTAGTAAGAAAGGTATTCATCAGATTAGTCCCATGGAAGTGAGAAGCTAACACAATGCTTGAATAAGAGTAATCATTGTAATCAATTCAATGGGAATCGGAGCCATATGTGTGAAATAGTTATAGGTATAAATGTATTACAGCTTCTACTAATATGGAGTTTAAGCTTAGTAAATTATATATGGTACATCAATTGATACCGTGTAAGTGATTAGACTATACGCTTCATATTCCATATCCTTACATTGAGCTTATATCAGTAATATGTAAGAGTTATGATATCACTGTAATCAAGCTATACTAATACAGGAACAAGAGCTTATCGTAATTAAGGCATGTAGATTATGTGAACACTGTCCATAAGGTTATGCATTGTGATTACTAGTAACCAATACAGAGAAACAAGCTATCATAATATATGAATAATACGTAAGCTGCTTACACCATAGGCTCTAGTATCCTTCAAGAAGCAAACCAACATTCCGAAGAAGGACAGAGACAATCTGAAGATGGTCTGAGACATTAGCTTAGAAGGACTGAGGAAGCTAGATCTTTGGAATTAAACACTAGACCTTGAATCCTTACAATACCTGCTTAGGAAGGAATCCGCATACCTTCTTATCTGTATAACTCCCTTCAAACCCTCAGAACAAGACTAGACGCAGTAGAACCCTAGAAACAGCTTAGCCACCTTAAGACAGTCTGACAAACTTCCTACAAGCAAACAACCTTACATCTCATAGAAGGATTTAGAACACCACCGGCTTAGGAGTCTTACAATTCATGAAGTATGCCTACACACTTGAAGATGCTTAGGAGTCTTAGAGTCAGAACCCAGATGCTTCTTAGTATTTCACATACGCACCATGCCGATGATTAGACCAACCTTATAACAATTGAACTCACCTCTGACCTTGAAGTCATCCAGTCTTACAGGAATCTAGTATCCATCTAAACCAACCAAAAAACCACCTTTAGCTTGAGCATGTGGATGCTTAGGAACTACCAATCACACTCACCAGGAGCTTTAACCTGAGGATGAGCTAGTAGCCATCAAGAAGCCAACCAAACAACCAACCAGGCTTAGGATTATATTACCTTCGAGAACTAGAACTCCCCTTACAAGCACCCTTCAGACCAAGACAACGAACCTTGAGCTTCAGGATTTAGATGCTTTTGCAGTATGCCAACACCACACCATTGAGCATTATTAGTCTCCATGCGATATTACAATCACACCAACTTGAGCATTGATTCTTCTGGTTAGTCTATTTTCCATCCAAAGACACATGAGCTTCAGCATGAGGACACAGAATACTAGGAAGTATGCCCATACATCGTTAGCTTCATTCTGCAGTCTGCCCATCAAACAAACAAACTCACGAAGAGCTTGAGCTTGAGGAGACAGAAGCCTTGGAAGTATGCCAACACACCTTGGCTTAGTTAGTCTCATCAAATCATCAAACCATAGAACCATCTTAGGATTAGTCCCTGCTTACCAGACTTCATGAGAACCTGAACCTTGAGCTTGAAGATTACATTAGCTTTGGAAGTATGCCCACACATTCTGACATACTTAGTCTGGTTAGGATTCAGACCATTATTTCTAGTTGAGCCATCTAGTTTAGACATATTATCTCGAAGAAAAGCAACCTCATCTGAAGAAGCCATAGCTCCCACCCACCCTCATCAGACATAGTCACAGCGCCAACAGCACCAACTCCAGCAGACGTACGTCCATCACCAGCGGACACACATAAAAAGCATCAATGGGCAATCAGGCATGAATTGAAAGGCCCTCACGTCAGGCAGGGATGAAGACTTCAAATAAATAAGGCCTTTTTATACTACATAATCATAAGAATAATCAACTACTCAATCAACAGAATCCACTTATGCGTCATCAACAGCTTAATCTATTGCTGCTGCTGCTAGAGGATATGAAACAACAGGCTATGTTGCTGGTAATGCTGCTCCTACTTTAGGTACCGTAGCCCTTGTCCTACGATATGCCTACCTTTGTATTTGTTGTATCTACCCCTGCTTTCTTCGTAGCCTCCGCCTCTATCTTAGCTACTAGTATGCTACTAGTATAGGTGGTGCTTTCATTCGGTCAACTCAATCAACTTAGTCAATTGCTGGATCTACTTTTGCACCTGCCCTTGAAATAGATATATCTTTGTGGGAGCGAGCTAGCTGTGTTAGGATATTCCGACACATAGGATATAGTTAAGTTCAACTTGGTCTAGTATAGAGTTAGGTAAAGTGTGTTTCTTTACCGTTGTACATTTTGTAACATACAATCCGACGGTCATGATATGTAGTGATCCGACGGTTCACTCTCTCCTCGGTATTACCAACACTGGATCCATGGCTTGACACCCGATTGGTCCATGAGTTCTATTTAAAGCGCATGGAGGGTCATTGTTCTGGTAATCCGTGCATGAGAGAAGCTTATGTAAATTTTCATTCTTTGATTAATAAATTGCCTGTAGTAGCCACGTTAGCGGAGGCCGTGGACTGTTTCCCTCTTTGAGAGTTTTAACCACGTCAAAAATACTGGTGTATTGATCTGTGATCTGGTTGTGAGCGGTGTCCTTTTGGTGTTCTTTCTGAGGAAATTACCCTGTAAATTCCTACATGGTATCAGAGCTATTTGAGGGCCGCGTCCGTTGGTGATCCAAATCTGAAGCCGGTAGAACTACATGTTGTTTTCGTTTCCTAGATCTGCTGTTTCTGACTGCTTTCGGGCCGAGAGGACTACTCTGTTGCATTTGGAGCATCTTTTCCAGTGAGGAACCCCTTTCGTTTCATGCGAAAAGGTTTCCGGTAGCCCCAGGTGCGTCATTTTTCAGATCGGGAGGTATACAGTGTTTTTGCAGTTTACTCTTATTTTCTCTCTGCTTATTTCGGTTTCGGTTTATTTAGCCTTTTTTTAACCGGATCTATACCTTTCATTTCTGCGTATGCTCTTTGCCCTGCGACTCTGTGCGATCTGGGCAAATCAGAAACATAAAGGAAGGATTTTTCTCATGCGTATGATCTTTTCCCTGCACCTTAGTGTGATCTCGGAAAATCAGAAACATTGAGAAAAATATTTAGTTTTTCGGCTAAATCTAACTTTGAGCCGCAAGGTTCATTTTTTAAAAAATATCTAGTTTTTTGGCTAAAGCTAACTTCGAGCCGCAAGGTTCGTTTTTCTTTGCATATTCGTGTTGGGTTTTGTGTTTTGTGTTTTGTAGGGAAAAAGAACTTTCTCAAGGCAAGCACGCAAACCAATGCCCCCTCCCTCTCTCTCTCTCTCTCTCTCTCAAATTTTTTGTATAGATCAATTGGTTCAAAGCTATTTTAAGAGAGTAGAGGTCTTGGGTTCAAGTCTCCATTTTTTGGGGGCGGATTTTTTCATTCCCGCACATTCGCGCACTTTGCCGGCAACTTCAACAAATTTTTTTCAGAAAGCCATAACTTCTTCATCCGGAAGCCTTTTTCAGAGCCGTTTTTTTTAAAACAGCCTAATTTTTCGATATCTATCCATTTAAACACTTACTTTCAGCATCTCCAACTTCAGTTTTTTTTTAAAAATGGAAAGTCCATGCCAAGTCATTCTTGACAGCACTAACTACTTCCAATGGATAGCCTACATGGAAGATTTACTTAGAAGTAAAGGTCTCTACAGAATAGCCACAGACCAAGAGAAGAAACCAAAATATGAAGACAAGGCTGCAAAATGGGAAAATAGACAAGATCAAGCACGTGGTTTGATAGGGATGTCTATTTCTCGTGATCTTAGATTCCATATTGCAGAACTTGAGACTCCTCATGAAGCATTGGAAAAAATCGCTAAGGTTTTTGGGATTAAAAATGAAATTAGAGCCCATCAACTTGAAAATGAGTTTCTTACTTTGGATCCTAATAATTTTTCTTGCATTGAAGATTTCTTGTCCAAATTCAAGACCCTTAGATATCTCTTGGAAGGTGTTAAGGTTAAGAAAGAAGATGGTAACCTTATTTATTCCATCCTTACTAAGTTGGGACCAGCCTACTCTGTATTTGTTTCCACTTTCAATTCTACAAGGGAAGCTTTTACTTGTCAAGGAAAAGAATACAAGGCCCCTTCCTTTGACTCCTTTTGTGATTCCTTAATAAGAGAACAAGATAAACTCTTACACCTTGGTCTTCTTAATCTTGGAAACTCTTCCAAAAAAGCGTTAGCTGCCCAGCAACAACCAAATTCAAAGAATCCTAAGAAGTCATATCCTAAAAAGAATGATCCTAAACCAAACAAGGGTCCTAAGCAAACTCAGCCTCAAAATGAAAGATCATTTCAGCAAAATGATAAGACCAATAAAAACAAATGGAAGAAGACTGATAGACATTGTAACTTTTGTAATTGAGATGGCCACTTAGAATATAAATGCTTTAAGAAGATGGAAGCCTTGGAAACCGCAATGAAGAAACATAACATCCATGTGGATCATACTTCAACTTCAACTTCCGGAATGGCACTTTCTGCATGTCATTGTCAATCATCTCAGTCTAGTTATGCATTAAATGTATCTTCTTCTTCTCCTTCTCATGAGTGGCTCATTGATTCTGGAGCCTCTTATCACATGGCCAAAATCCAAGCCATGTTTTCTTCTTTAAATGATTGTAACACCAAAAATATATATGTTGGTGATGATAGATCTCTTAATGTTGTAGGGACTGGAACTGTTCATCTAGACAATGGTCAGTTTAAAGATGTATTATGTGTTCCAACCTTATCCTGCAACCTTCTATCTGTATATCAGATAACTCATTCAGGTGAAGGTAAAATTGTTGAATTTTCACCTCATGATGTTGTAATCAAGGATCTAAGAGATCCTAAACAGATTCTAGCTACTGGTATTGCTGATGATTCCACAAGGTTGTATAAGTTTCACAACTTTGGGTCATCAAATCTTCCCTCAGTATTTGTTGCTCATAATGATGAAGTGAGCAAACTTTGGCATGAGCGATTTGGTCACTTAAACTATCGCTCCCTTCAGCATCTATGTAAAGAAAATATGGTGACAGGTCTTCCTATGGTATCTTGCAAAGATGGTGTTTGTTCCGGATGTGTACTCGGAAAACATCATCGGGACAGTTTTGAAAAACGTGCCTCTTGGCATGCCTCAGCCCCTTTACAGCTTGTGCACAGTGATTTATGTGGTCCACTTCTTGTTGCTTCATTCTCTGGCTGCAAGTATTTCTTAACTTTCATTGATGATTTCTCCAGACGCACTTGGGTATACTTCTTAAAACTCAAGAGCGAAGTATTTAACACATTTTTGGCCTTCAAAGCCTTTGTTGAAAAACAATCTGGACATCAAATTCTTAAGCTAAGAACTGATAATGGTGGAGAATATGTTAAAAACACATTCATCAACTTTTGCACTGAAAATGGAATTCAAATGCAACATACTGTTCCATACACTCCACAACAAAATGGTGTAGCCGAAAGGAAAAATCGCACCTTAAAGGAAATGGCTAATTGTATGCTACAATCTAAAGGACTCAGTCTTAGTTTTTGGGCCGAAGCAATTAATTGTGCAAATTATATAATCAATCGCACTCCTACTAAGGTTCTAAACAATATCACTCCAGAAGAAGCTTAGAGTTCCATTAAACCAGATGTAAGTCACTTTCGTGTTTTTGGAAGTGAAGCATGGGCCCATATTCCAGATGAAAAGCATAAAGCTTTAGAACCTAAGAGTGAGAAATGTACTTTTGTTGGATATTCTGAAGATGTAAAAGGTTATAGACTTATTCCATTTAAGTCCAAAAATGTTATCATTAGAAGAGATGTAAAATTTGATGAAAATAAATCGGCCTGCGAGCCTAGTCCAGCGGATGTGCCACCTCTTCCTATCTCTTCTACTTTTGAAAACATTTCTTCTTCAGATAATGAAAGTGAGGATGATAATCCTCCCCCACCTTCTCAGGATCCTCAACTTCCAAGATGGGTCCGTGCTACTCGGGATGCAGCAGGTGATCTTGTCGGTGATCCTACAGATCAGCGACGTACACGTTCTCAGTTTGAAAGAGCCTCTTCTTTACTGGCTCAAGCTCCAGTAAATCACGATCCTGACACTTTTGCAGAAGCTTCAGGCCATCCACATTTGGAAGCAGCTATGAATGAAGAATATTATTCATTGTTGGCAAATGATACTTGGGATCTTGTTCCTCTACCAAAGGGTCGCAAACTTGTTAGATGGAAATGGGTTTACAGAACCAAGTATGGACCAGATGGGAAAGTTGATAAACATAAAGCTCGTCTTGTTGCTAAGGGCTTTTCATAGGTTGAAGGCATTGACTACACTGAAACCTTCTCCCCTGTTGCCAAAATGAACTCTATCCGCCTCGTTCTTTCCCTTGCTGCCTCTTTAAAATGGGAAGTCCATCAGATGGATGTTAAATCTGCCTTCTTGCATGGGGACTTGCAGGAAGAAATCTATATGGAACAACCCATTGGCTTCATACAAACAGACTCCAGCCTTGTTTGTCGACTTAAGAAATCCCTTTATGGTCTCAAGCAAGCTCCTCGGGCTTGGTACGCCAAAATGGATAGATTTCTTTTAGAATCTGGCTTTTCTAGGTGTCATTCTGACAATACTGTCTACACCAAGAAAGTGGGCAACTCCCTTATCATCCTTGTTCTTTATGTTGATGATCTTATTCTCACTGGTAGTGATCCCAACCTTATAAACCATGTGAAGTCCAGCCTTACAAAGAAATTTGAAATGACAGACTTAGGACACTTACACTATTTTCTCGGTCTTCAAGTCTTGCAATCCAAAGAGGGTATTTTCCTTTCCCAGTCCAAGTATGCTTGTGATATTCCTCATCATTTTCACATGGAAGACTGTAAGCCAACCCCTTCTCCCTTTCAGTCTGGAGTCAAAATTTCAGTCTCTTGTACTTCTCCTGAAGTTGATGCTACCTTATACCATCAACTTGTAGCAAAACTCTTGTATTTAACCCATACTCATCCTGACCTTTCCTTTGCTGTTGGCCTTGTTGCTCGTTTTATGCAAAACCCCCGTCAAAGTCATTGGAAAGCAGCTAAAAGAATACTGCGTTATGTTCGAGGTACAGTATAGTTTGGGATTCATTACAGTGCCAAAGCAGCTCCTCTATTAGTTGGTTTCACTGATTCTGATTGGGCTGGTGACCACGATGATCGGAAGTCTACTACCGGTTATGTCTTCACTCTTGGTTCAAGACCTATTACATGGGCTTGTAAGAAACAGGCTGCCATTTCTCTTTCGTCAGCAGAAGCAGAGTATCGTGGTGTCGTGGAAGCTAGTAAGGAAACCTTGTGGCTTCGTCAGATCCTATTAGAGTTTGGCTTTGAGCAGCAGCATCCAACCACACTTTGGTGTGATAATCAAAGTGCCATTCAGCTATGCAAAGATCCAGTCCAGCATCAGCGAAGCAAACACATTGAACTACACATGCACTTCATCAGAAAGCTCATTCATGACCATGTTCTTGAAGTGCAATACTGTTCAACAAATGATCAGGTTGCAGACATCTTCACAAAGGCTCTCACAGAGGCGAAGTTCACTAAACTTCGATATATGCTTGGAGTTCCTTTTGGTGTTCTTTCTGAGGAACTTACCCTGTAAATTCCTACACATACCTCTTTTCCCCATTCTGACTTGTCTTCATATCCACAACTAATAACATCAATGGCTTTTTTAATAAAGAAGAAAGATTCATAGATTGTGGAAGACCACCATTTTCCATGAGGGTAGATTGAATAAACACTCGTGATTTTCCAAATATTTTCTATAAGATCCTTCGGGACATGAACAATGATTTATCATCATCAAATCCTACAATACACAATTTCAAAGAAGGGTGAGGACGAACAATGTTTAAGGGTAAATGAGTTGTCAAAAATTATAAGTCAATGGTTTGGACATGGACTCACCTTCAACACCCTCTTCTATGTCTTCCAAACTAAATATGGGTATAGTAGATTCAGTTCACTTGGCTCTCTTCTTATCGTCATTATACCTTTTGTTTGATTTTATGCTCTTCTTTCTAGATCCCCAACAACATCTCAGAAAACATGTTGTTCAAGATCCTACTTAGTGAGAACAGGATAATAACCATAGAGTGCTTGTCTATTAAAACAACACCCTATACCCACATAAATAGGCCCTTGGATACCATCAAAACCTCTCAAGGTGATCTGCAAATATTTCAGAATTAATATGCCAAATTGAAATTAAATTAAAATTTCATAATTGCATATAAGAAAACATTTTGGGCGTTGATTAATGATCACATCAAAGAACACATTGTTACAATTAGCATATCGATCGTGTCAATCTATGAGAAAACTATACATAGAAAGTTTTCTTCCCAAGAACTGGATCCATTAGAAAACACATTGCCTCACGAATAGCTTTGTTGTTGTTTATATAATGATCACAATCAAGGTTCAACCGAAAGAGGCCATTTGTGAGGACAACAGACACTCGGACCTAAGTGGAGCAATGGATAACAATCATCAGTGTCAGCATAATAATTAATGAATTTGATATGAGGAAATCATCAGAAAAATAGAGATGTGTACATAGCTAGGAATATACCAATGCATTCATTGGACCAGCTTTCTTGTGGTGTTGGAAACCAGGCCTCTTTTCATGGGATACATAAACTAATCACGGCAATTCATTGCCAAAATTGCAACTACCCCTGATTCAGTCACTGATGGAAGTTGCAGAGCATTTTCATATGGTGTGCCAGTAACAACCTTATCATTATCTTCTGTAAGCTCATGATTTGTCAATGGCGTACTACATTTTGGTCCATATAATGTGTACAAGAAAGGAGATATATCATGGCCCTCAGTATGTCAAAGCGTCTTCAGTGGTGTGTCCAAGGATTCCATCCTCTGTTCTAGTGCAGGTGATGACAAATTCTATGAAACAAATTGTTTACTTATCTCCTTAAAAGAAAAAATTAAAAAATGTCATACATACAGTGCACCAACTATGTACTATGTTCCTTAAGATGAATCTGATAAAGAAGATGGAAAAATATGAAGTTCATACATAATTTAGCTTACCTTTTTAGAATCCTTTGTTGTTGTTTCATTTTCTTTTTGTAGATTATGTAGCTTCCATAAACTAAGTTGTCCCACTAGCTCAGCACGACTCTCCTTCAATGAATTGTGCATAGCCTCATCACTTCCTATGGATTCCCTTGGCTTGTAAACAGAAATGGTATCTCTGGTTTTCTCTGTGCTTCCATTACATTTTGAATTCGTCAGCCTTCTGGAAGGCATAGCATAGAATGACTTTGGCAGTTGTCCTTGTAAGTCCAATTGTGAAGTTTGCAATCTATTGCTCAAAGTCAGTATTCTGTCTACAAGTTTGGTGCTTTTTTAATCCCCTTTACTAGGAACATTCATATCAACCAAAAAAGTAGAACCCTCGGCTACTTCTCCACATTCTACAGGATTTTCTGTGAGGAGAATACTTTCAGAATGCTTTGTCCCTTCCAAAACCTTAGCATCCTTCTCCATGATAGACACATGGTCTCCAAGTGGGACACACGGTGACAAATATTCAGTCTCTGATGTCACATCATTTTCTATAAGCTCAAGCTTTTTCACTAGGGTATCATATTCTGGTCCCTTAGCATGTTCAAGCCTCTTCAATGGATTATCCTGGGAAAGTTGTTGATTGCACACATCCTTGTGTTCTAGAAGAGATTCATTCATACTTAAACAAGGGGATATATTGTAACTTTTTCTAAGTTCTGAACTTTTGGATGGAATACTAGAGTCCAGGCCAAATAAGGTGCTTAAACAAGGAGATATATTATATCCCTCTGTAACCTCAGGGATCCTCAATGGAGTATCCAATTGGGAAGGTTCCTGCTTGCTCACCGCAATCTGTATATTTTCTCCAACTTTCAAATTTTGGGTCTCTTCAGCTTCCTGGCCATTATTTCCCTCAATTTTGGCAGGGTAAATGAATCCCTCATGTTTTCCGTTGTTGTCCATATCAAACAATTGTTCTCTAATTGGACTTGCATCAGTTATGCCATCAACAATAAAAATTCTTTCCTGGCATGCTCCATCTTCAACTTCATTCTTTTCCACAACTATATTATATCCCTCTATAACCTCAGGGGTCTTCAAAGGATTATCCAATTCGTAAAGTTCCTACTTGCAGGTAGCTTCTATAACAATCTCTAAGATATTTTCTGGAAGAGAATCATCAATACCTGAACAAAATAACACATCATTACTGTCCATAAGCTTGGACTTATCTAATGGATCACTAAAGTCTAGTCCAAACAAATAATACAAGAAAGGAGATATATCAAGGCCTTTTGTAAGCATAGGCATCCTCAATGGAGTATCCACGTTAGAGGGTTCCTGGTTGCTGGCCACTGTGTCTACTTTCACAAGTTGTATATTTTCTCCAACTTTGAATTCTTGTGTCTCTTCAGCTCCGTTCTGTATATATTGTTCTTCATGGTCATCCTCTTTTCCCTCAATTTTGTTTGGGGCAATGAATCCCTCATGTTTTCCATGGTTGCCATATCAAATAATTTTTCTTTAATTTGACTTGCATCAGTTATGCCATCAACAATACTAATGCTTTCCTGATATGCTCCATCTTCAACATCATTCCTTTCCACAGCTACATTGTAAGATCCATGTTCCACTTGATCACCATCTGTTAAGGGAATTTGAACATTTTTGGTGATCTTCTCAACTACATCTTCCTCCTTTTGAGGAGTTCAACCATACAACTCATTGAGGTTATAAAACTCATTTCCATTGTCTGAAAATTTGTCTCGATGCACTCCATCCTCTGAAGCTTGAATGTTCTCATATGTTCGTTGAAGTTCATTGGACATATCTACCTGTTCTGGATTTTGCACTTTCATCCAAACTGCTTAAGGAGAGCCATCATTTTTCTTGTGAAATATGGTTTCTTCAATGCCATTGAGGAAAGTTCATAATGCTCCTCTCTTTGATATATAGAGTCATGAAATGCTTCACTAGTTTTCGGATCACTCAATTTATCTTCTTGAGCTTCACCATTAACCAATGAGATGTGACTTTGTTGAACATCATTTAGAACTAAAAGCTCCTCTTCACTGCATTCCCCAGGCTCTTGACCTTCACTATATGATGCCAGATGTGACAAATTTTCTAGAGACAAAGCCCTTGGTAGGAGTTTGAATTTATGAGCACCATTCAAATTGTCTGCATCAACTTGAATCTTATTTTTTAATTCTGGAGTGTTGCCACAATCCATTGATTCACCTTCATAAGCTTCATGTTCGTAAATCTGTTGGTTGTAATATTCCTCCTTTTGAGGACCATTCAACTCATCAAGGCCAAAACACACCTTCCATTCTGCCACCATGGATCTTGAATCCAAAAACGTTGACCTTCGCGATTTGAAAACAAGGCGTCCACTTTTTCCACCTAAACCACATTCTCTACAGAATGGAAAAGGAAATGGTTTGCGAGAAAAGCCAAAACCTATCGCAAAAGTGAACACCGCAAAGGCAGAAGTGGAGAAGCGAACACCACCAAACCGAGTTCCTGTAAAGCGATCGCCGAAAAAACCCGCGCCTCAAAAGCGATCGCCTAAAGAATCGGTGCCTCAAAAGTGATCGCCTAAAGAATCGAAGCCTCAAAAACGAAATGGTTGTGAAGATTCACTTCATGTATACTTTCAGCTTTGTCAATTTGGTAACAATTGAATTTTTTGCAATGAGGAACTGTTGTAATTTTTACTGCTATTACAGTGGGGTATTGTGTCGCTAAATAAAGTTTTAATATCTAATCTTATTTCACCACTTTATTTTTAATATATATTTTTTTAATTTATTATAGAATGTTAATTTCGAATTTCCTGACCTTGGGATTTTCCCTTAAGCTCGTTCACAGGAACCATAAGAATTTGTTTTGTCGATATCCAAAATCATAGTCACCGTACCATTAAGAACGTAAGACATACCATTCACTCCCTCTTTCCAACAAAACATAAAGAGTTTACCTATAAATCAAGCACCCACCATTATGTTAGGTTAGGAATTTGGTAGATTAACTAGCTCTCTGCTTCTCGAACTTCTAGATTTTAGACTAGTAATTTTCTGTTATTTTTTAGCATGTGTTAACAAAACTTTTTTTAGTGATTCTACTTGAAATGGAGACCTAAGACATCTCAGTTATAAAAAAAAAATGTCTCATCCAATTTTATTTTATTTTCTTGGTCATTCGGTGAATTATATCTTCCTGTAGCAAACTTGTTTCCTGTAGCAAATTCCTAAAGCACTCTTCCAACCTATATATACTTGCTCAGATTTGCTCAAAAATGTTGGTTTTTGTGCCTTATGGTTGAAACATGATCCCTGGGCTATAAATAAATGGTTTAGGAGGAATAAACACCACTTAAGATTTTCCTTTAGGAGGAATAAACACCACTTAATATTTTCCTTTTTACCCATTCAAAACATCTCAGTGAATTTGGTTAAAGGAAACATTTATGAATTGGATAATACAATAATGATTTTCTTGATTGGCACATCCAATGAACTCTATCAATGGATTTAAACTCTTTGAAATGTAATGATTGATATTTATTTAATCATATTTACTTTATGCAATTATAATAGTTTTTCCTTGTATTTTCTTTTTTGCAATAGGTTAAGGTTTCCATTTCGAGCATTTCCATTTCTGCAACTAGTTAGGATTTGATTTCATTACATGCACTGGAGTAAATCATGAAGAAAGGGAGGACACATTTTATGCTGCACATATAGTTATGATACCTCTTAAATTTGTAAAATACCTGAGTTGATAATTAAATTTGGTAGCCTTGGGAGTTGCAACATTCTTGTTGCAATACTGAGGCTCATTACAAAGGAGGTGAATGACCTCGAAAAGTCTCATGGAAGAGAGAAGTTAGGTGATTGGTTCACTTAGTAGATTGTAAGAAATCACCTACTTGTACCTTATCACAATCTGTACAGTTTAGGAAATATTTGAAAAGATTTGAGACAATGGTTGCCATACTCTCTTTAGTAAACAAATCATGGTATAGAGATTGATGCATATCAGCTGATAGAGGATGAAAATATGTGCTCCGAGAAATATCACTCGAATAAGAGGCTTTCCAAGATGAGATTTCATCGAGCAAGAGATACTGAGAGGATATTGGAGCACAGAAACCCTATTTTGACTTGGTTGAGCGGTCTCATCAAGATCGTGAGAACCTGACGTAACCATCAACAGAAAATGAAGTGCCTTAACTTCTTGATGAGTCCCAAAGCCTTTGAAAGGTGAATCATCAAATTTTGGTGGCTTTGTGGGATCAACAGATGAATACAAATGATAATCATCAGAGACACGGGCGAATATGTTTTCAGTAGAATGAAAATCATTGAAGAAACCAATTTGATCATGTTGGGAATCCAACACATAAGGATCTTCTTGGATTAAGAATGAAGATGAACCAAAGGACCATATTGAATTTTCTGAGATGTAAGGTCTTATTCGTCAGTTGTTAAAGACCGTGGATGGGAGAGATTAGGAATAAGAAATTCAACATCCTCATATTCTGATTGTGAAACATCAACCTCACATACATGATTATAATAAGCACCAACATGATAAATATATGAATTATTTGTAGAAACCGTTGGTGTAGTAGACTCATGAAATAAATTATGGTATAATGGATGAAAAGGTTCAGATGAAGAGTCCTTAGTTTCAACCAAATTTAATTTAGACATCAAACCTTGGAAATTGGAGTAAGCCTGAGGGAGCAATGAATCTTCAAGCATATCATGCTCCATGGATCTAATAAGACATTCAACTTTATTTAAGACAATATGTAAGTCAATTCCCATAGGTAGATGAAGTTCAGGAATAGATTTAGGAACACATTTAATGCGCTTGATTTGGGTTTCATATACACGAAGAGATGTTACATCAACTTGATTTTTAGTTTCAAATTCAACAAGATGTATGAGAGCTTCATAAGTGATACAAGTTGGTTCATCTCCCTACAAGAATTCTTTACCATCTAAACTATTTATGACCAGAAATTCATTAGGTAACGAATTAGAAGGAGGATGAGAAATTTCACAAGCACTAATTTCCTCCTTGGAGGTTTGAGGCCTCTCCCAACTCACTGAGATAGGGAAGACAAGATTAGGGATAAGATCTGGAAAATTTGTAACTTCCAGGTTAACATGATGATCACAAGAATCCATATTTATTTCATATTGAAGATGTTGCTGAGAGACATAAAACAGATGTCGAAATTTCTCACTCAAATACATACAATCAACATCTCTCTCTAGGAATTAACAACAAAGATGAACAAATCTAGTAGTAAAGTATTCTAATGATTCTTTAGGTTTCATTCTAATCTTATTTATCCTTTTAAAAACATCTTTAAAATCATACATGTCGAAGGCTTGTCGTAGCTTACTGATGAGTTGCTAGAATGAATGGATGGAAGCCGTTGGCAATGTGTAGCACCATTGTCTGATGCAACCTTCAAGTGTGAGGGTAAATGGTATGCTAATAACATCTTTACGATGTATTATGTTAGAGTGAGATAACTACAGAAATTGACAGACAATATAGCCTCCCTTGACATATAGTAAGGTATTATTTTTCTTATTTCATATATTTGGTGCTTATCTATTTGATTATGTCATCTATTTAATTTATTTAACATGGTATGTTTCAAGTTGGTGCAATGTTTGATGAATTTCATAATATGAGTATCTGTTCAAATGATTTTGTTTTAAGATGATTGTACTAACATGTATGTGTTGAGAGTGTTGTATGTACTTGAATATAGTTGTCAGTTGTAGCATCATGTCTAATGACTATGAGTTGACTATGGATTATGGCATGATTTTTTGTAATAGTTGATTTCAAATTGATAGATACAATTGTCCTCATATTTGGAACATGTGGTTGACATGTGTGAATATTTTCAAGTAACATGCTAGGTAGTAGCGTGACAAGGTAAAACTTGATGTCTTTATATAAATAATAGTTGGGTGATGTGACGGTACATAGTAAGCCTCAATTGCAACATGGTAAAAAGGGTAAAAGAAAGGAATTGGACAAGAATTACCTTGGCTATTTTTCTAATCCCTAATTCCAAACGAATGAGTACATTGCATACAGGGAGTCTACTTAACCTTGATTTTTTTTGACATTATGTGGATATGTGCTAGATTCATGAGCATGTACTTGACATGCATATTAGCTAGCCTTTAGCTACAAGTGGATTTGTCAAAGGATTGGAGTCCCTTGAGAGATGATGGGGATGTGTTCAGTTGGGAGAACCATTCTTGGCACAACAAGATGAGGTAACAGATGTATTGTTATGTTTATTTATGCACTAACAATTATGTGGTAATGATTGCATGATGCAGGGGGTTTCATGGCAAGAGAGGTTTCCATGAAATCTCAAAGAAGGCTCAAGTCAAACTTTCCTAGGCAACCATGGGGATTGAGTAATGGCATCTATTTTTAGTCTTGTGATTTTGGTATTTCACGATTGTTGTGCTTTATTTATCATTTTTATTGTGTCTGGTGCATAGCTATGCCACTTTGTTGCGATGTCCTATTGCTTTTGGTTTTCATGGTCTTCTTATTGTTGTTTCCATTCTTGCCTTTTATTGTTTTGAGTCTTGGGAATTGCTCAGGAAAGAGGAAAGTTAATGGAGCTCGAGGAGAAATATGTGGTATCCAACAGGTAATACATGGATGAATCTGGGTGCATGAGTAAGCGTTACGGAACGTAAGACTATGACATTTAGTTGGACTGGTTGGGTCCATAGTGGTAAATGGACGGTGGTAGTATATACATGTAAAAGGTAATTAGAAGACTCGGTAAATTAAATGGATCTGAGATGTCTGATGCCTTGGATAAGTTGGGAACTGTGATTCTCAATGTTGTGCATGTTGTGCCAAAATAAGGGGGTTCTCTTAACCTAGAACTTATGTTATCTGATAATTATGTTATGATTGTTGGGTGTAGGAATTGCACTTAAGCAAGCTCCTTCAACACTTAATCGTCAACTCGGGGGTTCCGTAAATTTAGAGATGAAGCATAGGTAATAACAGAAGTGGTATGAACGTTTCCTATTTCTATTCCTACTTATCAACCGAAACTTTTAGAATTAAACAGAAAAATCGTAAAGGAAATTAACACCAAAGTAATTCTAGTGTTGAAACTTAAAAGAATGCATTTGCGAAGAAATAAAATAAAGGAACTTTCACACTGTTGTAAAGAATCTTAATTGCTGAAGTGAAACTCTATATTTATCCTCAGTATAGCTGATGGCAGTTTAACAAGTGGGCCCTTGAAAAGATCTTCCTTCTAAATGATTTTCCTTCTCACACTAATCAATCCTTCATGTACTCCTGTAATATGCTTGCACTAGTGAAGGTACAGAACTTATGTGAGAAGTATAACTTGCACTTATACTGAAGACTTATATTTTCCTGTAGGGGCACTAAGCCTTAAGGCTTGGAGCACTCTGTTCCTGTAATAAGACACTAGTCCTTGTACCAGAACAGAGCTTCCTACACCAAATCTAAAATAATCTTGCACACAAAAAGAATGCTTTAATCGACTGAATCTCAAAAATAGAAATAAACTCTTAATATGAAAGTAAAGAACGCATTCTTCAATCAAATGGGTTTTTCATGTAAACAAATATAACTCAAAATGGTTCACTGTAATATTCCAGATTACTTCTAGTCATTTTCCTTAATTTTTTAAGTGCAAATACAAGTTGAGATATGCAGAAACGTCCTTTCCCATTTCCTGAAGTTATCCTTAATCTTTAAGAATTTGAATTTTAGTATTAGAGATTCCTTCGTCAGATGAAAAACGCTTTCTTCACAGAAATGGATTAAATCATGTAAAATGAAAAGAATGAAACATTTTCTGTAAATGAACTAGCAAAACAGGGTGCAAGATCCTGCATGCACTAGTGCAAGAAGGATCTCATCTGCACAATCCAAGCGAAAGAAAACTAGCTGAAAAAATATATGAAGCAATTTAATTTAACTTTCAAACAACAGATTCATTTACACTTGATTGTTTTGATGAAATAAATCAAAATTCATAGGCAAGCACGAAGTCAAGATTCAAACCACACTTCTGTAAATAAATGAAGTTAACAGACCTTTAAGATAACAGAGAAAGAAGGTAAACGGGTTGGGTTGGCTGGGCCATAGCCAACCAGCTCATTTCCTGTTTTAGGAAACGAAAACCTTCATCATGTTATCAACACATCAATGAAGAATTATAGTGCAGAATGAGAAAATCATATCGCAGTTCCTTGTATTAATTCCGATAAGAAAATATACATTTGAGCTCGAGACTAGCCTAGAATGAGGGCGATAACGAAATTACAAATAAACAAAAAGTTACATATCTACTATCGCTATCACTTGTTGTTGAGCAATAAAAAGGGTCTTTTTAACCTCTATTTACCCTACATTAATTATCAATCTAGGTACGATTTTTTATCTCAAGAGTGTACTCAATCTGAGGCGGTCACTTGTTCAAGAGTAATGCTTCCAGTATAGTGCCTTACAAAAGTAAATAAATGCTGGAAACAAGGTCTAATTGTAATGGAAAGAAAATTAAATGCTTTGTAACTAAATCATTCACTTAAGAAACTGCATCGATCATTAGTCAAAGATGCAGTAATGATCACTCTTTCCCCTGTAAACTGATATAAATGAAAATCAATCAAAGGCATGGTCTCTAATCTAGGAACTAGACATCAGTGGTCAATGTTCGCTACAATTGTAGATCTTTCTATTCACACCAAAGCAAATACTTGAAATAACAATTCAATTAACAGAAAAGGAACAACAACTAATCTATTGAAAAGATCGAACAACAAAGCTTAATCTACAAGAATCAATTAAGAAGCAATATTAACCAAAAGGAATTGAACAACAATCTTTAACTAATAAAGGAATTGAGTAGAAATCTAAGAAAGGAACAAAAAACTTAAGTCTACGAAATATTGAACAACAAACTTAGTCAAGTGTAAACACATAGTGACTATAGAATCGGTAATCTTATTCTAGCATAATGGACATTGTTATAGAAATTTTTGGGCACTCCAACCCCAATCATACATGTCCATAAACTGAGGGCTCCTAAGTCCCTAAAAGTGTTGCTTCACACCCTAAAGGAACAAGGTCAGCTAATTGCATCATCTCCCAGGAGTTCTCCACAAAAAACTACTCAAAACTTGTCAAAGATGGACCATACAGAGTGCCCAGTGAAGAGGGTGAAATGCATCTCACCTGCTCAGTGTAAAAGGTGCGATGCATACTAGAAAGCCCTTCTGTTGGGTCCCTATAATACTAGTGATTACCCCATTACTATTGTAGTTATACCCCTTATTTATATTGTTGTGCCCCTATTACCCCCATATTATTATTTCTGTGCCCATAGAATCCCTCTATTGTTATTTTTGTGGCTTTATATTATTATTGTTAGGTCAGCTGGATTATATTGTGACTCCTTAGACTCCTATATATAGAAAGGAGGTTTTGTCATTTGTATCATCCAAGAATTTTTCATTTATGTAATTTAAAGGAGGTTTCCCCCTCGAAGAGGCTGAATTCTAAGGCATTGATCTATCTTTTCTATCTTTTCTTGAGCTGGTTTCATAACATTTGGTATCAGAGCTTTGGATTCTAGGGTTTCGCTGCTCCAAACAGGTCATCGTGAAATTTTCGCTATAACTTTTTTTCTGTGACGTTTCAGAAGTCGCAAAAACAACCCATTTGAGAAGAAATCGCGCTGAACCTTGGGTCCAAATTTCAGAGCTTTTCGCACGATATTTTCGGAGATATGATCTAAGGAAGTTGGTCTTTTTGTAGACTCCTGAATTACATTCAAAACAGGTGACCTAGGGAAAATCGTCATAACGTTCTCTCTGGGGATCGGATTGAAATTTCGTAAGAAGGTACAGAAAGAGAACCAACTTTAGTTGCTTGTGTGTGTGTTTTAGATTCAAATGTTGAAACAGTGACTCGTGGCACGTCGTACAAGTTGGCTCTACTAAACTAGTCTAAAAGCAAGTCACTGTGGGAGATTTCACATAACTCTTCCTTGGAGAATCTAATTTGGCTCAGACTTGTGGCATTGGAAAGAGGATACAGAAGGCTACTACAGGTCACAATTTCAGAAATAGATGATCCAAAATTACAGAGATACATCAGATTCAATATCAGGCTTCTATAAAGTGAAAAAAGGTGTGTAGTTTTTTTTAAAGTTTTTGTGTAAGCTTGGTTTAACGGAATTCAAAGGGCATAGTAAAGCATTATTATCGGTAACTGATGCCCCGAGGAAAGAAAATTCAAACACCTAGTAAGGAACCTGAAAGCTCTAGCATGACTCATGAAGAAGAGGAAGAAATGCTACATGATATATCAAAATTACAAGAACAAGTGCAACAAATGTCACGCTCACAAAAGTTAACAGATGCTAAGATAAATGGCGTGGAAGCTAAGATAAGTGGCGTGGAATCTAAGGTAAATGGTGTGGAATCTAAGATAAATGGCATGGAAGCTAAGATGGATGATTCGAAGACAGATTTGAAGAGAGACATGGCAGATTTGAAGATAGATTTGAAGACAGACATGGAAGAATTGAAGAAGTTGCTACAAGAAAGGGTCACTAATGGTGAAAAGGTAGTAAAGGAAACTCATGATGAGAACAAAAGAAATGTTAATCATGATTCCATAGACGCTAATGTTGGATCGAAGAATCACCATATTCCAAAAATCGATATGAGGAAGTTTGATGGCAAGGATCCCGCCACATGGATATTACAAATGGAGCAATTCTTCGATCTCAATAATGTGCAAAACGCACAAAAGGTACGTATGGCAACTGTATATTTGGAACCAAATCAGTTTCTATGGTATCAATGGCGTTGTTCTCGTAAACAATTTATTACTTGGGCAATTTTTACGGAAGAATTGATAGCACATTATGAAGATACAAAAAGCAACACTTTTTTAGCCAATTGATAAGTATCAAACAAAAGGGTTCAGTAATGGAGCACATTGAGGAGTTCCAAAAATTGAACATAAGCGTAAAAGATATTCTAGAGGAGCATAGGATTGATGTGTTCATAGGTTCTTTAAAGGATAATATCCAACATGATGTTTGCCTTTGGGAACCTGATTCATTAGAGAAGGCATTCAGGTTAGCAAGAAAAATGGAAAGCAAAATTATGGTGACTAGGAGTCCAATGGCTACAATCCTTGGGTACAATAGCTTTTAATTTTCAAGAACTTTTCTTCAAATTTTATACGGAAGGAAAGGAAGTTGAATTAATGGGTATTGCAGGGAAACCAGGAAAGATAATCAGCTCTCATGGTATGACAAAGCTTCTAAAAAAGGAGCAAAGAGATGTAATTGCACAATTATGCTCGCTAGATGTTTCCACATTGGGATCATCTACTTCTCCAGATCTCCAAAAAGTCCTGGACAATCATTCCAAGGTATTTGAGACTCCCAAGAGTCTCCCACCTATGCGTGATCATGATCATGCTATTCATCTGATTCCAGGAAGTGTTCCTCCAAACATCAGGCCGTACAGATATCCCTATGTCCAAAAAAAGTGAAATTGAACGTATGGTTGCAGAAATGCTAGAGGCTGGTATAATTCAACCAAGTCAAAGTTCTTTCTCAGCTCCAGTAGTATTGGTGCACAAGAAGGATGGATCATGGCGCATGTGTTCGGATTATAGGGAGCTCAACAAGCTCACTATTAAAGATAAGTTCCCCATTCCTGTTATTGATGAATTACTGGATGAATTGCATGGATCAATTTACTTCACCAAGTTGGATCTTCGTTCGGGATATCATCAAATCAGAATGAAGATTGAAGACATTCCGAAAACGGCATTTAGAAATCATGAGGGTCATTATGAATTTTTGGTCATGCCTTTTGGCCTTACCAATGCACCTTAAACATTTCAAGGTTTGATGAATTCCGTTTTCAAACCATTCCTTAGAAAATTTGTGCTAGTATTTTTTGATGATATACTAATCTACAGCAAGTCTTGGAAGGATCATGTTGAACATGTTGACAGGGTGCTACACCTATTGGAGGAGAAACAATTGTATGCAAAAAGATCCAATTGTTTCTTTGGAGTCCAGGAGGTGGAATATTTGGGTCATATTGTATCTCATGAAGGAGTTAAGGTAGACCCTAGCAAAATTAAAGCCATTAAGGAATGGAAAATCCCCACATCCATAAAGCATCTGCGAGGATTTCTTGGGTTGACAGGGTATTATTGCAAGTTTGTTAAGAATTATGGGAGAATAGCAGCACCTCTAACAACATTATTGAAGAAAGATTCATTTTCATGGACTCCAGAAGCAACAAAGGCCTTTGAACATCTTAAAGAGGCAATGTACCAAGCACCGGTATTAGCTACACCAGACTTCACAAAACCCTTTATTGTGGAATGTGATGCTTCAGGAAATGGAATTGGTGCTGTTCTAATGCAAGATGAAAGACCCATTGCTTTTGAAAGTCGTCCAATCAAGGGAAAGTTTTTAAGTAAAGATATTTATGAGAAGGAAATGTTGGCAATACTCCATGCACTTAAGAAATGGTGACCCTACCTAATGGGAAGACACTTCAAGGTAAAAACGGATCATGATAGCCTTAAATACATTTTAGAACAAAGATTATCCTCTGAGGAGCAACAAAAGTGGGTCAAAAAGATGTTGGGTTATGACTTTGAAAGCATCTACAAAAAAGGGAAGCAGAATGTGGTGGCAGATGCACTCTCAAGAAAGGATGAGGATGTGGAAGCATTGTTGTGTGCCATTTCTATTATCCAACCAGATTGGATAAACGAAGCAAGGGAGGAATGGAAGAATGACGAAGAAGTGTGGGCACTTATTTGAAAGCTACAACAAGATTCCAGTACTTCTGATACATTTAGCTGGAAAAATGATTCGTTATGGTACAAAGATCGCTTATACCTCTGTAAGAATTCCCAACTAAAAGAAAATATTCTTATGGAATTGCACAGTTCTCCCTTAGGAGGGCACTCAGGATTTTTAAAAACTTACCACAGGGTTAAGAAGGAATTTTTTTGGGATGGCCTTAAATCAGATATTCAAAAGTTTGTGGCGGAATGTTTGGTTTTCCAACAAAATAAAGTTGAAACAATTAAGACACCAGGTCTATTACAACCTTTATCCATTCCAAGCCAACGTTGGGAGGAGGTTTCAATGGATTTTATCATAGGTTTACCCAAGTCTGAGGGAAAGAGTGTCATCATGGTGGTAGTTGAGAGACTTACCAAGCATGCACACTTTTGTGCATTATCACATCCATGTAAAGCCAGTACAGTTTCTACTGCATTTATGGAAATAGTTCAAAAGCTACATGGAAACCCAAAAATTATTGTAAGTGACAGAGATCCCATTTTCACTGGAAATTTTCGGACAGAATTATTTTCTTGTCTTGGTACTCAGTTGGCTCATAGCTCATCTTATCATCCTCAATCTGATGGGCAAACTGAGATAGTAAACAAATGTTTGGAAGGATATCTTCGTTGCTTTGTATCTGATAAACAGACACAATGGGTCAAATGGTTGCCTCTGGCTGAATGGTGGTATAACACTTCCTTCCATACAGCAACAAAAATGACTCCATTTATGGCACTTTATGGGTATCAACCACCATCCATCACATCATATTTAAGAGAAAATTCTATGGTTTAGTCAGTGGAACATCACATCGAACATCAACAACAATTCCTCCAACTCTTAAAGGATAACCTCGTATTGGCACAAAATAGAATGAAACAACAGGCAGATCAACATCGCAGTGAAAGACGTTTTGATGTAGGTGATTGGGTATTCCTACGGCTACAACCATATAAGCAAATGTCCCTAAAGCAAGCTAAGAAGTATAATAAACTATCACCAAAGTATTATGGTCCGTACAAGGTGTTGCAAAAGATTGGTACTATGGCATACAAATTGGAGCTTCCTCCAACTTCTCGATTGCACCCAGTTTTCCATGTTTCATGTTTAAAGAAGGTTATAGGCGACAAGCTCCCAATTCAAAAAATATTGCCAGAACTTGACGAGGAAGGAAAAATTATATTGGAACCGGAAGCAGTCACAGAACCAAGAACTCGACAGCTACGAAATCGATAAATTTCAGAGTATCTTATCAAGTGGAAGAACTTATCCGTTGAAGATTCCACATGCGAGGATGAGAATCTTATGCAGAAGTATCCAGAATTACTCAAGCGTTGAGGACAACACTTTTTTGAAGGAGTCGGGCATGTTGGGTCCCTATAATACTAGTGATTACCCCATTACTATTATAGTTAGACCCCTTATTTATATTGTTGTGCCCCTATTACCCCTTATTGTTATTTCTGTGCCCCATAGAATCCCTCTATTGTTATTTTTGTGGCTTTATATTATTATTGTTAGGTCGGCTGGATTATATTGTGACTCTTTAGACTCCTATATATAGAAAGGAGGTTTTGTCATTTGTATCATCCAAGAATTTTTCATTTATGTAATGTAAAGGAGGTTTCCCCCTCGAAGATGCTGAATTCTAAGGCATTGATCTATCTTTTCTATCTTTTCTTGAGCTGGTTTCATAACACCTTCTGTAGGGTGTTGTTATGAAACCAACTCAAGAAAATATAGAAAAGATAGATCAACGCCTTAGAATTCAGCCTCTTCGAGGGGGCAACCTCCTTTACATTACATAAATGAACAATTCTTGGATGATTCAAATGACAAAACCTCCTTTCTATATATAGGAGTCTAAGGAGTCACAATATAATCCAGCCGACCTAACAATAATAATATAAAGCCACAAAAATAACAATAGAGGGATTCTATGGGGCACAGAAATAACAATAAGGGGGTAATAGGGGCACAACAATATAAATAAGGGGTCTAACTATAATAGTAATGGGGTAATCACTAGTATTATAGGGACCCAACATGCCCCACTCCTTCAAAAAAGTGTTGTCCTCAACGCTTGAGTAATTCTGGATACTTCTGCATAAGATTCTCATCCTCGCATGTGGAATCTTCAACGGATAAGTTCTTCCACTTGATAAGATACTCTGAAATTTATCGATTTCGTAGCTGTCGAGTTCTTGGTTCTGTGACTGCTTCCGGTTCCAATATAATTTTTCCTTCCTCGTCAAGTTCTGGCAATATTGTTTGAATTGGGAGCTTGTCGCCTATAACCTTCTTTAAACATGAAACATGGAAAACTGGGTGCAATCGAGAAGTTGGAGGAAGCTCCAATTTGTATGCCATAGTACCAATCTTTTGCAACACCTTGTACGGACCATAATACTTTGGTGATAGTTTATTATCCTTCTTAGCTTGCTTTAGGGACATTTGCTTATATGGTTGTAGCCGTAGGAATACCCAATCACCTACATCAAAACTTCTTTCACTGCAATGTTGGTCTGCCTGTTGTTTCATTCTATTTTGTGCCAACACGAGGTTATCCTTTAAGAGTTGGAGGACTTGTTGATGTTCGATGTGATGTTCCACTGCCTGAACCTTAGAATTTTCTCTTAAATATGATGTGATGGATGGTGGTTGATACCCATAAAGTGCCATAAATGGGGTCATTTTTGTTGCTGTATGGAAGGAAGTGTTATACCACCATTCAGCCAGAGGTAACCATTTGACACATTGTGTCTGTTTATCAGATACAAAGCAACGAAGATATCCTTCCAAACATTTGATTACTATCTCAGTTTGCCCATCAGATTGAGGATGATAAGATGAGCTATGAGCTAACTGAGTACCAAGACAAGAAAATAATTCTGTCCAAAAATTTCCAGTGAAAATGGGATCTCTGTCACTTACAATAATCTTTGGGTTTCCATGTAGCTTTTGAACTGTTTCCATAAATGCAGTAGAAACTGTACTGGCTTTAAATGGGTGTGATAATGCACAAAAGTGTGCATTCTTGGTAAGTCTGTTAACTACCACCATGATGACACTCTTTCCCTCAGACTTGGGTAAACTTGTGATAAAATCCATTGAAACCTCCTCCCAACGTTGGCTTGGAATGGATAAAGGTTGTAATAGACCCGGTGTCTTAATTGTTTCAACTTTATTTTGTTGGCAAACCAAACATTTCGCCACAAACTTTTGAATATTTGATTTAAGGCCATCCCAAAAAAATTCCTTCTTAACCCTATGGTAAGTTTTTAAAAATCCTGAGTGCCCTCCTAAGGGAGAAGTGTGCAATTCCATAAGAATCTTTTGTTTTAGCTCGGAATTCTTAGAGAGGTATAAGCGATATTTGTACCATAACGAATCATTTTGCCAGCTAAATGTATCAGAAGTACTGGAATCTTGTTGTAGATTTCGAATAAGTGCCCACACTTCTTCGTCATTCTTCTGTTCCTCCCTTGCTTCGTTTATCCAATCTGGTTGGATAATGGAAATGGCACACAACAATGCTTCCACATCCTCATCCTTTCTTGAGAGTGCATCTGCCACCACATTTTGCTTCCCTTTTTTGTAGATGATTTCAAAGTCATAACCCAACATCTTTGTGACCCACTTTTGTTGCTTTTCAGAGGATAATCTTTGTTCTAAAAAGTATTTAAGGCTATCATGATCCGTTTTTACCTTGAAGTGTCTTCCCATTAGGTAGGGTCGCCATTTCTTAAGTGCATGGAGTATTGCCAACATTTCCTTCTCATAAATAGCTTTGCTTAAAAAATTTCCCTTGATTGGACGACTTTCAAAAGCAATGGGTCTTTCATCTTGCATTAGAACAACACCAATTCCATTTCCTGAAGCATCACATTCCACAATAAAGGTTTTTGTGAAGTCTGGTGTAGCTAAGACCGGTGCTTGGCACATTGCCTCTTTAAGATGTTCAAAGGCCTTTGTTGCTTCCAAAGTCCATGAAAATGAATCTTTCTTCAATAATGTTGTTAGAGGTGCTGCTATTCTCCCATAATTCTTAACAAACTTGCGATAAAACCCTGTCAACCCAAGAAATCCTCGCAGATGCTTTATGGATGTGGGGATTTTCCATTCCTTAATGGCTTTAATTTTGCTAGGGTCTACCTTAACTCCTTCATGAGATACAATATGACCCAAATATTCCACCTCCTAGACTCCAAAGAAACATTTGGATCTTTTTGCATATAATTGTTTCTCCTCCAATAGTTGTAGCACCCTGTCAACATGTTCAACATGATCCTTCCAAGACTTGCTGTAGATTAGTATATCATCAAAAAATACTAACACAAATTTTCTAAGGAATGGTTTGAAAATTGAATTCATCAAACCTTGAAATGTTGAAGGTGCATTGGTAAGGCCAAAAGGCATGACCAAAAATTCATAATGACCCTCATGAGTTCTAAATTCCATTTTCGGAATGTCTTCAATCTTCATTCTGATTTGATGATATCCCGAACGAAGATCCAACTTGGTGAAGTAAATTGATCCATGCAATTCATCCAGTAATTCATCAATGACAGGAATGGGGAACTTATCTTTAATAGTGAGCTTGTTGAGCTCCCTATAATCCAGACACATGCTCCATGATCCATCCTTCTTGTGCACCAATACTACTGGAGCTGAGAAAGAACTTTGACTCGGTTGAATTATACCAGCCTCTAGCATTTCTGCAACCATACGTTCAATTTCACTCTTTTGGACATAGGGATATCTGTACGGCCTGATGTTTGGAGGAACACTTCCTGGAATCAGATGAATAGCATGATCATGATCACGCATAGGTGGGAGACCTTTGGGAGTCTCAAATACCTTGGAATGATTGTCCAGGACTTTTTGGAGATCTGGAGAAATAGATGATTCCAATGTGGAAACATCTAGCGAACATAATTGTGCAATTACACCTCTTTGCTCCTTTTTTAGAAGCTTTGTCATGCCATTAGAGCTGATTATCTTTCCTGGTTTCCCTGCAATACCCCTTAATTCAACTTCCTTTCCTTCCACAAAAAATTTCATGAAAAGTTCTTGAAAATTAAAAGCTATTGTACCCAAGGATTGTAGCATTGGACTCCTAGTACAACATTGGCACCTCCCATTGGAATGGAAAGCATTGGGCTAGTCAATACATATTCTCCCATGGATAGCTTGATATTATGGCACTTTCCAGAGCAATTTATTGTTCCTCCATTTGCAATCATCACTTGACACTCTGGTGCTAGATATAGGAAGCAATTCAATTCTTTTGCTACCCTACAATGAATAAAATTGTGGGTGCTTCCTGAATCAATCAACACTATTACCTTTTTCTTCTTGATTTGTCCTTCTATCTTGATGGTTTGAGGAGTGGTAATTCCCTCCAATGCATTACAAGATATGGTCGGATTTATTTGTTCTTCATCTAGGCTTTGTTCCTGGAATATATCCTCTTCTTTTGACCTTTCTTGCTCCTTTTCTTCTTCCTCTTCACAATCTATGTAGAATAATTTCTTCTCAGCACACTTATGACCTTTTGTGTATTTTCTATCAAAATTGTAACAAAGCCCTTTTTCTCTTTTTTCTTCCAATTGTTGTGGTGTCAACCTTGTAGGTTGTGGAAGACTAGGGGCAACAACACTTCCGTCTTTTTAGTTGTGAGTGGTATGCTTCCTAGTTGCCATAATTTTGCTTTCCATTTTTCTTGCTAACCTGAATGCCTTCTCTAATGAATTAGGTTCCCAAAGGCGAGCATCATGTTGGATATTATCCTTTAAAGACCCTATGAACACATCAATCCTATGCTCCTCTGGAATATCTTTTACCCTTATGTTCAATTTTTGGAACTCCTCAATGTGCTCCATTATTGAACCCTTTTGTTTGAGACTTATCAATTGGCTAAAAAAAGTGTTGCTTTTTGTGTCCTCATAATGTGCTATCAATTCTTCCGTAAAAATTGCCCAAGTGATAAATTGTTTATGAGAAAAAAGCCATTGATACCATACAAACTGATTTGGTTCCAAATATACAGTTGCCATACGTACCTTTTGTGCATTTTGCACATTATTGAGATCGAAGAATTGCTCCATCTGTAATATCCATGTGGTAGGATCCTTGCCATCAAACTTCCTCATATCGATTTTTGGAATATGGTGATTCTTTGATCCAACATTAGCATCTATGGAATCATGATTAACATTTCTTTTGTTCTCATCATGAGTTTCCTTTACTACCTTTTCACCATTAGTAAGTATTTCTTGTAGAAAATTTGTCAAATTTGTCTTCAAATCTGCCATGCCTGTCTTCAAATTTGTGTTCAAATCTATATTCAAATTGTCCATCTTATCTTCCACGCCATTTATCTTAGCTTCCACGCCATTTATCTTAGCATCTGTTAACTTTTGTGAGCGTGACATTTGTTGCACTTGTTCTTGTAACTTTGATATATCATGTAGCATTTCTTCCTCTTCTTCATGAGTCATGCTAGAGCTTTCAGGTTCCTTACTAGGTGTTTGCATTTTCTTTCCTTGGGGCATCAGTTACCGATAATAATGCTCTACTATGCCCTTTGAATTCCTCCAAAATAAATTTTCAAACCAAGCTTAAGCAAAAATTTAAAAAAATCTACACACCTTTTTTTACTTTGTAGGAGCTCGATATTGCCTCTGATGTATCTCTGTACTTTCCAATCATCTAGTGCTGCATTTGTGACCTGTAGTAGCTCTCTACGTCCTCTTTCCAATGCCACCAGTCTGATCCAAATTGGATTCTCCAAGGAAGAGTTATGCACACTCTCCCAAGATGACCTGATTATAGACCTTTCCAGAAGAGCGAAGTTGTATGAAGTTCCACGTGTACAATTTTTGATATTTGGTTCTGAAAATGATATACAAGAAACTATAGTCCGTCCTCTTTCTTTACCGTCTTACGAAATTTCAATATGATTCCCAGAGAGAAAGTTATGACAATTTTCCCCAGGTCACCGGTTTTGAATGTAATTCAGGAGTCTGCAAAAAGACCAAATTCCTCAGATCATATCTCCGAAAAGGTCGCGCGAAAAGCTTTTAAATTTGGACCCAAGGTTCAGCGCGATTTCTTCTCAAATGGGTTTTTTTTATGACTTCTGAAACATTACAGAAAAAAAGTTATAATGAAAATTCCACGATGACCTGTTTGGAGCAGAAAAACCCTAGAATCCAAAGCTCTGATACCAAATGTTATGAAACCAGCTCAAGAAAAGATAGAAAAGATAGATCAACGCCTTAGAATTCAGCCTCTTCGAGGGGGAAACCTCCTTTACATTACATAAATGAACAATTCTTGGATGATTCAAATGACAAAACCTCCTTTCTATATATAGGAGTCTAAGGAGTCACAATATAATCCAGCCGACCTAACAATAATAATATAAAGCCACAAAAATAACAATAGAGGGATTCTATGGGGCACAGAAATAACAATAAGGGGGTAATAGGGGCACAACAATATAAATAAGGGGTATAAATATAATAGTAATGGGGTAATCACTAGTATTATAGGGACCCAACAAGTGTGATGGGCGAGAGTAGACAAATCAGAGAGATAGTTTGCAAGGTGGATCGTCATGGAATCTTCCAGAAACTTCTCCTGTGACACTTGCCTCTCTGAATTTGCCCAGGGATGAGTAAGAGATCATCAATCTCCAAGTGTAATGAAGAACTATCAGAGAGGACACTAATCAAAATACCAGAAGCTGACTCACCCCCTTGCAATCATCTATATATGGATCCCTCATCCCAGAGATCCAGACGCTGGAATGTTGTATCTTGCAAGGAAGTGTTGTTAGTTACTTGGTGGAATATCATAGTGTTGGGTGATCTAAGCTTTTCATGAGGTGAAGAAGGGCTTTCATGCTAGGATGATGACGTTGGGTCAGAACAATTGGTTGTAATCCTCTTTACTATTCTTGATATTAATAAATCTATTCATGTTTTCCTCCACATTCTTGTATGTTTGATGATATATGCATTTATGTGGTCAATATATATCTGGTCCTATATTTTTTATGATTGTAGATCTCTGTTCTTCGATAGTATTATGTTGCTTTGATTCCCCAAGTGCTCTTTGAAGCTAGGTAGACGAAGGAAAAGTGGCAAGGATCTGTTAGAAGGGAGAGGAACCAAGCAAGGAACCAAGTGCAAGACTGAGGTTGGTGTCCTTTGTTCCCCTCTTATCTACTTCTCATAAAGGAAAGTGAAAGTAGTTTTAGTTCATTTGTTTCTAAGATAGCTACCAGTCTTAGTGGGACTAGCAGCTCTGAGTGGACACTAGATTTCTCGATAACAAAATGGTGACTCCGCTGGGGAGCGAATAGGTTTTCTGCTTTTCTATATTTATTTGTTCTATAAACTTACATATAGAGCTTGAAGTTAAGCCTTCTAGCCTTCGAATTGCATTTGCTATGCAAGTGCAAAGTAGATCAATGCTGCTTCAGTCTATCTCCAGGTTTTGTTTATAAACTGAACAATCAATTTGCAAACATCCTAATTGCCCTAGTGGTGGCTCTAGTAACCTCATCAGATCAACATCACTTGCTCGACCTAAATCCCTAAACTGAGCTGCAAACTGTGACCAAAGACCAAGTAGAAGTTTCGTCCAAGTACCATTGCACCCTCTCTTCAAGAAAGTCTATATGTATCGCACCTCCCATGTGCAGTAGGTGGGATGCATACTGGTTTCCTTGTGTAACAGGTGCGATGGTCAGAAAAGGCTAATTCTGCCTTCAGACTTTGGTTTTTCTTCACTCTCTTCAGCTCTATTCAGGATTTTTGCTGTCTATGATCAGTATACCACTGTGGAAACCCCCCTTCCTTTCCATCTTTCCGCCTCCATTGTGCAAAGAACTATGAATGTTTTATGTATTGTGTACCATTTTCAATTCTCTTTTACAAAGAAGTAGCATAATCAACTATCGTCTTTTGATTAGAAAGTGTCGCAAGTGTCATTTTCAGTCAAAGAAAAGAATTGTATTGTTCTTGATGGTCGATTATATGGTTACTCTTGTATTTGATTGGAATTAGTAGTTTTTAAAGTGTCAAAAGTAGTTTTAAATTCAAAATATCAAAGTGTCGTCATTATCTTCCTTTCATTTTTGAAGAGACATTTGTTAGTATTGTCGCTTTGAAAAGATAATTCAGATTTGTACTTAGCATTTTTCTTGTCATTCACAAATTAAGAAATCTGAAAACAAATACATGCATGTGCATTTGGATTTGGACTGCTTGTTGGTTTGATTTAGGACAGTGCATCTAGTGTGTGCTCTCTGCTCTATGTTGAAAGAATATCATCTCTCTTTCTTTAGTAGCTAGGATTTTCATTGCAAAAAGGAGATTAAACGATTGTTTATCATCTTAGATTGCATTTTAGGAATTGTATATCTACATCACGTGGTGAACCTGAAAGGAAAATTTCTTAAGAAAGATCAACTGTAAAATAAATTTAATGAACATAAAAATGCTTTGCAACCTAATGCAAAACATCTAGAAGTCTAGGCTAGAGACGTATTCTGCCGTCGTAAAGTCTGGTAACTGTCACTTTCATTGTTGGTTGGGTGATTCCTCCTCTTTGAAACGACAAGTGCCAATATGGACTTGTGCTCCCACGTACCAACAAGTATATATTGGGAGACCACAATAGGCTATATCCTTTATCCATAGGAAGTTGTGTCTGCCACCATATCGATCACAATGCACTAAACACAGCATTTGAGAAGATTGACTGTCGTACCGTAAAAAGTATTCTGCAATTTTGCGATTGGTTTGGTAATCCCTCTGTCTATATTTCCAGAGTAGTCTCTTTTGTTCCTTTTGAGACTCCTTAAAGGAAAAGTTCCATCTGAGCACTCGTCACTTCAGGCTCATCAAAAATTGAAGGGAACTAGAGTCATATTTTGTTTTTTCTCGACTCTTAAAAATTGAAAAAACAAGTTGTGTCAAGGCATCTAAAATTTATTTTAATCAGAATAATATCACCATTCCCGCGTTGGTCTTAGGTTGAGAAAAATGGAGTCCACGAACCAAGGATTTCCCCTTGGAGGAAATCCTAGTCCTTTCTCCTCTTGGGGAGATGTTGGTGCACCTCATATGGCCAAATTGTCACTTCTGGGATTGACGATTGGCTTGCCAATATGGCTCTTCTCGACCTCCGTCATTCAGAACACCGTGATTCCTAAACAATCGAGTAAGTAACTGGATGATACTAAAATTACCCCCCAACCTTCTACTTCGTCCGATTCTCCCTCTCCTCCTTCCTCTTCGCTTGATGAAGTTGGTAAAGCCAAAAATCAAGTAAGAAGGAGAAGAAGGGGAAGGAGAAGAAAGAGAAGAAGAAGAAGGAGCAAAAGGAAAAAAGGGGTAACCGGGCATCGTCTAGTGAAAATCCACACACTGCACCATCCAAGCCTAAATCTCCATGTGTCATTTGCAAAGGAGACCACTATCATCCACATTTTCCTTGCATCCCTCAGATCTTAAGGGACTGGTCTCCTCATTTGCACAATCCAGTGTCATCAACCTCTGAAGATCGTGTTGAAAGTACACCATCAACTAGTGAAAGTGAAGCATTGGGATAGAAAAGGAAATGTAAATTTCCTTGTAAACTGTGTGAAGGTGATCACATCGTCCACCGTTGTCCCTTCCTAGATGAAGCTAAAAGAGTCTTGGATGACCGTCCTGCTTCACCGCTACAACTTCCTCTTGGATACAAGAAACTCTTGCTGAGTCCATCACTAGTTGAAAATCCAACTGACACACCATTTTGGTCAGTTGAAGCATCTGTCATTGAAGATAAACCAATTGAATCCATACTAGGTGAAAGTCAAAAGGTTGAGGTGGCAGTCGACCCAGTATTGTCTTCGGAGGGTCCATCTTTAGATGATGCAATCACTGAAGAGAATGAGAATGACACAGTTCAAATTATTTTCGTAAACACAGAATCCAATGAATATGCGTGCAATCTACCTATTCCTTTGCCACAGGAAGGAAGTTCATCAGAGTCATATCTGACTGTCTATTCGGTCCCACCTCCAAGAAACCTAGTCATTTCTTTCGATTGGAATCTACTAGGCAGACCCCATTTACCATCTAATGTACCATTTCGAATCATTATACAAGCTTACAAAATGATCATGGATGGTACCATCATAGATGAAGGGGTTTCTGTGAGTATCCTTTCCTCAACTGCTTGGGAAGTGCTTGGTTCACCATCGCTTCTGCCTGAGATGAGAAATCTGACAGGCTTTGACAAAGGAACCAGTCGACCATTAGGGATCCTTCCCAATGTGCCGATAGCGTTGAGAAGGAAAACCGTTTATATGAATGTAATGGTAGTCCAAGGACCTCTAGATTATAATCTACTCCTTGGGCGCGACTATATTTATAGCATGGGAGCCATTGTCTCCTCACTCTTTAGAGTAATGTGTTTTCCGCATGAATGCCGAGTGGTCCAGCTCGTAGACTAGCTTTCGTTCCCTGGCTCACACATAGCTAATAGTCAAATTCCATCCCTAAATGGTCTTTTCATGCAAGGAATGTGTCATCAATCTCCAGTCCGTCCACCTGAAGAGCGCGAGTAATTCAGGAGGACATGACTGAAACCCAGGGGGCATGCGCCCTGGTCTGTTTCGGTAGGAAAACCATGGGTATAGGGTAGGTTTCTGCGAAGGATATATGACTAGTCTGACACACCCGTCCATTTAGGAAAATGTGATTAGACTGGAATAAGATTCCCTTGTCAAAGTTATGTGAATGGAGGCGACCGCGCCACTCACCTTTGTTTATTTCAGTAGACATCGCCAAGGAAGTGTTTTGTCTGCAATGCAGATAGAACAATCTTGCAAATGCGAGAACTTTCATATAGTAACCTAGAAACTCTACCTCGCTATGCCTAGAGGCATGCAAACCTTTTTGCCTGAAAGTAAAGAGCGACTATTTATTTTCTTAGTTTGTAGTTTCTCAACCCTTTAAACTCGTAGGATTGGTCATTCCTAGCTTGCATAATGAAAGGATCCAGAGCAAAGTTTCGAATGGTGCAAGCTCCCTAAAAATTGAACCTATCGATGAGACATATTTATTATACGACTGGCACGAGCAGTTTTTATGCAAAGTTCAAGCTCGTTAAAAATTAAACCTTAGCAATGAGAAAACGTTCCCCCAGAGTTTAAGCTCATTAAAAGATGAACCAATCCCCGATAAATAACCATTTTGAATGCATTATCATCAGCTTTTGAGCCCGGGCCATGTTCTTACCATCACCTCCACTTTGTTTTAGCTGATCATTCACCTCCATTTGATTGTTTACCCCTTTTGAGGAACAGCTATGAAGAGTGATCATGTGAGCCATCCTTGTGACGATGCCATGATTGGAAAATTCCAAACCTTACCTGGAATCAGCTGCTACCAGAAATTATCACTCGTTCCTCAAAAAACGAGTCTCCTTTAAGCTCTTTTCATCTGACTCATAAAATATGAAAAGATTGCTGAGCAGTTGGCCTCTCCAGCTCGTTAAAGCTACAGGGAGTGATATCCCTCCTCTAGATTTTAATCTTTTTGGACCTGACGGATTATTACACAAAAATATCGAGCGCTTGTTTTGTTCAGCTTGTTAAAATTACCAAAAATTCATCCCTTTCATATTATTTTATACTTTTTCAAACTTAAGGGATTATATGACAAAAAAGGATTATTGTAGTTTCCTTTACGTCCCTTTCAGACTCTCTAAGAATGAAAAGGACTGAGTTATCTTTGTCGTTAAACTTGTTAAAATTGAATAGCGATGAACTTGTCCATATAGACAAGAACGAGTTTCACTGTCACTAGGCTCGTTAAAACATAGCGACGGGTTTGCCCGAAGGGAAAATTATAGAACAAGCATATGTTATCCTCCTGAAGCTTGATAAAAATAAAGAGGTACTAGTCAGCAATGATTGGGGAAAAATTGGGAAGAAAACTTGAAGAAACTTTATTGGTAGCAAGTTGCTCTTGAACATGACATTTTCACTCCACATCTAAGTTGGGTTGGGTTATTCCATTCACCAGTCATATCACCATTGGTCCATCGCACCATCCATATTTGGGGTGAACGCTACCAATCCATGTCAGTGTCACCGGTATGTTCAAGAGAAGTCGCTCAGAGAATTCACCTTTGTCTCATCCGCTGCAATACATTCACGCTCCTTTCTTTCATGACCGCCACCCTAAACCCTGTATCATCAGATCATTTTCACATCCAAAATCATTTACTCTGTTCTGTGTCATAGATGTGGGATTCATTAGGGCCCTCCTACAACGGGTTGCTTCTTGTCGACATCAGCTCATTATCCAAGAAGTCAACTTAGGAACAACCCTTTCAGTACTTTGAAGCTTGCATGCCTCAATGGCAAGTTTCTCACTTCCGGAAACAGGTTTACATCAATGGCCTTTGACCGAAAGACTTTGTGTGGTGTTCGACGCCAGGTCCCTTTTTCAAACCACACGAATTGTACTGTAGTACCTTGAGGGACATCATCATTATCGATGATTCCTATCGTGCATGTTAACAACTTACATCATTGGTTGGTAATCAGGTGATGTCTTTCCATGTTCAACTCCAGAACATCTTTCACATCGATCGACTTGTACTCAGAGTGAAGATTGAACGAGTTTGAAGACCCCAAATCTAGTTTCATCCATCCGGGCTGCAATATATTCAAGAAAATAAAGACATCAAATGTACATCATTCCTGCATAGATTATCATCCGAATCAAAAGATGATGGCTCTATCAGAATCATCAGTCTGCCACACAAATGGTTGTTTGTCTTATGTACATGAAAATGAATTTATAAACCTGAGCATGGGAATGCCCACCTCAGCTAGATCATGAAAAATATTATGAAGATGATGTATTGTATTGTATCTTATTACAGATCGCCTTCCAACTCGAAAAAACTTCAGATCCTCATGATAAAGAATTTCAACCGACATCAAAAGATTAATGACCTCATGCTTTAGGGGGCAACTGTTATAGACATTTTTTGGCACTGCAACCCCAATCATACATGTCCATAAACTGAGGGCTCCTAAGTCCCTAAAAGTGTTTCTTCACACCCTAAAGGAATAAGGTCAGTTCTTTACATCATCTCCCATAATTTCTCCACAGAAAACTGCTCAGAACTGGTCAAAGATGGACCATATAGATTGCCCAGTGTAGAGGGTGTGATGCATCTCACCTGCTCAGTGCAAAAGGTGTGATGCATACTGGAAAGCCCTTCTGTAGGGTGCGATGGGTGAGAGTAGAAAAATGGCAGAGACATTTTGCAAGGTGGATCATCATGGAATCTTCCAGAAACTTCTCCTGTGACACTTGCCTCTCTGAATTCACCCAGGGATGGGTAAGAGATCATCAATCTCCAAGTCGAATGAAGAACTATCAGAGAGAGGAAACTAATTAAAATCCCAGAAGCTAACTCACCCCCTTGCAATCATCTATATATGGATCCATCATCCCAGAGATCCAGAGGCTGGAATTTTGTATCTTGCAAGGAAGTGTTGTTGGTTTCTTGGTGGAATATCATAGTGTTGGGTGATCTAAGCTTTTCGTGAGGTGAAGAAGGGCTTTCGTGCTAGGAGGATGACGCTGGGTCAGAACAATTGGTTGTAATCCTCTTTGCTATTCTTGATATTAATAAAGCTATTCAAGTTTTCCTCCACATTCTTGTATGTTTGATGATATATGCATTTGTGTGGTCAATATATATATGGTCCTATATTGTTTATGATTGTAGATCTTTGTTCTTCGATAGTATTATGCTGCTTTGATTCCCCGGGTGCTCTGTGAAGCTGGGTAGACGAAAGAAAAGTGGCAAGGATCTGTCATAAGGGAGAGGAACCAAGCAAGGAACCAAGCGCAAGACTAAGGTTGGTGTCCTTTGTTCCCCTCTTATCTACTTCTCATAAAGGAAAGCGAAAGTAGTTTTAGTTTGTTTATTTCTAAGATAGCTACTAGTCTTAGTGGGACTAGTAGCTCCGAGTGGACACTAGATTTCCCGATAACAGACATTAACCACAATTATAAAGGAACGACAATTGCAACATTAATGGAATAGTAATTGAATGAACAACAATCACAATTGTAAGTAAACCGTAGCTAAATGAACAACAGTTCCAATCTGCAAATGAATAACAATATCAATCTGTAAATGAATAGAAATATCTAAATTAGATAGCGATACAATTTCAAAATGAACAACATAAAATTTCCAGTTGCATATAATAATCTTGATATTTCAATTACAAATTCGATATAACAAAGCAATTCAATGAAATGTTCAGGAACAGAAGATTACTGAATAAAGCAAGTAAAGGAAATCAAACCACACACGACTGTAATCGGAAAATAATGATATAGAAAGAAAGTGATCCACGAGGGCGAGGCCCTTAGCCACCAAGGACACACTGCTACGGTAACTCCAGGATCAGATAACGGAACAGCAATGAAGTTATGTATTAATCATAAAAGCAGAGTTACAACTATCACTCTTTAAAGAGAGTCGATGATCAAAGTTCAGATTACAATAGTGAATTCTGCAAATTAACAACAATGTCCACCCCTTGGGCTAGCAACGATGTCCCTTTTTATAATGGCCAGGTGGAAATACCAAAAATACAGATAAACCTTGAGGTAGTGATCCCTCAAGATCAAAGGATCATGAGGAATTCGCCATATCTTTAATCTTCAGTTATCATTTCGTCCTATTTCACTGATACCGCATTTCTTCTTCCTTTTCCTGGCCCATGCGCTATGATCTTGATTTCCTCATCTGGATGTGGTTTCCTGTCAAAGGGATAGTAGTTGGTTCTGCTTTTTCTTTTCCTCCGTAATGGCAATTTTCCATTTTCTTCACTTTCTGCATAGAAAAAGACAATAATTAATCATTTTACACCAATCACAAACCCCCTTAATTCTATCATAATCCTTTAACATATGACCATCTTTAGAATGTAAAGAAGTTATGATTTAAAGGGAAAGATAAAGAAATAAGTGGTAATTACATACCTTTTCCAATGCTCAACACACCCCCCTGCTTACGCTTTTTCATGCCCTCATGAAAACATTGTAATTGACATGCAAGGCATCTAGGGAATAGGCTAGAGAAGGATTTTCACGTAGTGGTCTAAAACCATGATTTCTTGCTAAGACTTCAAAAATATTCCCTGTCTGACCTTCAGGCCATTCATATAAGGCTCTATACCCTGGTGCAGGATACCAGATGATTGGACTTCGAAACTTACAACCTAACCAATACAGGCCTTCTCTTAAGATGAGGTCACCATAGGTAACCAAAAGATTAGCAGCTAGCTTAAAATTTTCGTAATTGAATGGCTCTCTGTTTTGGATATTCCTATTGGAAGTCTGGTATCGGAATTTGGCTACTGCTATGGTAAGGTCTTTGATGGCTAGAAAGTATTCTACCCTTTGTTTGACAACTGTTTTGTGAATAGGTCCCAATGTCTAGATCACACCCTTCTCACTCATTAAGCTTCTATGCTTATTCCACAGTTGCAATGGGTTTCTAGGTTCACCCCATACCCACAAATATAACCCGTTCTCCTGTCTCTGGAAGGTATTGTAGGCTTTAAGCCACTTTATCTAGTCAACAACAAAAGAGATGAAGACCTAAAGCTGGATATCACCCACAAAAGGGCTAGGGTTATTTTCTGTTTCTACATCCAACACAAGATTATGCAAATAAAACTCACATAACAATCGTTGGACCTTCACCCCATAATGCTTACAGCAGTTGATGAAATCATCAACAGTTTTCATCTCTATAGGCACCCCTGCTTTGACGTCCTTAATTTTCAATTGTAAATATCTTTCCATCAAAAGCAAAGAATAGTTTCTGGCAGGTGCCCTACATGCTAAAACATCAATATATAGAGAACATAAGGTATCCATTTGAGTCATAACTATGTCTAGTCTATTGGTTGCCTTTTTAACTTTTTCCTCTGCCCTTCGCCATCTATCGAAGGCCTCACTCTCCGATGCATTGATTTTCTTTACTTGTTGTTGTAACTTATGATATTTCTCCTGAGGAACAGTTTCCTATGTGAGCTTTTCTATCATTTGTTAGGCCTGTGCCAAATCTTTTCGAAGTTTCACTATCCTCGGGTCATTATCCATCATGACATTTTGGGCTGGAGATCTACCTGGATCTCCTTATTGCAACATCTTATTTTTATATTCTGTGTTTCCTTCTCATGAACTGTCCAGTTGGTTGTGACACTAGAGGACAATGCCTCTATCTAGACGTCCTTATTACAGACTGGTGTGTTTTCTGTTTGGGCTTCTGCATTTGTAACAGCCACATGTTGTTCCTTGCGGTCCTGAATAATAATGGGTTTCACTTGAGTCCTCTTGGTCTTCTTTTTATGGGGTTTCGCTTAGGTGGCTACATGCTTTGCTCCATGGGTTCTTTTTTATATTTTCCCCATTTTTAGGACCCTTATTTGTTGTCTGAGTTGTTTAATTACATCTAGATGTCTTTGTTGTTCCTTTCGCAACTTTTTGATTTCATTTGTTTTCTTCGAAGGAACAAATGTTTCTTTTCTTGGGCCTGGGCTTTGTTCTTCAGAGATTGTACCCTTGCCCTGGCTTATTTCCATGTTTTCTAGTTGGAACACTTCCTCAGTGTTCTCATTCTCCTGATTAGGTTTTTCAGGGTTGGAAACCCTAGGTTGATCTACTATTTCCCGAGCAACTTCTTCTTCTACTTCTTCTTCCTCGTGCATTTCTTCGAGTGTACTCTGATTGTGAGTAGAGTGTTCCTAAGATTCTCCTCCTTCTTCCTCCTCATCACTCATCTCCTCAAATGCACACTTACTGTGAGTAGAGTGCTCCTACGATGGTCCTTCCTCAATATCGGGGTTGAGTGGGCTATGGGGTTGGACATACTCACCCATATTGGCCAAAATTTGGGCCAATTCGTCTTCTTGCAGAGGGTTTTGCAATGGGCTTTCGCTAGGTTTCTCTGCTTCCTCCCCTTCTTCTTCGTCGAAGTGCTCAGTTTCCTCTTCCAATTCCTCTTCTTCATTTTCTTCTAATTCTTCTTCATTTTCCCCTCCTTCACGTTGTGCGGGTTTCTCATCCTCTGAATCATGTATTTCTATAGGCTCACTACTATTTCCTTGGGAATTTCCTAGTATTCCTCTGCTTCTCCCCAATCTGATGGACTTCCTTCGTTTCTGCGGTTTAATTGATGTGCTAGCGATGTTTTTTTGCTTTGGGGCTGGCAAGGCCAGTCCCCCATCTATTGAGAAAATCAATTCTTCCCAACTACTCTACTGTTGGGCGAGACTGTAACTGACTATCAGCCGAATTAAACTGTGATGACTTACTACTGATTCTACATGATGAGATTTTCTTATACTTCAGGCAGCATCATGCAATAAAAAATTTAAGTACACGGGAAAATTCACAGCACATTTTTGTTTTAATACAGCTAACAGTTTGAGATGGCGTGGTCTTACCATGTCTTTTCTGCCATCGCAAGTGATGTAGCTTTGGACAATTCTGGCCAATTCTGCCCAAGGCTCTCCAAGGGTTTCCTACAGGACTCCTTTTCCTTTGACAGTAAGGTTCTATCCTTCATCCCAGAAGATGGTTATAGCGTATTTCCATCTCATATTTTTCAGGGTCCATACTAGTCCAACGACTGGCAGTCCCGAAACTTCAGCAATTATCGCATTTTTTACTACTATTTGTCTCCCCCTCAGCATGGAATGATCTCCCTGTAGATTCTACAGAAATTTAAGGGCCACTATCTTGTTAGATTTCTGTAGACGATTAATGTAGGCAATCCATCCTGCCTTTACTAAGATTTCGCGTGCAGTGTCAGGGACCATTAACACCTGCAATTCATTGCCAATTGATCTGCCTCCCATTTTGTTCAAGTTTAGCACACTGTTAAAAAACATAGAGATGACAATGGAACAACAAGCTATTCAAACTTTAGCTCACTATTAAAAAAAAATAAAGATGGTTATGGAACAGCAAGTTGTTCAAACTTTAGCTCACTATTAGTTTTTACAGAGCCAAAACACAGAAATGGCATTGGAACATCAAGCCGTGCATATTGGGAAATACAATACCATTAAGCTTGTTATTCTCGATTTTTGATGGAGTCATAATACCTCCAAATAATGAGTTGACACGTATGCCAATGAATTATGGAGATCACCCACGCCCCCCTGAAATGTGATAGGCTGTCAAATAAAGGAGCAGCATGCTAAACTGTAATGGTACAGTAGAATAAAGGAACGACGTATAGATCCATGACATGTTTACAAAAATGAGCAGATTACTGAAATCAAGGTTTATGATGGAAATCGTGAATAAATATGGAAATGTCATGATATGATGTGAAAAATAGAGGATAGGACAACTTGACGTAAGTAAAAGTTCTTATGCGGTCATTATCCACTTTAACCATTATGATTGAATTATAAATTATTTTCATGTATAAAAGGTTTGAAAGGGTTATATGTTAGAAATTTATATATTACGGAGCAATGGAACACATAAAATATTGCAGAAATATAAACACAGAAAACGCACAAAACAAGAGAGACACAGATATACGTGGTTCACCCAGTTTGGGCTACGTCCACCCCGAACAGCCAGTCCTTCCTTTCTATTATCCAGCAAAATGAAGAGATACAACCTACAGCAAAACCGCTGTAATATCCTCTGTTTTCTCCCACAGTCTCACCTCTATGTTTCTCGCTCACCGAATACACATATATCACAGCCTCAAATACAATGCCCTCATATAAAGAGAGGGGTTGCCTTCTAGGGCAAAAAACCCTAAACAAAACATAATTTCTACCGTCAGATCATCCGCCTAATGAACGGCCCAGATTGACTAGAAATTACTATACTTTTACAAGGCAATTTTACAGCCGTTTTTAGCTTCGGGGGCGCTGCCCCCGAAACCCCCCGCCAGGGGGGGCGGCAGCGATCATTTTACGGGCGGCTTTTGCCGCCCCATTTTGAACTGGGGTCCAAAATGTCGGTACTATAGAAGATAATCAGGCTCCACACCCAACAATCTCCCACTTGGAGACTGATTGTAGCAACTCCACCGCTGCTCCATTTGCTGGACAATGACTCCTCTTTGGACCTGGCTGTTTCTCATCTTCATCGTCATCCTTGAAGACCAACTGAAACTGAGCATATTCTCAGTTTCTCCCTGGTTACAACTTTTGTTAGCATATCTGCAGGGTTCTGGCTAGTGTGTATCTTTTCCAGCTTCAACTCTCCATCTTCCAACACTGATCGTATGAAATGGTACTTGAGTTGTATGTGTTTTGTCCTGGAATGAAATGCTGAGTTCTTTGCAAGATGAATGGCACTTTGACTATCACTGTATAACGTGTCCATATCATGCTCCTTACCCAATTCACCCATAAACCTTTGTAACCAAATCATTTCTTTACTAGCCTCTGTAGCAGCAACATACTCTGCTTCTGTTGTTGAGAGTGAAACAACACTTTGGATTTTTGAAACCCAACTGACAGCTGTTCCTCCGACAGTAAATACATATCTTGTAGTGCTCCTCCTATTATCTCTGTCACCTGCCATATCGGCATCAACATATCCTTGTAGGGATATGTTTGAACCACCAAAGCATAATGCCTGATTTGTGGTACCTCTCAAATATCTGAGAATCCATTTCACTGCCATCCAATGTTCCTTTCCTGGATTGTTCATGTACCTGCTTACAACTCCCACTGCATGTGCAATATCAGGCCTTGTGCAGACCATTGCATACATTAAAATTCCAACTGCTGATGCATATGGAACTTTAGACATATAATCCATGTCTTCTTGGGTCTTTGGGCACATTTCTTTGCTAAGTTTGAAATGGCTAGCAAAAGGTGTACTAACTGGTTTTGCATTTTGCATGTTAAATCTTTTCAACACCTTTTGTATGTACTCATTCTGAGACAATGTTAATTTTCTATTTTTCCTGTCTCTAGTTATTCTCATACCAAGGATTTGTTTTGCAGCACCCAAATCCTTCATTGCAAATGAATTTGCCAATTTTCTTTTGAGCACATTTATTTCCTGCATGTTAGATCCTGCAACAAGCATGTCATCTACATACAATAACAATATAATATAGCTGCCATCATTTTTCTTTTTCAGATAAACACAATGATCAGAGTGACATCTAGTATAACCTTGTTCAGAGATAAACTTGTCAAATTTTAGATACCACTGCCTTTGAGCCTGTTTTAAAGCATACAAGCTCTTCTTCAACCTGCACACAAGTTTCTCCTTCCCTTTCACCTCATATCCTTGTGGCTGCTGCATATATATCTCTTCCTCCAAATCCCCATGGAGAAAGGATGTCTTTACATCTAACTGCTCAAGATGCAAATCTTCAGCTACTACAAGACTTAAAATAGTTCTGATTGAAGTCATTTTAACAACAGGAGAAAATATTTCATCAAAATCAATACCTTTCTTCTGTGCAAACCCCTTCACCACAAGTCTAGCTTTGTACCTTTGCTTTCCTCCATCTTCTTCCTTCAGCCTATAAACCCATTTATTCTTCAATGTAGTTTTTCCTGCAGGCAACCTGACTAAATCCCAAGTCTGGTTATGCATTAAGGAGTCCATCTCTTCTTCCATGGCTACCTCCCACTTGTTCTTGTTTTCAACCTGCATTGCTTCTTCATAACATTAAGGTTCACCAGAATCAGTCAACAATAAATAATATAATGAAGGAGAGTATCGTTCAGGAGGTCTACCTATCCTAGTAGATCTTCTAACACCACTTTCAGGTGTTTGGGGTGCCTGTTGCTGTTGTGGTGGTTGTTGTTGTTGTGGTTGTTGATTATTATTATTTTCAGGCACCTTTACTTTTTCAGTGATTTCATCAAGGACTGCGTATTCCTTGTTTTCCTTTTCCTGTTTCTTTTCCCGCAACTGATTCTTATACAAGACCTTTTCATTGAATATTACATCTCTGCTCCTAATGATTTTGTGATTTTCGTAATCATATAAGCGATAACCAAAATCATTAACACCATATCCAATAAAGGTACATTTCTTTGACTTTGCCTCAAGCTTTGTTCTATTTTCTTTATCAATATGGACAAAGGCCTCACAACCAAAAGGCTTTAAAATAGAGTCCATGCTTCCTCTGGAACACCACCATCCAAGGAACTTGAAGGCCCTCTATTTATTATATAAATAGCAGTATCTACAGCATCTGCCCAAAACTGTAGAGGCAATCCTGCATGCAATCTCATGTACCTTGCACGCTCCATGATTGTTTTGTTCATCCTTTCTGACACACCATTTTCTTGTGGTGTTCTTGGAACTGTCTTCTCTCTGCGAATTCCATGCTCTGAACAGTACCTATCAAACTCTTTGCTACAATATTCACCTCCATTGTCTGATCTAAGACACTTCAATTTCTTTCCTGTCTCAATCTCAACCAAAGCTTTCCATTTCTTGAAAGTATCAAATACATCAGATTTATTCTTAATACAATAAATCCAAGTTTTTCTAGTTGCATCATCAATAAAAGTAACATAATAACGAGAGCCACCAAGAGATGATACCTGAACAGGTCCCCATACGTCTATATGCACAAGTTCTAATTTTTCGTTCTTCTTTTCTTTCCCAACTCTGATAAATCTGACTCTCTTCTGTTTTCCATAAATGCAGTTCTCACAGAAGTCCAAATCAACATTCTTCAAACCTGGCAACAAATTCCTTGAGTGAAGAATCTTCATCCCTTTTTCACTCATGTGTCCGAGCCTATGATGCCATAATGCTGCATCTGCTCCTTTGGAATTCAAAGCATTAACAGAGTTAGAAATACCATTGCACAAATACAATGTACCAACCTTTTCACCTTTTGCTATTACCAGGGCTCCTTTTGTGACCTTCCAAGCTTTATCTGTGAAAGTTGTCACACAACCTTCACTGCCTAACTTCCCTGTTGAAATCAGATTTTTCTTTAGATCTGGAACATGCCTTACCTCCTTTAGTAGCCATTGGTTTCCATTCTGTTGTTTTACAAGAACCTTACCCATTCCAACAATTTTACAGGGTTTGTCATCACCCAGACGAACTTGTCCAAAATCTCCTTGAACATAGTCATAAAAGTATTTCTTTTCAGGTGTGGCATGGAATGAGGCCCCTGAATCTACCACCCAGGAATTAGTAATATTTTCGAAAGAAAGAATCAAAGCATCTTGTAACACCTCACCTGTCACATTTGCTTCATGATTGTTTTCTTGCTGTGCATCTCCTTCTTTTCCCTTCCGAGATCTACAGTCTTTCTTTAGGTGTCCTTTCTTTCCACATTTCCAGCACACTATCCCCGATCTGGACTTGGATCTACCTTTCCTTGATTTACTGCGATATCCTGAGCTCTTTCCTCTTTCCATTTTTCTTCCTCTAGACTCTGCACTCAAAGCATTTCCTGATGTCTCACCGGAGCTTTTCCGTCGCATTTCCTCGCTAAGGATAGCACCGACAACATCATCAAACTTTAAAGTACTAGATCCAGAAACGGAGTTACTAATGGCCATTACCAAACCATTCCAACTTTCTGGTAATGAGCACAAGAATAACAGAGCTCTAACTTCATCATCAAAATTTACCCCTACAGAACTTAACTGGCTTGTAACTGTATTAAAATCATTTAAATGGTTTGCAACAGATCCACCTTCCGACATATTCATATTAAATAACCGTTTCATAAGAAATACCTTGTTTGAGGCCGAGGGTTTTTCATATAGTTTTGACAACGTCTGCATCAAACCCTCTGTCATGGTTTCCTTCGAAATTGTGAAGGCGACTGATGCAGCAAGACACAACCGTATTGTTCCGAGTGCCTTTCTATCGAGAAGATTCCATTCTTCGTCTTTCATACCCGTCGGCATCTTTGTTTTTTCGCCCAATGGTAGGTATAGATCTTTCTGATACAGATAATCTTCCATCTGCATATTCCACAACGAGAATTTTTGGCCGTTAAATTTCTCGACCCTAAACTTACCATCTTCCGCCATTGCTCCCACTCGAACCAGGAACCCTTCTTTCCTGCGAGTTTATCAGCCAAATAGACCTTCGGCTCTGATACCAGTTGTTAGAAAATTATATATTACGGAGCAATGGAACACATAAAATATTGCAGAAATATAAACACAGAAAATGCACAAAACAAGAGAGACACAGATATACGTGGTTCACCCAGTTTGGGCTACGTCCACCCCGAACAGCCAGTCCTTCCTTTCTATTATCCAGCAAAATGAAGAGATACAACCTACATCAAAACCGCTGTAATATCCTCTGTTTTCTCCCACAGTCTCACCTCTATGTTTCTCGCTCACCGAATACACATATATCACAGCCTCAAATACAATGCCCTCATATAAAGAGAGGGGTTGCCTTCTAGGGCAAAAAACCCTAAACAAAACATAAGTTCTACCGTCAGATCATCCGCCTAATGAACGGCCCAGATTGACTAGAAATTACTATACTTTTACAAGGCAATTTTACAGCTGTTTTTAGCTTCAGGGGCGCTGCCCCCGAAACCCCCCGCTAGGGGGGGGCTCCATAAAGTCGCTGCCGCCCCCCCCTGGACCCCCCACGGCAGCGATCATTTTACGGGCGGCGTTGCCGCCCCATTTTGAACTGGGGCCCAAAATGTCGGTACTATAGAAGATAATCAGGCTCCACACCCAACATTATATAACATAATCTCATTTGAAATCAATATAAAGATATAAGAGGAAGGGTTTACAATGACTATTGGTATATGAAAAATATGACTTCAACCATCAACAAAGATCTGTTGCCCACAGGTGTCCATAACCTTGACAGAGTTGCTTATTTCACCCTTGAAACCATAATCCTTTGTGTATGCCTAGGAAAGTGTTGTGCGATGTCAGAGTGGAGGACATTGTGCTGGATTGGCAACCAGTTGAATCACAATGCCATTCATCAGGAATGAGTGAAAGGTGGGCAAGCTGGCTCGTGATGAGACCTCCTATTCCAAGAACTTTTTTTTTTTGATATGCCTCTTAGATCATATCCCGAGTGTGGTGGCCATGGTGGGAATGCCACTTCACTTGCTTCCTTATGATCATGGTAGTTTGGCTCTTGATGAGACCCCCTATCCTTCATTTAACAAATCATGTTAGTAATCATATAGATATTTTGTTTTTTCTTTTCTTTTATATAGCACTTTCCCATTTATATACAGAGGGTGGCTCAACACTCCTTAAGAGTAGGGATGGTAGAAGAAGTCTGAACATCTCAATAGAAGAATGTATGCCCTTATACTTATTCAATAATAATGATTAAAGAGAATTATGACGATTTAAGGAAGAACCAACATGATAAAAATAATCAATCAAATTGGTTTTAGTGAAAACAAAGACATCAAAGTAATATAAATAGTTGTGTCATTTCCTCTTTTTCTTATCAATTCAAAGCAATTTCTCTAAAGATAACAATCTTTCTTTTTGGTTTGCTAATTTCAGTATCCTCTAGTTTTTGTATTCTTGCATAAATGTATAGTTGTGCCTTAAATGACCATCATTCACAAAAATCCTCTAAATGATGAAATACACACACACAAAAAACAAAAAAATGCACTCTAAAAGTGTTGTTTCTTAGATGGAACAACTGTTATTCATTAAGAGAGACAACAAAAGAACATTTGCACGCAAAAACTGTGGTTCCTTTAAGAGGAACAACAAGCAAAAGAAAAAAACATACTTGAAACTGTTGTTCCTTAAGAGGAATAGTAGTTGTTCCTTAATCAGAATGCAAATAAAGCAAGCATGAAATAAAATACCGCTCCTTTAGCGGAACAGCCTAAGATCATCTGAAATTGAAACTGTTGTTCCTTTGGAAGGAACGGTAGAAAGGAAAAAATGCGAAGGATGGTTGTTCCTTTAAAAGGAACGACAAAACAATATAGTGGAAGTGTTGTTCCTTCAGAAAGGAATGGAAAAAATGTGGAGATGTTGTTCCTTTGGAAATGAACAGCAAAAATGAAAGTGTTGTTCCTTCGGAAATGAACAGAAAAAAACGAAAGTGTTGTTCCTTCGGAAAGGAACAATAAAAAACAAAAGTGTTGTTCCTTTGGAAAGGAACAGCAAAAAACGAAAGTGATGTTCCTTCGGAAAGAAACATCAAAAAATTGAAAGTGTTGTTTCTTGGGAAAAGAACAGCAAAAATGCAGAAGTGTTGTTCCTTCATAAAGGAATAGGAAAATGGAAGTGTTTTTCCTTTTCGAAGGAACAACAAAAAAAATGAAAGTGTTGTTCCTTCGGAAAGGAACGGCAAAAATGCGGAAGTGTTGTTCCTTCGGAAAGGAACAACAAAACGTGAAGGTGTTGTTCCTTCAGAAAGGAATAGCAAAACATGAAAGTGTTGTTCCTTTGGAAAGGAACAGCAAAAAGGTGGAAATATTGTTCTTTCGGAAAGGAATGGCAAAATGCAAAAGTGTTGTTCCTTTGGAAAGGAACAGCGAAACGACAGAAATGTTGTTCCTTCGAAAAGGAACAGCAATATGCAAAAGTGTTGTTCCCTTGGAAAGGAACAACAAAACGGCATAAATACTATTCCTTTAGAAAGGAAAAGAAAAATTCAAAAGTGTTGTTCCTTCGAAAAGGAACAGAAAAAAGGTAGAAATGTTGTTCCTTCAGAAAAGAATAGCGAAATGAAAAAGTGTTGTTCCTTTGAAACGGAACATCAAAAAGGCGGAAATGCAATGCAAAAAATGCAGAAATGCAAAAGTCTGTACAGAAAGTAATTTATACAAGCAGAAAAGAAAAATTTATGTACAAAATTTAAGAACAATGAAATTACTTAGTGAACCTATGTCGAGGAAGAATTATTTTCCTCAGCAAGAATTTGCATATCAGAATCTTCTTGGAGCTGCTGGTAGAAGGATTCTCGAGTAAGTAGTTTATGGTACAGTCGCACTCGGTGGCCACTTTATTTAAAGGTATGTCTATATCTATCAATAGTAGTCAAAGTAATAGTGTCATTTTCATGCACTTTTTGGATTTCATACGGTCCAAGCCATCGAGTCTGAATTTTTCCTGAAAAATCCTGAAACCCAGAGTCATATAGGAGTGCCCAATCTCCCTTGTGGAAGATTTTCTTTTTTATCAGGGTGTCATGCCATTTTTCTCTCTTTTGTTGGATTAATGTAGTGTGTTGAAGAGAAGAAAACCTAATTTCATCTAGCTCGTTATTTGCTGTAATATATTAGTCTGGGCCTCGTTTAAATTCAGACCAACCTCGTGTGTTGTTCTTAACGTTTGTATCTCAAACTCTATTGGAAAGATGGGTTCCTTTCCAAACACTATCTGATATGGTGAATAGTCGGTGATGTTTATCCGCATTGTTCGGTATGCCCACAAGGCTTCCGGCAATCTTGAAGCCCAATCACACCTGTGTGATGCAATGGTTTTTGTTAATATTTCCTCTATCACTTTATTCGTGCTCTCTACTTGGCCATTTTCCTGTGGGTGATACGGAGTGGTAATCTTGTGCTTAATGTGATAATTTTTTAATGTTGCTGTGATTTTATTTCCTACAAATTGTGGTCCTCCGTCCGTGATTATGTCCCTTGGGAGGCCATATCGCACAAATATTTGGAATAGGAAATGAGTCACAGAGTCCTCTATAGCTCTTGGAAGTGCCTTTGCCTCAACCCACATCGTAACATACTATGTCGCTACTAGAATGTATGTTTTCTGATTTGATGATGGGTAGATTGGACCAACAAAATTGAGCGCCCAACGCTCAAATGGTTTGATTACTAGCTGTGGGTTTAAAGGCATTTCGTCAGACTATCCAAGGCATCCTGCTCTTTGGCAACTGTCACAGGCTTAAACAAATTTCTTGGCGTCTTTAAAGATTGTGGGCCAGTAATATCCTGTTTGCAAAACCTTGTGACCAGTCCTTCAATCTGCAAAATGTCCGCCACACGGTCCGCCATGACAGGCTTTCAGAATGTCAAATATTTCGTCTTCACAGATGCATCTTCTGATTTGAATATCTGCCTCTATATGAAATAGGTTGCCCCCAATCCAAGAAAATCAGGTATTACGTTGCTCAATATGTTTTCATTCATTGGGGGTCAGATTCTTTGGTAATTTTCCTATTGTTAAATAATTTGAACCATCAGCATACCAGGGTGTCTTGACAGTAACAACATATAAATTTTCATCTGCGAATTGATCTTCGATTGTTGCTGCGTCCACTGGCTTCAGCATTTATGAGAGAAAATCAGCTACAAGATTCTCTTTCCCAGGTCGATCTTTTATTGTGATGTCAAATTCCTGCAATAAAAAACCATCTTGTTACTCTATCGTTTGTAATAGGTTTATTTGCTAAATATTTTATGGCAGAGTGATATGTATATAAAACAATAGGATATCCAGTGATATAATGCCTAAATTTATTTACAGCATGTGTTACAGCTAAAAATTCTTTTTCAGTAACAGTAAAGTTTAGCTCAGTAGGAGACACATTCTTGCTAATATAATAGATTGCATATGGCTTTCTGTCTTCTTCCTGCCCAAGGACTGCTCCAATAGCTGTTTCTGAAGCATCTGATGAAATTTGAAATGGCAGGTCCCATTTTGGGCCTCTGAGCACTGGAGCTATTGACACAAGCTTTTTCAGATCCTCAAAAGCATGGTCACATTTATCTGTCAAAACAAAATCAACATTCCCTGTCAATGCGTATAGAGGTGCAACTATTTTAGAAAAATGTTCTATGAATCTCCTATAATAACCAGAAAATCCTATAAAATTGTGTACCTCTGTCTGTGTGGTAGGAGTAGGTATTAACAAGATTATTTGAATTTTGGCCGGATCTACCTGTATTCCAGCCGCTGAGATATAATGACCTAGGATGAGCCCTTCAATCATCATCATATAACACCTTTCATGGCTCAAGTAGAGCCTAGTGGTGATACATCGTTGCAGCACCTTTTCCAATGTGTCTAGTGTTGGCTCAAAATCATCTCTGTATGGTGTGAAATCATCCATATATACTTCGAGCCCTTCATTTATTAAATTTGAAGAGATGCTGAGGATGGCCCTTTGAAATGTGGCAAGGGAATTGCATAGGCCAAAGGGTGGGAATCTGTAGGCAAATTTTCTGCAAGGACAGGTAAAAGTAGTTTTGTCCTAGTCTTCAAAGGAAATCTGAATCTGATTGTATCCACTGAAGCCATCCAAGAAAGAAAAGAATTACTTTCCTGCTAATGTATCTAATACCAGATCAATGAATGGAAGGGGAAAATGGTCTTTCTGGGATGCCTTATTTAATTCTATGTAGTCTACACAAATCCTCCACTTTCCATTCTTCTTTGGCACCACTACTAGTGGAGAGACCCACTTGCTATTAGAGATTGGATAAACAAAGTTTACATCCAAAAGTTTTTGTAATTCGGCTTTCACAATATCTTTCAGGTGAGGGTTGAGTCTCCATTGGGGTAGGCGAATGGGTCTAACATACTTTTATGTATAAATGTTGTGCATACACAGCTGGGGATCAATTCCCTTCGTGTCTGAATAATCCCTTGCAAAAGCTTCCTTATATTTTCTCAATAGTTGGACCAGTTTTTCTTCTTGTTCAAGAGCCAGGTTATTATTAATGTTCAAGGTTTTTCCTGACTCAATATCTATAGTTTTGCTGTTTGAAACATAGGTAGTGGGTATTGTTTGATCATGAGTGTCTTTGAGAGGATCTTCTTCTAGTTCATTGTCAAATGCTGCCTCTATCATGTGACATTGTACATGGGATCTGGATTCAGATTGGTTAATGAAGTTGTTAATAACATCATCCTCTGTTTGATCTTTAAAATCAAGGGCATCTTCTATGGTTAATGGGGACCTAATGTTTTTTGTGAGGTATGACATAGGATGCTTACTAGTTTTTATTATTGTTACACTTGGCTGGGCTGGAGGGTATAGAGCTAGATTCTTGCCATTACTCCCTCTAGTTATGGTCATATTTCCTTGTTAGCAGCCAATGTAAGCATCAATAGTCACAATCCAAGGTCTACCTAAAATTAACGGGTGTCCATCGAGTCAGTTTTTGGGGTTGATTATCAGAAATTCGGCAAGATATTCCCAGGAATCTACTGATACCATTACATTGTGTAGTGTACCTTCTGGTCTAATTACTGATTGGTTAGCCAGTTCTAATAAGGTGGAGGTTCGTTCTACTAATGTAATGCCCAGTTTTTGATAAGTGGAGGTTGTTAAAATATTAATTGCAGCCCCTAAATAAACTAGGGCATTTTAAAAGGCTTGTCCATTGATTTGCACTGTCACTATTGGATTTCCTGTGTCTTCATATTTGATAGGTGCTTCTCTTCCTGATAACAGATCAGATAGGGTGCGAACTACTTCGACTATTGGGTTATTTTCTATTCTCCTCCTTGGTTTTTTTATACATAACTCTTTGATGGTTTTTTCATATATTGGGATATCTTGGATCGCTTGGAGGAGTGGGATTTTTATATACAAATTCTTTAGTTCTCCCAGAATATCAAAGTCAGGATGTTTTATAGGGCGTGGTATGATTAATCGTTCTAGGAATGTGGGAGAAGATGTGGTTGCTTGGTCATGAGTCTGTTGTCTGACCACATCTTCTTGTTGCAGCGGTTGTTCTATGGGTAACTGATTTTAAACTTGAGTATGTTTGTCTCCCTCGGTTTCTATAATGCGCCCAGACCTTAATTGAAGGTTGTTGCAATCCCTTATATCGATTTCTAGCTCTGGTGTTTCGATTATTTGAACAGATTGAACTAGTCTGTTATTTGGGTTCGGGTTGCGTTGGGCTGGGACTTGTGGTCTTAAGTTGGACTGGGGATTTTGTTGTAGTGCATATGGCACTGGAAATTTAGGTTGAGGGAGTGGAATGGTTCCTGCTGGTTGATTCATCGGTCTTTTCCAGTTTGTCTGCCAGGCTTGACTCTACGAAGTGGGAGGGAACCATTGTGTTGGATATGCATTGTTTTGCCAATATGGTGGAACGTAGGGAAAATTTTGCCAATTATATTAGCTTGTTTGATTCAGCCATGGTGATGAAGGAAATGGTTTTTGTGACAAGCTTGAAAAGGGAGGTTAATTTTTCCACATTGTATTATATTGCTGAGCATAATATTACAGAGGCTAGAAAGGAGAGGATGGATCAGAGGACATACCTGGTTTTCAAGGCTGCCATTGACGACACTGATTAAGTAGGTACACCGGTTTTGATTCTTACTCTGCATCTTTGTATACTACTTTCAAACCAAGAAGTGAGGGGCAATTCTCTGTGGAGTGGTCGTTTGTACAAATAGCGCAGACTTGAACTGCATCTAGTGGGCACTCCTTATGGTTGTGCTTCTTTCTGCATCTGGGGCAGAATATTACTAGATTTTGCTCTGCTTCTGCTTGTTTCTGTTTCACTTGCATAATATCAAGCTACATTTTCAGAGTCCCCAATCTATCAGTTTTGAAATTCTCCAATAAATTTCCAATTTCTGTGCGGGTTACTCCTTCTCCATGGATCTTGTTGTCCCTTGTGAACCTGTCATGTTCCGCTAGTTTTAGCCTTGTGCTGCCTCATGAACTCTTGATACATAAGTCAATAATGTCAGCAAAAGTTTCTTGATAAATGTCTCCTTTTCCCATAATATTTACTGTTTCAACCCATTGTTCCTTCATCCCTTTAATTAATGTTTTTTTTAATACATTGTCAGGTAAGGGTAATGATGCATAAGGACATCTTTGAAGATTATACTGAAGAATTTCAACATATTCTTCTAACGTCTCATTAGGTCTAGCTACCATCTGAAATATTTCATCCTTTAACTCTCTAGACCTACAATAATCCTGATATTTCTTCAAGAAAGCACCTTTCATTTGATCCCGGTCATTTATGACACCTCCACCCAACCCCATAAACCATCGCCAAAAATCCCCTTTTAATGTAGAGGGAAATAATTTTAGCCTTTGGGGATTGGTGGTATAGTCGTACCCCCGACATAGTACATCGAATTCAAATAAAAATGTGTCTTGATCTTCCGATGTTAGGCCATGGAATGTAGGGATATGCTGGAGAGGAATGGCCTTCATAGATGCATTAACTGCAGTATCTACAATGGGACATTGCAGTGTGGAGGTTTGGGGGATTTGCTGGTTCTGGGCCATTTGGTCAAATATGTGCCAATATCCTTCTGGGATTTCTAGGAGGGTATTCCTAGGCTAGCTAGAAGGAGCAGGAATGGCCTTAACAACACTTCCTTTGTCTGGGATGATGAGAGTTCCTTGCTGAACTAATTTCTGGGGGGATCCTAGCTCTTCAGGTTCTTCAAATTTGTTCTCGATAATTTTGACAGCGCTTCCCTTATCTAGGCTACTTAATGGCTAAACTATTCCAAGAGGAGATCTTGTTTCTTCGGTTTCCCCTATTTCTCCTCCTCCTTTGTAGAGATTATTAAGGTTCCCTTCTTGTAATGATTTTGGGCTAGAATTCTCAATTTCTTGAAAATCTTGCTCCTCTCTTTGGTTGTGCACATCATCAAAGGCTACAGATGGTGATTCTATGGCCCAAAGGGAACTAGTAGGTTGTCTAGAAGCAACTTTTCTAGGTCCTACTAAAGGCTGAGATTCTGCTTTTTTAAGGATTTCATCTATAAAGGTCGATCGACCAAGGGTCACCTGCCCCTTAGCTTTATCAGGCTTGGGTAGTGGTTTAAGATTCTTTTCAGGATTTTTCTACTTAGTCATGCACACAAATCAAATACTTATTTCTACCAAAAATAACAACAAATTTGTAGGAAAGCGGCCGAGGGAGCAGGGCTGTTACATGCTCCATACACAGGTTCTTACCTTCTGTTTTTAAAACCCAACTCTCTCCTAGCAAGTACTTGCACTACTCTCTCTTCAAAATAAACAAATGGCTACACTCTCCCCGGCAACGACACGAAAATGTTGAGCAGCAAAAAGGGTATTTTTAACCTCTATTTACCATACATTAATTATCAATCCAGGTACGATTTCTTTATCTCAAGAGTGTACTCAGTCTGAGGCGGTCACTTGTTCAAGAGTAATTCTTGTAGTATAGTGCTTTACAAAAGTAAATAAATGTTGGAAACAAACTCTAATTGTAATGGCAAGAAACTTAAATTCTTTGTAACTAAATCATTCACTTAAGAAACTATAGCGATCATCAGTCAACAATGCAGTAATGATAACTCTTTCCCCTGTAAACTGATATAAATGAAAATCAATCAAAGGTAAGGTCTCCAATCTAGGAACTAGACAACAGTAGTCAATGTTCGCTACAGTTGTAGATCTTTCTATTCACACCAAAACAAATACTTGAAATAACAATTCGATTAATAGAAAATGAACAACAACTAATCTATTGAAGAGATCGAATAGCAAAGCTTAATCTACAGGAATGAATTAAGAAACAATCTTAACCGAAAGGAATTGAACAACAATCTTTAACTAATAAAGGAATATCTAAGAAAGGAACAACAAACTTAAGTAAGTCTACGAAATCTTGAATAGCAAACTTAATCAAGTGTAAACACACAACGACTATAGAATCAATAATCTTATTCTATCATAATGGGCATTAACCACAATTATAAAGGAACGACAATTTCAATGATAATGGAACAGTAATCGAATGAACAACAATCACAATTGTAAGTAAACCGTAGCTAAATGAACAACAATGCCAATCTGCAAATGAGCAACAATATCAAACTATAAATGAACAACAATATCACTCTGTAAATGAACAACAATATCTGAATTAGACAGTGTGATACTATTTCAAAATGAACAGCATAACATTTCCAGTTTCAAATAATAATCTTGCTATTTCAATTACGAATTCGATATAACAGAGCAAGTCAATGAAATGTTCAGGAACAAAAGATTATTGAATAAAGCAAGTAAAGGAAATCAAACCACACACGACTATAATCGAAAAATAATGATACAGAAAGCAAGTGATCCACTAGGACTGGGCCCTTAGCCAGCAAGGACGCACTGTTGCGGTTACTCCAGATTAGATAATGGAACAACAACGAAGTTATGTATTAATCATAAAAGTAGAGTTACAACTATCGCTTTTTAAAGAGAGTCAATGATCAAAGTTCAGATTACAATAGTGAATTCTGCAAATCAACAATAATATCCGCCCCCTGAGCTAGCAGCACTGTCCCTTTTTATAATGGCCAAGCGGAAATACCAAAATTACAGATAAGCCTTGAGGTAGCGATCCCTCAGGATCAAAGGATCCTGAGGAATTCGACATATATTTAATCTTCAGTTATCATTTCATCCTCTTATGTTGATACCATGTTTCTTCTTCCTTTTCCTAGCCCATGCACTCCGATCTTGATTTTCTCATCTAGATGTGGTTTCTTGTCAAAGGGACAGCAGTTGGCTCTGCTTTGTCTTCTCCTCTGGAATGGCAATTTTCCATTTTCTTCACTTTCTCCATAGAAAGAGACAATAGTCATTTTACATCAATCACAAACCCCCTTAATTCTATCATAATCCTTTAACATATGACCATCTTTAGAATGTAAAGAAGTTATAATTTAAAGGAAAAGATAAAGAAATAAGTGTGTTGGGTCCCTATAATGCTAGTGATTACCCCATTACTATTGTAGTTGTACCCCTTATTAATATTGTTGTGCCCCTGTTATCCCCATATTGTTATTACTGTGCCCCATAGAATCCCTCTATTGTTATTTTTGTGGCTTTATATTATTATTGTTAGGTCGGCTGGGTTATATTGTGACTCCTTAGACTCCTATATATAGAAAGGAGGTTTTTTCATTTGAATCATCCAATAATTGTTCATTTATGTAATGTAAATGAGGTTACCCCCTTGAAGAAGCTAAATTCTAAGGCGTTGATCTATCTTTTCTATCTTTTTCTTGAGCTGGTTTCATAACATTTGGTATCAGAGCTTTGGATTCTAGGTTTTCGCTACTCCAAATAGGTCATCGTGGCATTTTCGCTATAACTTTTTTTTTGTGACGTTTCAGAAGTTGAAAACAAAACCCATTCGAGAAGAAATGGCGTTGAACCTCGGGTCCAAATTTCAGAGCTGTTCGCTGTGTATGTGCAGAGATATGATCTGAGGAAGTTGGTCTTTTTGCAGACTCCTGAATTACATTCCAAACAGGTGACCTGGGGAAAAGCATCATAACTTTCTCTTTGGGGATCGGATTGAAATTTCGTAAGACGGTACAGAAAGAGGACGAACGACAGTTTCTTGTATGCATTTTTCAAATCCAAAGGTTGAAATAGTGACTCGTGGCAAGTCGTACAAGTGTTCTCTACTGAACTAGTCTATAATCAAGTCACTGTGGGAGATTTCGCATAACTCTTCCTTGGAGAATCCAATTTGGGTCAGACTTGTTGTATTGGAAATAGGACACAGAGGGCTACTAAATATCACAAATTTAGGTCTAGATGATTGGAAAGTATAGAGATACATTAGAGGCAATATTGAGCTCCTACAAAGTGAAAAAAGGTGTGTAGATTTTCTTAAATTTTTGCTTAAGCTTGGTTTGAAAATTTATTTTGAAGGAATTCAAAGGGCATAGTAGAGCATTATTATCGGTAACTGATTCCCCGAGGAAAGAAAATGCAAACACCTAGTAAGGAACCTGAAAGCTCTAGCATGACTCATCAAGAAGAGGAATAAATGCAACATGATATATCAAAATTACAAGACCAAGTGCAACAACTGTCCCTTGCACAAAAAGGAACAGAATCTAAGATGGATGGTTTAAAGAAAGGTGTAGAAGCTAAGATGGATTGTTTAAATAAAGGTGTAGAAGCTAATATGAATGACGTGGAAGCTAAGATGGATGATTTGAAGATAGATTTGAAGACAGACATGGAAGAATTGAAGATAAATATGAATAAGTTGCTACAAGAAAGGGTCACTAATGGTGAAAGGGTAGTAAAAGAAACTCATGATGAGAACAAAAGAAATGTTAATCATGATTCCATAGACTCTAATGTTGTATCAAAGACCCACCATACTCCAAAAATAGATATAAGGAAGTTTGATGGCAAGGATCCCGCAACATGGATATTACAGTTGGAGCAATTTTTCGATCTCAATAATGTGCAAAACACACAAAAGGTACGTATTGCAACTTTATATTTGGAACCAAATCAATTTGTATGGTATCAATTGCTTTTCTCTCGTAAATAATTTATCACTTGGGAAATTTTTAGGGAAGAATTGATAGCACATTATGAGGATACAAAAGGCAACACTTTTTTTAGCCAATTGATAAGTCTCAAACAAAAGGGTTCAATAATGGAGCACATTGAGGAGTTCCAAAAATTGAACATAAGGGTAAAAGATATTCTAGAGGAGCGTAGGATTGATGTGTTCATAGGGTCTTTAAAGGATAATATGCAACATGACGTTCGCCTTTGGGAACCTGATTCATTAGAGAAGGCATTCAGGTTAGCAAGAAAAATGGAAAGAAAAATTATGGCAACCATGAAGCATACCACTCACAACTATAAAGACAAAAGTGTTGTTGCCGCTAGTCTTCCACAACCTATAAGGTTGACACCACAAAAATTGGAAGAAAAAAGAGCAAAAGGGCTTTGTTACAGTTGTGTTAGAAAATACACTAAATGTCATAAGTGTGCTGAGAAGAAATTATTCTACATAAATTGTGAAGAGGAAGACGAAAAGGAGCAAGAAAGGTCAAAAGAAGAGGATATACTCCAGGAACAAAGCCTAGATAAAGAAGAAATGAATCCAACCATATCTTGTAATGCATTGGCGGGAATTACCACTCCTCAAACCATCAAGATAGAAGGACAAATCAAGAAGAAAAAGGCAATAGTGTTGATTGATTCAGGAAGTACCCACAATTTTATTCATTTTAAGGTAGCAAGAGAATTGAATTGCTTCTTATATCTAGCACCAGAGTGTCAAGTGATGGTTGCAAATGGAGGAACAATAAATTGCTCGAGAAAGTGCCATAATATCAAGCTATCCATGGGAGAATATGTATTGACTAGCCCAATGCTTTCCATTCCAATGGGAAGTGCTAATGTTGTACTAGGAGTCCAATGGCTACAATCCTTGGGTACAATAGCTTTTAATTTTCAAAAACTTTTCATGAAATTTTCTGTGGAAGGAAAGAAAGTTGAATTAAGGGGTATTGCAGGGAAACCGAGAAAGATAATCAGCTCTAATGGTATGACAAAGATTCTAAAAAAGGAACAAAGAGGTGTAATTGCACAATTATGTTCACTTGATGTGTCCACATTGGAATCATCTATTTCTCCAAATCTCCAAAAAGTCTTGGACAATCATTCCAAGGTATTTGAGACTCCCAAATATCTCCCACCTATTCGTGATCATGATCATGTTATTCATCTAATTCCAGGAAGTGTTCCTCCAAACATTAGGCCGTACAGATGTCCCTATGCCCAAAAGAGTGAAATTGAACATATGGTTGCAGAAATGTGAGAGGCTGGTATAATTCAACCAAGTCAAAGTACTTTTTATGCTCCAGTCGTATTGGTGGACAAGAAGGATGGATCATGGTGCATGTGTCCGGATTATAGGGAGCTCAACAAGCTCACTATTAAAGATAAGTTTCCCATTCCTGTCATTGATGAATCACTGGATGAATTGCATGGATCAATTTACTTCACCAAGTTGGACCTTCGTTCAGGATATCATCAAATCAAAATGAAGATTGAAGACATTCCGAAAACAACATTTAGAACTCATGAGGGTCATATGAATTTTTGGTCATGCCTTTTGTCCTTACTAATGCACCTTCAACATTTCAAGGTTTGATGAATTAAATTTTCAAACCATTCCTTAGAAAATTTGTGTTAGTATTTTTTGATGATATACTAATTTACAACAAGTCTTGGAAGGATCATGTTGAACATGTTGACAAGGTGCTACAACTATTGGAGGAGAAACAATTATATGCAAAAAGATCCAAATGTTTCTTTGGAGTACAAGAGGTGGAATATCTGGGTCATATTGTATCTCATGGAGTTAAGGTAGACCCTAGCAAAATTAAAGCCATTAAGGAATGGAAAATTCCCACATCCATAAAGCATCTGCGAGGATTTCTCTGGTTGACAGGGTATTATCGCAAGTTTGTTAAGAATTATGGGAGAATAGCAGCACCTCTAACAACATTATTGAAGAAAGATGCATTTTCATGGACTCCAGAAGCAACAAAGGAATTCGAACATCTTAAAGAGGCAATGTGCCAAGCACCGGTCTTAGCTACATCGGACTTCACAAAAACCTTTATTGTGGAATGTGATGCTTCAGGAAATGGAATTGGTGCTGTTTTAATGCAAGATGAAAGACCTGTTGCTTTTGAAAGTTGTCCAATCAAGGGAAAGTTTTTACACAAAGCTATTTATGAGAAGGAAATGTTGGCAATAATCCATGCACTTAAGAAATGGTGACCCTACCTAATGGGAAGACACTTCAAGGTAAAAACGGATCATGATAGCCTTAAATACTTTTTAGAACAAAGATTATACTCTGAAGAGAAACAAAAGTGGGTCACAAAGATGTTGGGTTATGACTTTGAAATCATCTACAAAAAAGGGAAGCAAAATGTGGTGGCAGATGCACTCTCAAGAAAGGATGAGGATGTCGAAGCATTGTTGTGCGCCATTTCTATTATCCAACCAGATTGGATAAACGAATCAAGGGAGGAATGGAAGAACGACAAAGAAGTGTGGGCACTTATTCAAAAGTTACAACAAGATTCCAATATGTCTGATACATTTAGATGTAAAAAAGATTCGTTATGGTACAAAGATCGCTTATACCTCTGTAAGAATTCCTAGCTAAAACAAAAGATTCTTATGGAATTGCACACTTCTCCCTTAGGAGGGCACTCAAGATTTTTAAAAACTTACCACAGGGTTAAGAAGGAATTTTTATGGGATGGCCTTAAAGCAGATATTCAAAAGTTTGTGGCGGCATGTTTGGTTTGCCAACAAAATAAAGTTGAAACAATTAAGACACCGGGTCTATTACGACCTTTATCCATTCCAAGCCAACATTGGGAGGAGGTTTCAATGGATTTTATCACAGGTTTACCCAAGTCTGAGGGAAAGAGTGTCATCATGGTGGTAGTTGACAGACTTACCAAGTATGCACACTTTTGTGCATTATCACATTCATTTAAAGCCAGTACAGTTTCTACTGCATTTATGGAAACAATTCAAAAGCTACATGGAAACCCAAAGATTATTATAAGTGACAGAGATCCCAGTTTCACTAGAAATTTTTGGACAGAAATATTTTCCTGTCTTGGTACTCAGTTAGCTCATAGCTCATCTTATCATCCTCAATCTGATGGGAAAACTGAGATAGTAAACAAATGTTTGGAAGGATACCTTCGTTGCTTTGTATCTAATAAACAGACACAATGGATCAAATGGTTGCCCCTGGCTGAATGGTGGTATAACACTTCCTTCCATACAACAACAAAAATGTCCCCATTTATGGCACTTTATGGGTATCAGCCACCATCCATCACATCATATTTAAGAGAAAATTCTAAGGTTCAAGCAATGGAACATCACATTGAACATCAACAACAAATCCTCCAACTCTTAAAGGATAACCTCGTGTTGGCACAGAATAGAATGAAACAACAGGCAGATCAACATCGTAGTGAAAGAAGTTTTGATGTAGGTGATTGGGTATTCCTACGGCTACAACCATATAAGAAAATGTCCCTCAAGCAAGCTAAGAAGGATAACAAATTATCACCAAAGTATTATGGTCCATACAAAGTGTTGCAAAAGATTGGTACTATGGCATACAAATTGGAGCTTCCTGCAGCTTCTCGATTGCACCCAGTTTTCCATGTTTCATGTTTAAAGAAGGTTATAGGTGACAAGCTCCCAGTTCAAACAATATTGCCAGAACTTGACGAGGAAGGAAAAATTATATCAGAACCGGAAGCAGTCACAGAAACAAGAACTTGACAGCTACGAAATTGATCAATTTCGGAGTATCTTATCAAGTGGAAGAACTTATCCGTTGAAGATTCCACATGGGAGGATGAGAACTTTATACAGAAGCATCCAGAACTTCTCAAGCGTTGAGGACAACACTTTTTTGAAGGAGAGGGGCATGTTGGGTCCCTATAATGCTAGTGATTACCCCATTACTATTGTAGTTGTACCACTTATTAATATTGTTGTGCCCCTATTATCCCCATATTGTTATTATTATGCCCCATAGAATCCCTCTACTGTTATTTTTGTGGCTTTATATTATTATTGTTAGGTCGGCTGGGTTATATTGTGACTCCTTAGACTCCTATATATAGAAAGGAGGTTTTGTCATTTGAATCATCCAAGAATTGTTCATTTATGTAATGTAAAGGAGGTTGCCCCCTCGAAGAGGCTGAATTCTAAGGCGTTGATCTATCTTTTCTATCTTTTTCTTGAGCTGGTTTCATAACAAATAAGTGGTAATTACATATGTTTTCCAATGCTCAACACTTGTTAGCTCAGTTCTATCTGAAATCTACATTTTATACAACCCTTCGGCCTATGGCCATAACCAAAAATTACATTCCTTCCAAATCAAGCCTTCTGGTTGAAACAAAATAACAACCAAAATTACAAAATTAAGTCGATGGATATAATAAGGTGCAAACTATTCGTGGCCATAGACTGATCCTCAGCCATATCCCTGATTGTCTTCCACTTTGAGTTCAACTCTAGATGACCACAACCAAACTGGATGACATGGACCAAGATCTCCACGTGAAGTGATCGAACTGTTACGAAGATCACAAAACAGATAGCTTCTCGCGATGCAGGAATCTACGTGCACTAGATCAAGCTAGCATAATGATTAATACTTTAGCTTATCAAATACTTTAGGAAAGTTAATATAAGTTACAAGAAAAATTTAAAGGCAAGAAATCTATTTAAAATGATTATATAAGCACCTAATAAACCTTAAACATGAAATATGGAGTTTAAGAATAGGCACTATTCTTGGACTAGTGTAGGAATGAGGAGTTTTATGTAGAAAAACAAAGTCTAATGATTGTGGTTTTGTGATGGGAAGGGGATAGAAATGGGTCATTTCAGCCTACCAACATCCTCCCATCCCTAAGTTGTTGTGTGTCTCACACAACCTTTACTTGCTACTAAAGGTTTTACATAGGAAGCGATCTTCCAATCTTGCACTTGGATACTGATTCTTGCCTTCACTACCTTCCTCTTCTTTCCCCGGGCTTTCTTAAGTTTTTTGGTCACCTTCTTGAGGTGCTTGTAGCATTTAGAAGCCGAAAACTTCCATATCTTCACTTTACGTTTCTGTTCTTTGACCTCTTCTACCAACTCTATCTTACCTTGCTTCTACCAAGTATTCTCCTTCATGACCTAGTTTAATGCCTGTAAGTCATGAATTTGTTGCTTAAGCTCTACTATCCAATTATTCAGATAGAGGGTATAGGTCTCTATTTCCATCTCATCTGGTGCAAGTACTTTCTGTGTAACTTATTCGAAACATGTATCGTCATTGCCAAGATCAAGGTCATCTTGGCCATCCAGTGTTTGCATCATAATATCACCAAGGGTTTTAGTGCCAGGGACTTCCAGGTCACTAAGGGTTTCATCCCCTTATGTGTCTAACTCATCAGGGGTTTCAATGTCATGTACATGTAACTCTATAGGGGCTTTAATACCCTGTTCCTTCACCTCGTCAAGGGCTTCAGTACCCTGTTGCTTTGCCTCGTCAGGGGCTTTAGTACCCTGCTCCTTCAATTTATCAGGGGCTTCAGTACCCTGTTTATCAAAATTGTCGAGGGCTTCAGTACCCTATTCATCAAAATTGTTGAGGGCTTCAGTACCCCGTTCATCAAAATTATTGAGGGCTTCTATGTGATGCACCTCCTCATCTACCTGACCCTTTGCCGGGTTTTTACGTGAACTTGTTGTCATTCTTTTCTTCTTCAATTTATGAACGAAGGTCGATAAGGGTATGTTTTCCTACTTCTCTCCATCTTCTTCACTCCCCACTATGTGGGCTACTGCATCTACGAGAACCGCGAGGTTATGATCTCATTTGTATCATCCAATTTATATTTTATTTTCTTAGTCATTCAGTGAATTATATCTTCCTTTAGCAAACCTATTTCCTGTAGCATATTCCTAAAGCGCTCTTCCAGCCTATATATAATTCCCCAGATTTGCTCAAAAAGGTTGGTTTTCATCCCTTATGGTTGAATCATGACCCATAGGCTATAAATAAATGGTTTAGCAGGAATAAACACCACTTAGGATTTTCCTTTTTACCGATGCAAAACATCTCAACGGATTTGGTTAATGGAAAAAATTATGAATTGGATAATACAATAATGATTTTCTTGATTGACACATCCAATGAACTCTAGAAATGGATCTAAACTCTTTGAAATGTAATGATTGATATTTATTTAATGATATTTACTTTATGCAATTAGAATAGTTTTTTCTTCCTTGTATTTTCTTTTTTGCAATAGGTTAAGGCTTCCATTTCAAGCATTTCCATTTCTGCAACTAGTTAGGATTTGATTTCATTACATGCACTCCAGTAAATCATGGAAAAAGGAAGGACACATTTTATGTTGCACATATAGTACTGATACCTCTTAAATTGTAAAAAACCTGAGTTGATAATTAAATTTGGTAGCCTTGGGAGTTGCAAAATTCTTGTTGCAATACTGAGGCTCATCACCAAGCAGGTGAATGACCTACAAAAGTCTCATGGAAGAGAGAAGTCAGGAGATTGGTTCCCTTAGTAGATTGTAAGATATCACCTACTTGTACCTTATCACAATCTGTACCGTTTAGGAAAGATTTGAAAAGATTTGAGACAATGGTTGGCATACTCTCTTTAGTAAAAAAATCAAGGTATAGAGATTGATGCATATCAGCTGATAGAGGATGGAAATATGTGCTCTGAGAAATATCACTCGAATCAGAGGCTTTCAAAGATGAGCTTTCATCGAGCAATAGATGCTGAGAGGATATTGGAGTGTAGAAACCCTAATTTGAGTTGGTTTAGGAGTCTCATCAAGATCGTGAGAACCGGATGTAACCATCACTAGAAACTGAAGTCCCTCAACTTCTTGATGAGACCCAAATCCTTTGAAAGGTGAATAATTAAGCTCTATTGGCTTTGTGGGATCAATAGATGGATACGAATGGCAATCACCAGAGGCATCGGAGAATATGTTTTCAGTAGAGTGACAATCATTGAAGCGACCAATGTGATCAGGTTGGGAATCCAACACATAAGGATCTTCCTGGGTTAAGAGTGAAGATGAATCAAATAGAGGACCATATTGAATTTTCCAAGATGTAAGGTCTTATTCTTCACCTGTTAAAGACCAGAGATGGGAGAGATCGGGAATAAGAGATTCAACATTCTCATATTGTGATTGTGAAACATCAACCTCACATACATGATTGTAATAAACACCAACATGATAAATATATGAATTATTTGTAGAAACCATTGGCGCAGTAGACTCACAAAATAAATTATGGTATAATGGATGAACAGGTTCAGATGAAGAGTCCTTAGTTTCAACCAAATTTAATTTAGAACTCAAACCCTGGACATTGGAGTGAGCCTGAGGGAGCAATGAATCTTCATGCATATCATGCTCCATGGATCCAATAAGACATTCAACTTTATCTAAGACAAGACCTAATTCAATGCCTGCAAGTAGATGAAGTTCAGGATTATATTTAGGAAAAAAATTAATGCACTTGAGTTGGGTTTCATATACATGAAGAGATGTTACATCAACTTGATTTTCAGTTTCAAATTCAACAAGATGTATGAGAGCTTCAAAAGTGATACAAGTTGGTTCATCTCCCTACAATAATTCTTTACCATCTAAACTATTTATGACCATAAATTCATTAGGTAACGAATCAGAAGGAGGATGAGAAATTTTAGAAGCACTAATTTCCTCCTTGGAGGTTTGAGGCTGTCATGCGGAAAGAGTCAATTTTGCAGACAAAACTGACCTCCCTAGAAGCTAAGGCTTTCTAGTGACAAAAAAAACAATCAAGCACTATCTTTCCCTAAATATGCATTTAAAATAAAATCAACTAGGTGTTTAAGGCTTACCTTTAGTCCAACGCTTGTTTGTTGTAGTCCAGCCTCTCCGATCCAGATGAGCTCCTTCTCTTTGAAGCCTGCATTCACTAACAAGAAAACGATTACATAACACCTGAATAACTCATATAATAAAACATATTCATCATAAAGACCAAGGAGTATATGAAACAAATTATATATAACAACTTGTTGAGAAAAATGAACTTGATTGTATTAATTGGAAACAAAGAAACCATTACAACCAGTGCCTTGGTGTTGTGCAGGTCCCTCCCAGGGTCCAGCAAGAGTTCTCCTTTACTTTGATCAACTCACCCACTTCCAAATGAAGCTAAGAAAGGATTGGAATCTCTCCTCTCAAGCTCTATAAGGGAGTCCTAATTTCAGCAGCATCTACCCTTAGGAATGTTCAGCTTTCAACCTCCCCTCCCTCTGGCCCAATGCCTGTATTTATAATGCTTTGGAGGAAGTTATTCAGGTCCACCATCAATGGGATAAGCTCCTCTTTCAAAGGGGTAGCTCCCCTCTTCATGGGATAAGTTCCTCTTTCATTGGGATGCATGAACCATCTGGAGGCGCTCAATCCACGTCAAACCATCTTCTAGAATGCTCTAGAATCGACCACAAGTAACTTTTTTGGAGTAAAACTTGCGCCTTTTGACCTTTACAGGAGTACGCACCCACCCCTTTACAGACAGAGCGTACAAGTACGCAGGTGTTATGAACTTGAGGTGAGTACACACAGGTAAGGATATGAGAAACTGCGTAACCAGAGTTATATAGATTTTTAAAGACTTTCTCTCTTTCTTTGAGTTTGACATGAGGAGCAGAGGTATAAGACTTGCCAAGGAGGACAGTATGACTATTGATGGGGCCATACTAACTGCAAATTGTCATGGTGACAAATTTTAGTGTAACAAATTGCCCCCTAAAGTGCGAAGCCTATAGTAGATTAGGTTTTCATATCATCTAGGAAGGGTGAAGCACTTTATCATTTCAAGGATTATCTTGTGGAGAGCCCAGTTGGAACCTGCAAATATTCAACACAAAATACATATATGAGATCATATCATCGTTGAGGTAGGCATTCCCATACTCAGATCAAAAACTTTAACTAACAAACTAACTACTGCTCTGATACAGGAATGATTTCGTAGTACATCATAATCATAGACTCATGTAGACACAGTATGGACGCAGCTATCTGTTTATAATTAGTCTACTATATAATGAATACAAAACTCCTCGCAGCCTGGATGGTGGAAACTAGATCCAGGGTCTTCATTTCTACTTCCCGAAATAGTACGATACTATCCATGCGAATAAATGATTTGATGTCGAACATGGTAGAAACCACTTGATTACCAATCAATGATGTAAACTGTTAACAAGTGTGAGAGAGACCACCCGTAATGTCAATGGTTCTCAAAGTACCCAGTATAATCCATGAGATGTGAATGAATGTGTTGATGTCTAACATGTCACGGAATCCTTCGATTGAAAGTCAATGATGTAAACTGTCATCAAAGGTGAGAAACCTGCCATTGATGCATGCAGATTTCAAGGTACTGACGATTTCTAGGTCATCTTTCTAGATAATGTGCTGATGTCGATAAAAATCGATCCATCGCAGGCAAGCCCACAACAGGAAATCATAGATCAAGTTGAATAAATGTAGCTGTAAGGACTGACTCAGGGATGGTCAAGATGAATGACAAGTATTTTGCAGATGAATGATTTATTTGCAGTAACCTCTTGAACACATAACGACACAACAGATGGCTTGGTGACAATTGACCCAAAGTTAATACCCGGAAACCGGCTGAAGTCTTTCAATGTGGTTTGATCAACAGTTAGGCAAAGGATTTCCCAACCCAAGTGAATGAAAAGTGTCGTGTTCAAGAGTGGTGATAAGGTTTCTCTGAGACAAAGGATAACAAATAGGCTCATTTTTCTCTCTTTTCCCCCACCATTTCTGGCAAGTACCTCTTTATTTTTTTACAAGCTTGAGGAGGATAACATTTGCTTGATTATAAGCTCATCCTTCGGATGAGTCCAACTTAGTTTAGATTCGAACCCTAAGAAGGAGTGGTCCGTTCCTATTTGTAATCGAACAGGTCCTTTACTGTGAAATTTTAACGAGTCCAGTATAGGAGAAACTCGGCGTTTTTCAATTTTAGAGAGTCTAAAAAAACTTAAGAAGACTCCAAGGTTGACCTTTTTCGTAAGTTTGTGTCTCCCAAGCCCGAAAAAGTATAAAATAATACTTGAGAGAACCGCTTCATATTTACGACCAAGGAGTACTTTCATGATTAGTGTCTCTGATCTGAAAAGTAAAAAGTGATCAAGGACACGGCGTTTTATTTCCAATATCGAATTTGAAACGACAAAAATCCAGCAATATTTTCATGTTTTTACAGTCAGAAAAGGGTTGTAAGAGGACCGCCTTTTAATTCCATTTTAACGAGTGTAAAAGAAAAACTTGGCAATCTTTTCATATTTTAGGAGTCAGAAAAGGGCTTAAAGATGACTCTGATGTTTTTGTTCGTAAAAAATGACATTTTTCCCTGAAAATCCTTTATCCTGCACAAAAACCAACACATTACTCATACCTGTTGAAGATAGATAAAAATACTTTGCAAAATACCTTTTCATGGTGAAAAATAAACAAATTTACCATTTATTTACCCAAAAAACCTATAAAAAGGGTTTTTACCAATTCATTTTTACCATTTTACTATTGAGGAGAGAAAAAGGGCTTTTGGCAAGAAACTTCCCATGGACATTGCGGAGAATCTGACTGTCGAAACTGAATGTCATCTCTTTCAGGTATTCTACAACATCCTACTCTTCATTTTCATCCGTTTAGAATTCATTTTTAGGCCGAAAATTTCATTTTTTGGAGGCTTTGGGGTTTCAAGAACTGCCTCTCGGGGTACGCAGGTGCCACACTAGGGACCCGCGTACCCCGACATTTTCTCAGTTGGGAAAATGTCGGGCATACGCACCTTGCCTTAAGGGAACCTGCGTACCCATGCTCTGTTCCTAAAGGTGGGGTGCGTACCCCGCAAAACGAGTTTTCGAACCCCAATTTCCCCAAAATGGACCAAATTTTTTTGATTTCATGGAATCTAATGGATGTTTTTTGGTATGTAGATTGTTCACCATGCTTGATTGGCGCGAGAGAGAGCACGAAGATGTTGATTTGGCCGCCATTAATCATCAACCATCAATTGATGCTTTGAAGGCATGGGGCCTTTATAAATACTGGGCCATACCTGGCATGAGGGCCCAAGTGAGATTTCTAGAGTGGTTGGTCGAAAGGTGGAACGTTCAGGACCAGTGTTTTTATATTGGAGGGCACCAGCTCGAGATGGAGCCTGCAGACATTTGCTTTCTCACTGGTTTGACTAAGAGAGGCGAACACTTGACTCTGTTCGGGACTAGGTCGGGTGGCCAGTCCATCGCTAGTCTCTGACTAGAGTGGTGTAACACTCAGACTCAGGAGAAGGGGATAGAGATCAAAAATATATCCCGACCTGAACTTATGGTGATTTCCTTTACAGTTACCAGACTCTACGGGGCTGCCGCTTTACACATTGCTACTGGATCCCAGATGCAGATGGCTATTGATTGCTATCGAGGTACCATTTTTAACTGGTGTGATGTTGTGTTGGCCAATGTAAAAGGCCAACTGACGAGAGCCAAAAACGGACAGCTGAAGACTTTTGGTTATGGGCCTTTAGTTGTGAGTTTTGGCTTAGAGAGGGTTCCAATGCTGATCCCACAACAACTCACTGTTGGTGTTGGGCTACCTCGAGAGCCCAAATTGATGCGATGGGTTGCGGTTATGGCCCGTCATCCTGATGAGGGAAAGGAGGTTGTTCAATTTACTCCGGAGTACTTTAACTGGTTAGAGGACCAGGTCTTTTCTATACAGGATTTTCCTTATGCCGGAGTTAATTTTCGTGGAGATCCGGAGATGGTTCTTCCACCAGGAGAAAAATGGGATGATACAGGTAATTCATTTTCCACAAGTTTTTAAACTATCTATTTTTTTTGTTTTATATCTTCTCAAAATTGATAGTAATAATTTTCAAAATGCAGATGTAGGCCCACGTCATCCAGCCAATCTCCGGCCTTTCGAGAGGAGACTACCAGTTGCAGTGGCACCGGCCCCAGAGGACGAGGCCACAGAGACTTTAGCTGAGTCGAAACATGACCTAGAGCATCTTACAGCAAACATATCAGAGACTACCATAGATGATATTCCTATCAGGCTTCAGCGCTATGTAGTCGGGGTCCCAGGACCTTTTAGGAGGTTCTTGTGTAGGGTAGCCCGTGCAGTGGTGTCATATAGAGATCATCACCGGTGATTGGATGGTCGTTTTGTAGACACATGTGACATTTTGGTTTTTTGTACTTATCATTTTTGCCGATCATAAGGTGTTTTTCAACCTATGATCAAAGATGATGCATTTTTTTTTGACACACTCCTATCTATATATATCATTATTACCGGCTCATCTTGTAAATCATGTTATGAAATGGTTTTAAATTTACATGTATGATTATTGCAAATGTCTATTTAACATTCGAGAAGCAATTGCATCTGCTAATGTATTTAAAGACCTTGGAATATGTTGATATTCAATGTAATCAAACTCACGTTCCAAGAGACGCACTCTCAAAAATAACCTTAATAACACTGGATTTCTAATGGCATACACTCTATTAAGCTGTAATACAACGAGTTCAGAATCTAACCTCACTATCAAACTCTGAATCCCAAATGAAATAGATTCAGACAATAACTCAATCACTGCACTGTATTCGGCAATGTTGTTTTTTGTTTGACCGAGGCTCACCCCATGCATAGATACTAACTCGTCAGAGGGCGAATAGATAACCCAAGCTGCAGAAGAGATATCCCGTGTACTACGACAAGCACCATCAGCGAAACCAATGTACGTTTGGAGAGGCATCAAAATCTGCGTCATCAAGAGTAAAACCAAGATAAGTCAGAATAATGACGAAAAACACACTCTCTAGGCTAAGCACACTGTCTAAACTAACAAACACACCAGCTAGAAAGAAAAACTAACCTAACTAAAAATCTCCATACCCATCTTTTAAGCATAATACCTCTTTAGGTAAAGTCCATTTCTGGGTTTACCCAAAGAGTCCCCGTCAAAGTCTACCAGCTCATAGGCCCCTTTTGCTAGCTTTCGCTTGACAATATAGGGCCCATGCCACATAGGAACGAATTTCCCAGCACCTAATTTATCATTAGCTTGATCATATAATAACACTAGGTCTCCTTCCGAAAAATTTCGAGGGGTCACATTTCGATCATACTGAGCTTTCATACGTTTTGCGTGAGTCTCGATCGCCAATGCAGCATCACGTCGATTCTCATCTAATTGAGCTAAGTACAATAAACGCTTTTCCTCTTCGGAAGTAGCTGGAAGTAACTCAATGGCCATTTGCAGTGACGGGATTTCGCATTCAATGGGCAGCACAGCTTCCAAACCATAAACTAGTTGGAAAGGAGTGAACCCTATTGATGTTTTCACTGAGGTTCGGTACGCCCAAAGCGCTGAAAATAACATGTTGTGCCAATTCGACCGATGAATACCAATGATTCGTCGGATCATGATAACTAAAACTTTGTTGATGGACTCAACCATACCATTCGCTTGTGGATAATAAGGAGTTAAACTATCGTGATGCAAACCAAGCCGGCCTATAAGTTCTGTCATCATAACGTTTCGAAAATGGTGCCCATGGTCAGTGATTATCGCTTGTGGGACACCAAACCTAGAAATTATATGATTGAACATGAAAATTGCAGTTGTCTTGCCGTTTGCCTCGAATGTAGGCATCGCCTCGACCCACTTAGTAAAATAATCTACCGCAAGGATGATATATGCATGCCCCCCGGCCGAGTGAGCGTTACATGTAATAAAATCGATACCCCATTTGGCAAAAGGACCAACGGAAATTATAGGGTGGAGAGGAGCAGGTGGAGCGCGGATCTTTCGATCAAACACTTGACAGTTGTGGCATTTTTGGACCGCAATAATACAATCTTTAAACAAGGACGGCCAGAAGTAGCCAGCGCGCAATATCTTTTGGGTTGTGGCATACCCAGACATATGACCACCACACGCTCCAGAGTGACAGTCATTTAGAACCCTTTCAGCCTCTTCGTGAGTTAAACAACATCGAAAAACAGAGTCCGCCCCTCGTCGATAAAGAGTATCTCCAATAATTTTGTATTGTTGGGACTGAAATCAAATTTTCCGACATTCCGACTTTGAAACTTCGGGCCGAAAGGATTGGGTCTGGAGATAGACGATGATATCCCCATACCACGGATCTAAAGTGCTGATTAGAAACAAAGATTCGTCTGCAATGGGCTCCTCTGCCACAGTTTCCATGTCAGTACGCGGGAAGTCACACATTAACTCTGCAAAAACTAAAGATTTCTTAGACTTAGCTTTCTCAAACCCAAGTCGAACTCCTGCAGGATAACAATCCATTTAGAGTACTTGCCCCCTAGCAATTGTTTAGTCAAAATGTAGATCATAGGGTTGCAATCCACAATGACTATAGTTTTACGGAGTAGAATGTAGTGATGAAAACGTTGGACAGCTTGAACGGCTGTCAATGCCAATTTCTCCACATGTGAGTAGTTAAGCTCAGTTGGATTTAACGTCCAACTAAGGTAATATAGCACATGTTCTGTTCCGAATTCGTCTTCCTGAACTAAGACCATTCCAATGGTGGAATGAGCGGCGGCGAGGTACAAAAAGTAATCCTGGTTGTAGTTGGGAGGATGCAACAACGGTGCATGGGTCAACACGTGTTTGAGTGCATCAAAAGATTTCTGAGCTATCTCATCCCAAGAGAATTGAGCGTTCTATTTCAACAACCGTGTAAAACCATTTGTAACCTCGGCGTAGTTAGGAATGAATGGTCGTAAAAAGTTTGCTTTCCCCTGAAAACTTTGGAGTTGGCGAAGACTCGAAGGAGGAGGCAATTTGATGATAGCTTCTACCTTCGAGGGATCGACGCAAATGTCGGCTTTCGAAACTACAAATCCTAGCAATTGTCCCGCTTCTATACAAAAGACACATTTGTGTGGGTTCAACCGAATACGATAATGCCTACACCTCATGAAGATTGCTCGTAAATGGACAAGGTGATCAGCTCAATGTAACGAATGAGCAGGCAAATCATCGAGATATGGTTGCACAATGTGTTTGATGTCATGAAACGCATAAGGCATTGCCCTTTGAAAAGTTTCTCCGGCATTCTTGAGCCCAAAAGGTAATTTGCAATAAGAAAATGTCCCCCATGGACAAATGAAAGCCATTTTGGGTTGATCGGCAGGTAGAATATTGATTTGATTGTAACCGGAAAAACCGTCCATAAAGGAAAATATTTCGCTGCCGGCACAATCATCAATTATTTGATCGATATAGGGTGTTGGGTAGTTGTCTTTTGGACAAGCTCGATTAATGTCCCTATAGTCGATGCATATTCTTATTGTTCCCTGTTTTTTGTTAACCGGAACAATATTCGATACCCAATCCGTTAACGGGATCAGATAAATGAAACCTGCTTTCAAAAGTTTCTCAACTTCTGCTTTTATTGCAGCAACTTTCCGTGGGTGAATCTGACGCAAAAGTTGCTGGACGGGTTTATCATCCGAGTAAGTCTTAATCTCATGAACAACAATCGCGGGATCAATTCCTAGCATTTCCTCATAGGACCAGGCAAACACGTCGCGGAATTCTTGAAATAGGGCCTTGTATGTCTGAATTTCGTCATCTGTACACGAGGCACCTATATGAATGTTCTCAACAATTCTAGGCTTAACTGAAATGTCAATGGGAATAGTTCGAGAGATATTTCCCAAATTCAGCTCTGAATCAGGATGTTTCATGGGATTCTGAGCTTCTTTGACATATTCAGCTGTAAAAATTGATGAGAAATCATTTTCAAAACGATCATCCTCAGGTAAAAACGAAGATCTATGATGGAGATCGTCCCATGGTAAATCATCTATACACAGGACTTCACGAAGTTGCTCGTCAGATGACACAACTTCGAGAAACGCTTTTAACTCCGAGGTTGATGTGAAAAGTGATTCCTCACGAACCACATTCATTTGGTCGATTTTGGTTGAACACAGGTCGGTAAAAGACTGCATGGCTTCATAGGAAATTTCGTATGGACTCAAAGGCATAGAATTACCAAATGAGTCTATTTCAGATTCAGAAGGAACGATCCAAGGATCGTCATAATAAATGGTGTCTGATGTAATCATATGAATGGTTGCAAATGAAGATGATGTGTTAAGTGGAGGAAAAGGAAAAGATCCTAGTAAACCAGAATCTTTAACTAGTCCTACTCCAACATCCTTATATGGGATAGTCGTTTTACCGACATGCTGAATACTCTATGAAGAGGCTGGGTCGGATGAAAAGTAAGCCAGCTGGTCTATTGTTACGATCTTTCCATTATGTGGGAACTTTATTACTCGGAAGACCGATGAAACGACCGCTGTCAAAGCGTAAGACCAACTTCGACCCAAGAGAAGGTTGTAGTCTAGAGGGGCATCAACCACCTCCACATCTAGACTAACGATTTTTCCTTCAACCCCTATAGGCAAATCCTGTAGAATGCCAAAAGGATGAAACCCATGGCCATCAAAGGCCTTAAGAATTGTCGGGGATTGATTAAGTGAAGGAGAACCAAGCGATCTCCAGCACTATATCGACATAATACACGTGGAAGCTCCCTCATCAATTACAGTCCAATGAATAGGCCTGTTTTTTACTATCACTGGGATCTGGAAAGCCATTTGATGAGGTAAACATGGTGTACTATTTTCTAGATCAAATATTATTAGATTCGGGCCCTGAACATCAACAGCTCCTATAGCCGATAAAAGTAATTTGCGTTGTGCTGGGCATGATTGCAGCACTTCCAAAGCCGACATTACTGAGGGTGAAACAACTAAGTCCTCAACAATGTTGTAATTTTGGGCCACTCTCGCATGTGGATTGAAAGCAGACCTTCAAAGTACACCCTTGGCGGGCGGTTTGATTACTAATTCTGGGTTAGGCTTTTCGATCTGTAGCGGATCAGAGCCGGGAGCTGAGGTCGATGGATTAGAATGAGAAGATTCTGCTTCTTTGCCATCAACAAGACTTTTACTACCATAATCTTGCGATCGAGTCGCAATCCTTACATGGGACATCATCAATATGGGTTCTTCATTGGCACTTGAGGAAGAACCTATTATTTTGTTGTCTTTAGGAAATGGATCCTTCAAGACAGCAGGAATTTGGGAACCCTTGACGATCTTCGCAACCTCTGCTCGATGAGGGCAGTCTCTTGTAAAGTGATCTTCTTCACAAATAAGACATGGATAACGAGGTTTGCGCTTTTCATCATTGGATTCTGCCTTTTCAATTTTCTCCTTTGGAGTTTTGTCTACTTTATTCTTCTTCTTGCCTTTCTTCTTTCCACCGGATTTTGATTTAGCGGTAGATGACTCTACAGCGTGAATATCGGCGGAAATTTCAGCAGAAGAATCTCCTGTCGGGGAGTCTGGTAAGGTTATAATAGGAGAAGAATTCTTTAAGGATTTCTTCTTGCTTTTAGTGTTCACCGTACCAATCATGCCATCAGCAGCATGAGATCCCAAAGGAGCTGCAGCGATTTGATTTGACTTTGGAAGATCTGGGATCTTTTCGTGTAATGTACCCGACTGAGTGTAAACTAAGTCAAGGTACTACGCTTGAGCAATCACTTGCTCCTCAGTAACTACTCCGACCTTAGCTACGTCTTCAGTAATCTTCGGTAACAATGATTTAATAAACCATTCAGCTAAGATTTGGTCCGGGATAAAAACTTTCACTAACCGCCTTCGACGTCTCCATTCATGGATATGATCGGAAATATAAGTGGACTTCGATTGTTTTAATGAAGTTAGTAACTTTGTGCCATTATCATATCTGACCAGCAACTGAAAATGAGTTAAAAACAAGGTAGCTAACTGGATAAAATTATAAAAAGAGGCCCATGGTAACTCAATGTACCACTTGGCCGCGAGACCAATGAGAGTGCGCTGGAAAAGACGTAAGCGGATCGAATCATCCGAGATGGAATTAGAGGCACACCAGAGGTGGTAAGTCATCACATGATTCGACGAGTCCTCTCCAGACTTACCCTCGAACTTGGGAATGTCACTGGGCAACTTATTCGGCATTGGCGGCCAAAACAGAAGATAATTGATTGGATCGTTCGTTAGGTGCGACAAGTCTGGTAAGTCCAAAGTTGCGATAAACGGTAGCTGCCGATTAGGATCCCTAAAACTCTGAGTCATTATACCAGCCCCAGGAGGAGGATATCCAGGATAACTAGGAATGGGAATCGCGTTCGGGATATTGTATCCTCCTGGAAAACCAGGATTAACTGGACCGTACTGGGGTTGCTATGGTTGTTGATAAGTGTACCAGGATGCGGTTGATACTGGTAAACTGGCTGCTGGACAGCAGGACTGAATTGGTACTGACCCTGGTACGGTTGATAAGTGAATTGTGGTTGACTTGTGACAACCGTACTTAAACCAGGTTGTCCTACAGGCATATGAACCGTAGTTTGAATCCTGGATCTAGACGATGGTAAAGATGTCTGAGGAGTAGATACAGGGACAGTAGAAACCGGAGCTGTCGATACTCCAGAAGTAAGTGTGGTAGATGGAACAGATGTTGCGGTAGTTGCAGCAGTCGTTTGAGATGGAGTACGAGGTGAAATAGGCCCAGACTGAGAAACTACCGAAGGTACAGAAGTTTGAATATTAGACTGGATTGGTTGCTGGGTTGAACCAGAAACTAAGGGTTGTCCAGTTTGAGATGACAATTGTACACTTGGCTACAACACCTGTTGAACTTGCGATGGATCCCACACTATGTTTATTCCAGGGTATTGACCCATAACAGGTTGAGGATATTGAGATCCGTAACCGGGTTGAGGGTAGAATTGATAAGTGAAAGGTACATTTCCCGTACCGTGAACATAAGATTGACCTTGGGGTGGTTGGAAACCTTGATTCGAGTACTGACCTTCGGGTAGATACCCTTGAGGCATGTACTGAAACTGGGGTTGACCTTGAGGTAAAAATTGATACTGGGGTTGACCTTGGGGTACATATTGAGTTTGGGGTTGACCTTGAGGAATTTATTGTACCATAGGCACGTACTGTCCTTGAGGTTGCCCCCCAGATGAAAACTGTGTACCTTGAGGTTGCCCCCCAGGCGTTAATTGAGGCTGCCCCCCAGGCGGTAACTAGCCACCTTGAGGTGGAGACGCAGGAATAGAACCTGACATCATAAGAATGTCCTCTACGCTCAACGGCTTTGCACCATTGCTTCCAGTGAATACCCTTTGTTCAATGGGTTGAGGAGATGCTCCCGAAAAGGTACCAGCAAGTGACTGATACCCAGAGGGAACAAAAGGACCGCTGTACAAAAAAGATTTAGGCGATTGAGTAAACATGGAGGACTGACCTGACATATTTACGGGAGTATAAATACCTCTAGGTGGATAAGGAGCACGAGGTGGTGAAAAACTTAACCCTGAGATGTCCAAATAATTAGTTAACGAAAGATACCAAGTAGTACTTCTAGGTGGACTATAAAAAATTGATTCACGCTCCCTTAGATCAATAGTAGGTTGATCTTCAGGGATAGGGATGCCTATTTCTTCTTCTGGCGCAAGTTCTTCAATAGCTATCAAACCAGAAGGAAGATTTTCTGTGATGACTCTTTCTACCCTAGGTGAATCAAGAGCACTAGAAGTTGGAGAGACTAACCCTGATGTTGGAGTAACAGGCTCAGATATCTCAGGTTCTTTGCCTATATCACTAGTAGATGAAAAACTACCAGCAAGCTCGGAAACCGAAACAGCTTCAGGATTATATCCTGTTTCTAGAGTTTGGTAATCAGGATGGACAACCAACGACGACTCTCCTTCCTCAGGTGATCCTACTTTACTGCTACTAGGAGTTACAAGGACTTTCAAACCTTCTTAATGGCCTGGGACGTCTTCAGGAGGTTGGCCCCGAAGTCTACGGGACTGTCTCGGTAATTCAACCACAGTTAAAACTTTTAACTACTGCACACGCAAACAAAGTAAAATCTCAAAGAAAACACCCTAAATTATCTAAAGAACCAAACAAATTCGAAGCACACGCCTAAAGAATCTAGGGCATCAAACCACACACAAACAGTAACCTTCCGGACCGAAAACACTAGTTGGTGATGAAATCCAACATCGCAGAATTCAGTACAGAAGTGGTGGGTGGAACAGTTACCCCAGCAACCTACTTAATGAATAGACTGGACCAAGTTCCTCCACTTTAACCGTCTCGAGTGAAGTGAACCCCCCAGAAAATCCAAGTGAGTCTAGCCGACGTCTGCTCCAAGTACAGTGGGATCTTCCCTCCACCGTCACCTTAGGAAGAATCCTAAAGATAATAGTCACTAAGGTCACCAACAACAACAAATATACCTGGGGGAACAGTCTACGATCCGATAGCACGCAAGGGCAGAGTAACAAGCTCAATCCCCTTGTCGGTTCCTTGACAATAATCCAAGGTTTACCGACAAGTGACCCCAAGCTCCTGGACAATGGTTAATCTGAGGTTTACCGTTTGTAGTATGTGCGTATTTGGCGTCGTTCCCAATGAAGGAGGATTGATTCCCTCACTGGTTCGGACACTATCTCGTGCTTCTCCTTTAAGAGGAGCTTTCCCAGAGTACAAATGAAACAGTTGGATTTATCCTACCACAAGATAAGCTACTTGTTTGGTTTTACTGTCTTGGAGAGTTAATTACTCTCCTACTCCAAGACACTAGCCTGATCTATATTGGTGTTTCAGAGCCCTAGTAAATAAAAAGTTACTAAGTTGATTTTACTTTAAGCGTTAATTTTTATGGCTTTTCTTTAGGACAAAAGGTAGTGGAGATGAAACTGATGGTGTGTAGACTCGACTCAAATCCACTAAAAAGATGCACCTATGATGATTTAAACTATCTTTCCTTTTCAATGAATTCCCTAGCTAAGAGAGTTGGAGAATGCAAAATTTATAAAGACAACTTTCTTCGCAATGAAAATCAAAGAAAAAGTCTCTTTATATTTTCCAAAGCACACAACACATGACGACTAATTTTTTCACGAAAACTTCCTTTCTCTTTTCAAAGACTTCAAATGCTACTAAAACAAACTTTCTTCAAAAGAGATTTTTGTATTTTTCCTATTTTAACAAAGCATGTAAAACTACTTTAACAAAAATCAATTGTAAGATCTATGAAAATCTAAGAGAAATTTACCTAAAATCAAATCTAAGATAAATTGACCTAAAAGCAAATCTAATGAGGTAAAAGCCTACAAAATATAATTCCAGGATGTTTTACTCAGTTACAATTCAACCAAGGACTAGTTCATGCAGAATCATAAACTAGTCAAAAACAAAAATGAAAAGCTTTTGTTCCTTTTCTTAAGAATGAAATTCACAGCTTTGACAACAAGCCTTCTCGAAATTCCGCAAAGAGACAACACAACGGTAGGTTTCTCACAAAGGTGGACTTTATGAAAGTTCCGACTCCTAAGAAGACTGAAAAGACCAGGGAGATCCAAGGTGTTTACAACTTCTAAAGCCAAAGTCACTACAGGACCAATGCAAAAATCAAACCTAGGGCTAGAACTTCTATGAACTTCACTAAAACCCTTGATGCTAATGAAACAAGCTTAGATGAAAACTTTTGACAGGTAACGAGTGGATCTGGGCAGCAAAAAACAAGCTATGAACAAAATCTAATAGGCAAAAAGGAAAACATTGAAATTTTCTATACTTTTGACAGGGTAGGCAGGTAGCCTGTTTGCACAGGTGCAGCCACGCTCTGTGTACAAAGCCGAAGTGCATACAGATACACACTGTGCTTAACGCAGAGGGTGCGTACTGCTCTCAAAATTAAGAAAAATAAAAACTAACTCAACCCTAAGCTATTCCACCCAAATTCACAGTCAATCAGTCAAAAACTAGAAAGAAATCAAAGTTTCTCAAATCAAAGTATCAATCAAAAGAGAAATCAATCAAATCCATGGATTCCCTAGCGGAGTCGCCATTTTGTCATGCAGAAAGAGTCAATTTTGTGGACAAAACCGACCTCCCTAGAAGCTAAGGCTTTCTAGTGACAAACAAAACAATCAAGCACTATCTTTCCCTAAATATGAATTTAAAATAAAAGCAACCAGGTGTTTAAGGCTTACCTTTAGTCCAACGCTTTTTTGTTGTAGTCCAGCCTCTCCGATCCAGATGAGCTCCTTCTCCTTGAAGCCTGCATTCACTAACAAGCAAACGATTACATAGCACCTGAATAACTCATATAATAAAACATATTCATCATAAAGACCAAGGACTATATGAAACAAATTATATATAACAACTTGTTGAGAAAATTGAACTTGATTGTATTAATTGGAAACAAAAGAAACCATTACAACCAATGCCTTGGTGTTGTGCAGGTCCCTCCCAGGGTCCAGCAAGAGTTCTCCTTTACTTTGATCAGCTCAACCACTTCCAAATGAAGCTAAGAAAGGATTGGAATCTCTCCTCTCAAGCTCTATAAGGGAGTCCTAATTTCAGCAGCATCTACCCTTAGGAATGTTCAGCTTTCAACCTCCCCTCCCTCTGGCCCAATGCCTGTATTTATAATGCTTTGGAGGAAGTTAATCAGGTCCACCATCAATGGGATAAGCTCCTCTTTCAAAGGGGTAGCTCCCCTCTTCATGGGATAAGTTCCTCTTTCATTGGGATGCATGAACCATCTGGAGGCGCTCAATCCACGTCAAACCATCTTCTAGAATGCTCTAGAATCGACCACAAGTAACTTTTTTGGAGTAAAACTTGCGCCTTTTGACCTTTACAGGAGTACGCACCCACCCCTTTACAGACAGAGCGTACAAGTACGTAGGTGTTATGAACTTGAGGTGTGTACACGTAGGTAAGGATAAGAGAAACTGCGTAACCAGAGTTATATAGATTTTTAAAGACTTTCTCTCTTTCTTGAAGTTTGACATGAGGAGCAGAGGTATAAGACTTGGCAAGGAGGATAGTATGACTATTGATGGGGCCATACTAACTGCAAATAGTCATGGTGAAAAATTTTAGTGTAACAGAGGCCATTCCTGACTCACCGTGATATGAATGACAAGATTAGGGATAAGATTTGGAAAATTTGTAACTTCCAGGTTAACATGATGATCACAAGAATCCATATTTATTTTAGCTTGAAGGTTTTGCCGAGAGACATAAAACAGACGTCAAAATTTCGCACTCAAATACATACAATCAACATCTCTCTCTAGGAATTAACAACAAAGATGAACAAATCTAGTAGTAAAGTATTCTAATGATTCTTTAGGTTTCATTCTAAGCTTATTTATCCTTTTAAAAACATTTTTAAAATCATACCTGTCGAAGGCTTGTCGTAGCTTACTAATGAGTTGCTAGAATGAATGAATGGAAGCCGCCTGCAATGTGTGGCACCATTGTCTGATGCGGCCTTCAAGTGTGAGGGTAAACGATATGATAATAACATCTTTGCAATGCATTATGTGAGTGAGATAACTATAGAAATTGAATAATCTGTCCTAAAATTGTTGTTCGACCCTCGCCATCAAACTCCCACTATGACAACTGATAGACTATTTTTGTAGGTACCACAAGGTTTATACTTTTAGAAAAACAACTCGGGATAGAGATTTAGGATGGATCCATTTACAAATATCAAACTATATGCCAACTCCAAGGGCTCATCTTATCATCTAACCCTCTATTTATCACCAAAATTCGTTGACGGGTTGGAATGTATCGCCAACAGCTAGGGTGTCTCTCCAGTGTGAAGTCCCAATTATAACTCACATTGTTTGGGATATGAGCCCCATCCGGTATGTGGGCCTGACTACCACCATGAATTTTTTTGCTCTTGGTTGTCAAATGAAAAAGTGTTAGAGTGAGGACAAGAATGACAAACTACAGAGAGAGATACAAGAAGGTCACAACAAAAATATAAGGAGTAGGCCATGAGAAGGACCAGTGAGCCAAAACCCAATTAGACATATATAAACAAGAACATGGCAAAGGTTAATTGCAAATTAGTTCACAATAGATCACTGGAATGGGGAGAAATAGTTAAGCCCATATTAGAAAACAAGCATGCATTCAACAACTATAAAGAAGTCGATAACGTATTGTGTTATGAATGCACACATACAAATGCATTGAAAATACCATACAACCAATACAACCACTATGAATATGCATGGGAATCAATGCCATAAATGATGAACATTTTATTTTTTCTGTTGTAAATACAAGTACATATCTTGAAATTTGTCAAAGACAACCAGTGGAACATGGGTTTTGTTTTAACCCTAGAGACAACCCCTAACTACAGGAGGTCACTGCCTAGGACATCCACAAAACTAAAAAATATTTTAATACCTGCCCGAAGTCAAAACACTCAAAAATGTAATATCAAGCTGAACTCAGAGATAAACTTAATGGATCAAGATGGCCTTTAATTTAATGACTACAGATTTAAAATTCATAAATGAAAGATGAAATAGTTGGAAACAAAGTTTCTCACATTGGGACAAAAGGAATCTGTAACAACCCTGGTGAAACATTCATGTAATAAAAGTTAATAAAGGAAAAATAAGACGACAGGTAAGGGACACATATTTCAAGATGAATTTTGGGAAAATATATCCTAGTGGGGATCACTGGATGTGTGTTTTGGCTAAGGAAATTAGTAAAGCCATTAAAATGAAAAAAGGCATTTTGGCACATTTATTTATGAAAATTAAGGAAATTAGGAGAAAAGTAAGGTGGAAGGTCATAGGTTTAATGTGAAGAGGAAATTGAAGGAAAGTAATGGAAAATAAAGAAATTAGAGTCCTCATTAATAAAAAGGCTTGCGAGGATCAGTTGGTAGGCTTGGCCAGTTCAACCTTTTGTCAGCTCAAGTTTGGAGCTCTCTCATTAATATCTCTTTTTCTCTCTCACTCTTGGTCACTTAGAGTTTTCTTGGAACACTCTAGCTTGGAGTAGGGAAAAGAAAGAAAGGGAAGGAGAGGAAAGTAAGAAAATGAAAGGAAAAGCAAGAAAGGATCAAGGAAAGGAAAGCAGGGTCAAGCAACTTTAGCAGGAATACTTGCAGGTAACCTTTTGCATGTGTGATTTCCTATCTAGTTTGGACATGCATGGATTTGAATGTTGGTGTATGGTTCTCTTGTTTTTGGTGGCATGGTTTTTCCAGGATATGAGAGTGGATTTCAGCCTAACCTAGCCATTTTCCAAATTCCATGGTATGTTGGGATGTTTATTTCAGTTTTTGAGATTTGGTTTGCTAGATGGATTTCAGAATCTAGGGCGGAGGTCGTCTCAAGGTTCATTCCCAAAGGCCTAGAATCCCTTGACTGGTTTGGCAAGATACACGATAAAGCCTAAGGGATAAGTCTCAATCTAGAGCCCAGTTATCTGGGTTTGGATTGCGGTAAAGCCTGAGAGACAAGGAGACAGAAACTTCCTCAAGTATAATGATGGATTCCAGATGGCATTCCAAGTTTGGTTCGGTTGTGATGAGAGCACCGGTTTTGGTGTGATCATAGTGATGAGGGTGGAGGTGGTTTAACCTCTGGATTTCATTTTTTTTTCTTGGATTGGTTGTTCTATGAGATCCCACATTCATTCTTGGAATATTACACGAGGGTGACTAGATGAAAGAAATATTTGGTTTAGCCATGTCTATGATCGGGTGGTAAGTGGAAGTCTCGAACCCGGTCAGATTTTCCTATGGTTAATAAATGCTAAGTTCTCTCACTTTTGCACTAATTTATATGTAGATTTAATGGTTTTCATATCTATAATATTTATATGGTTTTATGTCAATTATAGGCATGGTTGAATGACTGGTTTATGTCATGGTAATTTCATATATTTACTTGTAGTTGCTAAATACATGGATGCAAGACCTAATTGATGATGTAGGAGTTCAATGGAGAAGGAGGTGATCCTTCTAGTTATGCTTCATAAGTTGTTCCAATCATTTATGCTCTATCCTGTTTCCTAGACCTGTAGGTTCCATTGATGCCAGGTATTTGATAGAATGTCAGTCCCATTTTGGGATGCTTAGGCCTAGTCCTGAGGGTGATTTTTTATTGATCAACATTGTTATCATGTTTTTAATGAATTCTGGAAGTTACAGCAAGTTGTGGGTAGAGGCCAGGATTATGGGCTAAAAAAGTGGCTTAAATCTTGGGGTCACTGGCCGAAAACTAACAATTTTGGTCCACAGTCACTAGAAGGAAGGCCTGTGAGAGCGACTTTGGGATTTTGGTCACTCCCTTGCCCATAGCATGCGACTATGGCCTAATAGCTGAAAAATAGCATTGTGACCTAGGGACAGGTTGTCTAAGTGGCTAACTTGTCTCATGAGGGTTATGTTGATGATGTTGGATGACTGTATGTGATGTTCCATCAATTCCACTTCCTTAAGGTGACATAGGAGGTCAAATCTGGTTGTAGTAGAATCCCTCCTCATGTTTACCGTGGTTGGCATGGTTACTTTGGGTAGACTTGGGAAGGGATGTTACAGATTGGTATCAAAGCGGGTTGCACTCTCTTTGTGTCATATTTGATACCATAGATTGGTATCAGAGTCGGTTGCGCTCTCTTTGGGTCATATGTGATACCACAGATTGGTATCAGAGAGTGGTTTAACTCTTCTTTGGTGAATTTTCTTGACCATGTATGCATGTGAGTTGCATGTGTGTCTCTTACACTTTCATTCCATGTGCTTATTGCATTACATCATGTTGATCATGGTTGTAGTAAGGTTGTCATGAGGAACTTGATGTTCATTTTTTGGAATGCGTCCTCCGGAGTATACAACAGTTTACATGATTATATGTAGCTTGATTACATCATTGTATGGTAGGTTTCATTCTTGTATATTTGATTACATGTATCAGTCTTTTAGGTTGGTTACAAGAATTGATTGCTTCTGCTCGACTACATGAGTTCATGCATATGAGTAGTTGATTAGGCATTACTTATGCATGTTGATGGTTGCATATGGAAATGTGTACAATGGAGTAATGGTTGTCATCATGCATGAGGTCATGGTTTATGTGGTTGATATGGATATGGTTTGCAAGGTCGATATGGTTATGCATTGATGACTGGTTGATATGGTTATGCATTGATATGGTTATCGACAGAATTTCAAGCAGCAAGTAAAGCTTAGGGGTTATAAAAGGGTGAAGTTTTATCTAAAATTGTAGCAGCAAGGAAAGAATTCGACAATATATCTATTGAAAACGAGAGGGCTTTACTTCAATATAGATAAGAAAAAGCTGAGTTGGAATGTGGGTTGAATGATTCCAAGGCAAGGTGTCAAGAATTACTTGACAAATTTGTAGAAGAGAGACATCAATGGGATTCTGAAAAGGAAAATTTGGAAAGCAATCTAGAGTTAATGGGTGCTAAAACGGGATTACTAGATCATCAAAATAGAGAGCTAAGAACTGAAGTAGAGTCATTGAAGGCCCAATTTAATGAGAGTAATGTTGCAGTCACTCAATTGGAAGATCAACTTTCATTGCTTGTAGCTGCGAAAATGTTTCTTGAGGAATAAAACATATCTCTGCAGACCGAAATGGATAGAAGAGCATTGGTTTCAGAAGAAGAAGTGGTAATCCTCAAGAGAAAAGTAGGTGAGTTGGAAATAGCCTTGGGTTCTCTTCAGAATGATCTAGACTCCTCCATAGCAACAAAAATGGAGAAAGATTGAAATATTGTCCATTTAGAATATAAGGTTTCAAAGATTACAGATGCGAAAAAGTTGCTTGAGGACAAAAATAACTTATTATTGAACGATGAGAACAAATGTAGAATATCTTTACAAGAGGAAAATGAGCATCTTCAACTAAAATAAGGGAGTTGGAGACTAATTTTCATTCTGACACCATGGATCCTAAATTCAAAAATGTTGAGCTCCGTGATTTGAAAATAAGGCGTCCACTTTTTCCACTAAGACCACATTCTCCACACAATGGAAAATGAAATGGTTTTCAAGAAAGGCCAAAACCTATTGCTATGATAGAAAACCTATCACCCAAAACAAAAAAAGTGAACACCACAAAGGCGGAAGTGGAGAAGCGAACACCAGCAAATCAAGTTCTTGTAAAGCGATCGCTGAAAGAGCCCGCGCCTCAAAAGCAATCACCTAAGGAATCAGTGCCTCAAAAGCGATCACCTAAAGAATCTGTTATCACTTAAGAAATGATTTATGAATTCAGAGCATCAGTTCTATTCCAAAGGATTGGTGTTAGTCTTGGTCTAGTCTTTCCATGGTTGCTTTAGTGTCTAAGATCTAGAAAAGAGTCTTGTTGGTATGGTCAAATAGGGTCAACACTCCATTCTTACCCATCACTAGTCCCACATCACACATTATTTCCATGTGTCAAGCTTGTGACAAGGTTTACATTTTACATTTTCTCCTAAGTCATAATGTTAGATGGTGGTTAAGTCGCTTTTATGGTTTTTAGAGTCTAAGTCATAGGGTTAGAGTCTCATTTCCATCATCAAATAAAGCTCAACAACCTTGTTTTATACTTTATGGATCTCATATCATGTTTTGAAAGTCATGTGTTTAGCCATTTTGAAAAAAATTTGAAACTTGCTACAAATCCACGTTTTTGTAGCGCAGACATTGTAAAAAACTAGTTTTGTGCTACGAAATCAATGAAGCAGCGTTTTTTCAGCAGAAAAAATATTTTAAGTAGTCAATTTCCAAAAGGTCTCTTGAGCAACTGAAAGCAGATTTTGGAAAACGGAAAGAGGTTTTTCTTCCTAACATACCAAACTACAAAAATATATTTCAGTTTCTTTAAATCCATTATGATCTAGGAGAAATGAAACACCAAACTTGCGCTACGAAACTGCTGTAAGTGCAGTTTCTTACAAGCATATTTCTCTGTTTTACACTCGTTTTTCAAAGACACATTTTGGGCGGTAGGAAAGGCGTTTCAAAAAAACAAGAGAGATTCTTGTTTAGAACGGATTGGTTCAGAGAAGCCTCCTTCAGCTTTTCCAAATACATTTTTTATGAGAAGTTATGAGCCTTGTCCCAAGACCTATTTTTCAGCCAGAACAGAGCAAGGGACAATCTCCTAGTTTCTAGGAAGAGCAAAAGGATGAGTCATCAAGGGCCAGCTGGAAGGTTATGAGCACCATCAAATTCGACTTCATGGAGTTATAGGTCTCAAAAAATGCTTTAAATGTTTAGATAAGGTTGTTGTAATCATAATAAGGAGTTACACTCCTAGTTGTATTAGGTCTCTAGGACTCCTAGTTAGTTGTCTTTTGTATTAAATAGTTAGTTTAAGTGTCAATAGGTGTCAAACAAGGAGGAATACGAATTCCCGTCATACTGGAGGAAGGAATATACATGAAATCTATATATGGGAGAAGAACTAATGTATTAGGGGTTGGAAATTCTCAAAGAAACAGAGGAATTTGTGTTATTGTATGTGACTGTATGTTTTTAGGATAATATAAGGAGTTCATTTCACTACTCAGGATTCAGCAAGGGTTTTTAATGTTTGATTTTCTTCATGGTTTCTTTCCTATATTTACTTGTAGTAGTACAGATACATGTTACTTAGAACTCATTTGAAGATGCTATAATTTCCTTCATGTATTTGTGGACTATGTTCCTACACTATATCTCTGTTCTACTTCTATGTGAAAGCCCTGTATGCCCTGACTTGAATTTAATCTCATTGTTGTACTGAAACACACCTTCACTCCATGGCCCAATGGAATTTTGTTAATAGATATTTCAACCATTCATATACTGTTGTTCGAATTTTTCATAGGAGTTCGCCATCTTAATCTTCAATGTAAAATCATTAACCCTTTGAGAGAGCCCTCTCAGGCTAAGGAGGCTAAGCCTTAGCTAAAAGATTGGTTTGAAAGAGTTACTTAAAGTATGCCTGATCACAGTAGCCTATCAGGGCCTGATTTTGAGATAACAAAATCTGTGACTCAAAAGCTAAAACCAAAATGGTTGTGAAGATTCACTTCATGTATACTTTCAACTTTTTCAATTTTTGTAGCAGTTGAAATTTTTGTTTATCACTGAAAGGACATATTCCAATGAGGAATTATTGTAATTTTCACCGCTATTATGGTTGGGTGTTGTGTTGTTAAATAAAGCTTTAATATCTAATCCTATTTCACCACTTTACCTTTAATTTTTTTTAATTTATTATATAATTTTAATTTCAAATTCCCAAACCTTGGGATTTTCCCTTAAGCTCGTTCATAGGAACAATAAGAATTTCTTTTGTCGATACCCAAAATAGTAGTCAACATATGATCTTATGGTGACTAATGGAGCATTGAACTAATCGATCTCAATGAAGAATTCCATTATTGGCAGATGTGATCTTCTATGGTAAATAAAAGGAGGAATGAGGTTGAAGTACAATATCTATTACTATGTTGTTAGAGGAGGGTATTATGCAATAGAGGAATAAGTGATGGATAATTTTTCTCATTTTTCAATGCTTTTAAGTAATTATTGAGGCACTTTTTATAAGAAGTCATTTTATGGATATGATCATTCCCTTCCAAATATAATCAAATATTAAAATTCCTTTATTTGAAGCCATCATAAACATAGGATAGAATATTCTAGTGTTCCAGTTTTATGTGAATTATATTGTTAATAAATGGGCTCACTTTGGAAAAGGAGCCATGAAATATTAAATGATATTATATGTTTCATAAATAATACTTTAGCATTGGAAAATATTTAAGGCTCAATCATTAAACCAATTATAAGAGTTTCTATTAGCTTGTTATCATGCAAATAAGATTGATGCACAAACACAATTTCCATTGGATTATTTTAGTGTTGCACCATTTTTGTCTATTTTATACATAGAGACCTTTCTAATGGTCAAGAATCACGTTGTTTCTGGGAAAACTAGTGTCTTTTCAATCTGCTAGCCCTCTAGGATTGGTAGCTATCCTAGAAACAAACAATCAAAGTAATTTGCAATTTCCTCTATGTATAATAGATAAGAGAGAGGCAAAGAAACGAACCTGGATCTTCCGCTTGACTCCTTGTTCGATCTCTCTCCCCCTTGACAGAGCTTGCAACTCCTCTCCGTACTTATCCCACTTGGAAAGTACCTGTAGAAACACAGTAAAAACGAAATATCAAAGCATCTCGATCTATTATATCATAAGCATTGCATAATTAGAAATACAATGAACATACAATGGCATTTACAAATAACAACATTCACAAATACACGATTGTATGGAGGAAAACTCAAAGAACTTTATTAAAGTAGAAGGGAGAACTACAACCCAGCTGTCTAATCTGGCATCATCCTTCTAGCATCAAAGCCCTCTTCACCTCATGAAAAGCAATATCACCCAACAATACAATGCTCCTTCTCAAAGACAAACTATCAGCACTTCTTTACAAATTACCAAATTCCAGCCTCTAGATCTCTCAGATGAGGGATCCATTTATAGATTTATTCAATGGTGTGAGTCATCTCTGTGTTTTTTTATTAGTGTCATTCCACTTGCTTTTCTTGGTTCCACTTTGGGATTTCTTGGATCTCTTACTCATCCCTGGGCGAATTCAGAGAGGCAAGTGTCATAGGAGAAGTTTCTAGAAGATTCCATGAGCATCCACTTAGCAAACTGTCTCAGACATTTGTCCATTCTTTCTCATCACACCCCATAGAAGGCCTCTTCAGTATGCATCACACCTGGCTAGTGTAGAAGTTAGTATACATCGCACCCTGATAGTGGAGCAGTCAGTATGGTCCAGTTTTGGCCAATTCTGAGTACTTTTTCAGGTCAAACTTCTGGGGAATGATGTAATCAATTCACCATGATCCTTTAGGTTATGAAACAAAACTTTTAGGGGTTAAAGAGACCTTGGTTTATCGACATATAAGATTAGGGTTGCAGTTCCCAAATATGTCTATAATAGTTGCCCCCTAAAAAGTCGTAAATCTTTTGATGTCGGGTGAATTGCTTTACCATGAGGATCCGAGGTATTCAAACTGGAAGGTGACTTGTATAAGATACAATAAAATAAATCATCATCATATTATTTTCATTATCTAGTTGAGGCAAGCATTCCCATGCTCAGCTTTATAAATTCATTTTCATGTACATAGAACAAATAATCGTCTACAGTTGCAGACTGGTGATTCTTTATATGTAGAGTCATCATCTCTTAGCATGGATGATCATCTGTGCAGCTTCTGTGTACATTTTATGTCTTTATATTCCTAAATATATCGCAGCCCAAATGGATGAAACTAGATCCAAGGTCTTCAAACTCGTTCAATCTTCGCCCGATGTGCAAGTCGATCCATGTGAAAAGATGTCTTGAAGTCGAACATGGATAGACATCACTTGATTACCAGCCAATAATGTAAGATATTAATAGATGCGAGAGGCATCAGAGATAATGATAATGATCCTCAAGGTACTACAGTACAATTCACGTGGTGTGAATATATGATCCAATGTTGAACACCACACAAAATCTTTTAGTCGAAGGCCATTAATGTAAACCTGTCACCGGAAGTGAGAAACTTTTCATTGAGGCATGCAAGCTTCCAAGTACTGAAAGGGTTGTTTCTAAGTCAACTTCTTGGATAATGAGCTGATGTCAACAAGAAGTGACTCGTCGTAGGAGGGCCTTAATGTGTCCCACATCAACGACATCAAACGAAGCAAATGATTTTCTAGAGATGAAAAACGATATGAAGATACAAGGTTCAAGAATGGAGGTCATGAAAAATGGTGGGTGAAGGTATTACTATGGATGAGGCATTGACTGGATGGTGAATTCTATGAATGACTTCTCTTGAACATATTGGTGACACTAAGATGGATTGGTAGTGTTAACCCCAAACGATTGATGGTGTGGAGGACCAATGGTCATACGACTGGTGAATGGAATAACCCAACCCGACTCAATCATGGTGATGGAGTGAAAGTGTCATGTTCAAGAGCGACCAGCTACCAATAAAATTCTTCAAGTTTTCTTCCCTTTTTCCCCAGTCATTGTTGACCAGTACCTCTTTATTTTTGTTAAGCTTGAGGAGGATAACATATGCTTGTTCTATAATTTTTCCTTCGGGCAAACCTGTTGCTATGTTTTAGTGAGCCTAGCAACAGTGAAACTCGTTCTTCTCTGGGTGGACAAGTTTGTTGCTATTGTTTTAACGAGTTTAACGACAAGGATAACTCAGTCCTTTTCATATTTAGATAGTTTGAAAATGGACGAAAAGGAAACTCCAGTAGTTCTTTTTCGTAGCATAATCCCTTAAGTCCGAAAAAGGATAACATAATACAAAAGGGATGATTCTTTGATAACTTTAGGGAGCTAAAAAGACAATCGCTCGAACATTTTCATGAGATAATCCCTCAAGTCTGAAAAGGATTAAAATATACAAGAGGGATGACTTTTATGATCACTTTAGCGAGCCGAAAAATACAAGTTCTCGAACTTTTTCACGAGATAATCCCTCGAGTCTGAAAAAGATTAAAATATACAGGAGGGATGGCACTTCCAATCACTTTAAAGAGCTAGAAAGGCCAATTTCTCAACAATATTTTCATATTTAATGAGTCTAAAAAGAGTTTAAAGGGGACTCGTTTTTTAGGAACGAGTGGCGTTTAGGGTAGCAACTAGTTCTGGGTAAGATTGGAACTTTCTCAAAACATGGTGATGTGAAGAGGGTGCCTAACAAGACCACTCATTGCAGCTGTTCCTCAAAATGGTAAACAATCAAATGGAAGTGTATGATTGGCAAAAAGGATGGAGGTGATGGAAGGAACACAACCAAGGTTCAAAAGGTTGATATAATTGAGATCACAAAGGTCATTTACCGAAGGTGGGTTCATTTTTTAACAAGATTGAACTCCGGGGGAACATATGCTCAGTGGTAGGTTTATTTTTTAACGAGCTTGAACCATGCAATAACATTGCTCATTTTTATTTTTATGTAAACTATAAATGACAAAACTAAAAATCTAAGGAACTAATGAGGTTAGGTAGGACAGTTTTATCAGCGTTTAGACAAAACACTTCCTTTGCTTCATTCGCAGTGTAGACAAAGGTGAATGGTGTGTTATACCAATCACCTAACCTAAGAAGTTAAAACTAAAAATATAAAATGCTAAAAAATGAAATTTATCGTTTTTAGCTTGCATAAAAAGGTTTGCATGCCCCTAGGCATCGAGAAAAGGAGAGTCTCTAGTAACCATATGGAAAACACTATGGTTAATCAGGATTGTTTCGTCTATGGAGGAGAAAAAACACCTCCTTGGCTTTGTCCGCCAAATAGACAAAGGTGAATGGTGTGTCAGACCAATCACTTAACTTACAACGAAATTCATATGGTAGGATGGTTTTGTTCGCGGAACAGACAAAATGCCTCCTTGGCTTTGTCCGAAAAATAGAGGAAGGTGAATGGCATCTCGACCAATCACATAACCTAGAGGGAAACATATCTTTTCAGCTAGGTTCATCCGCCAAATAGACAAGGGTGCATGCCCCCCTAATATTTGTTACATTCGCCAGACTACTAGCGGTAATTAGGTGGATGGAATGAAGGTTGAAGAGACACTCTTGATGCAAAAAGACCATTTAGGGATGATGTTTGACTTGGAGCTGTGTTTGAACAAGGAAATGAAAGCTGGTCAATAAGTTGGACAATTTTGCCTTCATGTGGGAAACACATCACTGAAAAGAGTGTTGAAACAATAGCCTCCATGTTGTAAACATAGTCACACCCAAGGAGTAGATTGTAATCTAATGGCCCTTGGACTACCATCACGTTCAAGTGAACGGTTTTCCTTCTCAAAGTAATTGGTAACTTAGGAAGGATCCCTAATGGTTGACTGGTTCCTTTGTTAAAGCCTGACAAATTCTGTGTAACAAGCATAAGCGATGGCGAACCAAGTGCTTTCCAAGTAGTTGAGGAAAGGATACTCACTGAAGCCCCTTCATCTATGATAGTACCAGACACGATCATTTTGTAAACTTGTACTATGATCCAGAATGGTACATTAGAAGGAAGGCGAGATCTTGCTAGTTGATTCCAAGCAAAGGAAGTAACCAGACTGCTTGGAGGGGGTATCGAATAAGTGGTTGAATTAACCTCTTGAGTCATGGGAACTGGGGGATTATCTTCCTGTTGTAACAGAACGAGCGGATTGCCCCTAAGTTCATCGGACTTTGAAGTAACAAAAATAATTTGAACAGTATCGTTCTTACTCTCTTTGGGAATGGTATCATCTGAAGGTGGACCTTCTGAAGGTAAAACTGGGTCAACTGCCATCTCGACCTGCTGACTTTGGTCCAACATGGACTCAGAATATTCACTCTGAACGATAGGTGTTTCGACCGATGATTGAGTTATGTTAGTCGGATATTCAACTAGTAACGGACTTGGTGAGAGTTTCTTGTATCCAGGTGGAACTCGCTGTGGTGAAGCAGGATGATTATGCAAGGCTCTCTTGCAGGGAAAATTTTAAGAACCCCCCCTAAATTTATAAATATAATAAATGGGCGAATCTCCATGGTATATAGGAAAAATGGAAGGCGATTTTATCAATAATATAATATGTATATATAATTGTTTGGCGAATCTCTCACGAGGCATGGTGAATATTTTACTCAATTATAAAATCTTGTAAGATCTTGGTGAGTCTTTCACTAATTAATAAAACTTTGTAAAGTCCTAGTGAATCTTAGCATAGGCTACATGCTAGTTTAATTCCCCCATTTAAATAGGCTACATTCGAGGTGAATACCATGGGTCAATACCATGTGCCATTTTGGTGAATACCATGGGTCAATACCATGTGCCATTTTGGTGAATACCATGGGTCAATACCATGTGCCATTTTTATTTTTATTAATTCTAATATTAGGGTTAATAATGGTTTTTTGCATGGTATTAATAACAATGTAGTCCATGGTATTTGTCCCATAGTATTTTGGCCATAGGTTTCACCTAAATATAACCCATTTTTTGAGTGTTCGTAAATATAAGGTGACTTATGGAGTAAATATATAAAAATGTTTTATTTGTTTACCATACCTCTCATTTATTTATATTTTTATTAATTTACCATACCTCTTTTACAAATATGGTATTTGGCCCATAGGATTCATTTAAATAAAACCTCTTTCTTGAGCCTTCATAAATAGAACGAGGGTTATGGACTAAATATAAAAAGAGGTTTTATTTATTTACGATACGTCTAGTTTATTTATATTTTTATTTATTTACCATACCTCTCATTTATTTATATTTTTATTAATTTACCATACCACTTTTATAAATATGGTATTTGGCCCATAGGATTCACTTAAATAAAACCTATTCTTGAAAATGAGCAAATGGATTCACTTAAATAAAACCTATTCTTTAAAATGGGCGAATGGAAGGTTGTAAGTACTAATTTCAAGGGCTAAATTTACCTTTTTTACCCTCTCCCTTAAAATAAGGTGGGCTATTTGAGGTGATTTGTAAAAATGTACTATGATACAAAATATTCGCCCACTAAAAATTTAAAACCCATTAATTCCGCCAAAGGGCGAACATTCGCCCCTAAAATTATCCTTGCTCTCTTGGCCTCATCCAAAAAAGGAGAACGAGGAAGGGTATGGTCCCCTTCACATAGTCTACATGGAGTTTTGACCTTTCCTTCTTGTCCGTGAACTTCACTATTACTAGTTGATGGTGTGCTGTCAACATGATCACCAGAGGTTGATGACACTAGATGGTGTGAACGTGGGGACCATTCTCTCAAGATCCGAGGAATGCATGGACATTCTCAATGAAAATGGTCTCCCCTACAAATTATGCAAGGAAATCTGGGAGATTTAGTGTGTGGATTTTCACCAAATGATTCATGGTTGCCCCCTTGCTTAACTGACTTCTTCTTCTTCTTCTCCTTCCCTTTCTTCTTCTTCTCATCTACTTGGTTACTAGTATCACTATTTTCACCAAGCAAAGAGGAAGAAGGGGAGGGAGATACAAAAGAAGAAGAAGGCGAAAAGTTAACTTCAGTATCAACTGGTTGCTGATTCGCTTGTTGAGGAATTACGGTATTTTGAACGACAGAGGTTGAGAATAGCCATACCGGCAGACCAATTTTGATTCTTGGAAGTGACAATGTGGCCATATACGGAGCACCAATATTTCCCCAAGAAGAAAATGGACTAGGATTCCCCTCAAGAGGGATTCCATGATTGGTGGACTCCATTATCTCAACCTAAGATCAATGAAGCAACAGGGATGTTATTCCGAATCATGGAAAATTTATATGTATAATAAATGGGTGAATCTCCATGGCATATAGGAAAAATGGAAGGTGATTTTATGAATAATATAATATGTATATATAATGTTTTGGCGAATCTCTCACTAGGCATGGCGAATATTTTACTCAATTATAAAATCTTGTAAGATCTTGGTGAGTCTTTCACTAAATAATAAAACTTTTTAAAGTCCTAGTGAATCTTAGCATTGTGAACTCTTAGAGAATTTTTTGAAAAAATCTAAAACCATATATGACAAGAGCTACATGGTGGCAATATCACTGTTTTTTTTTCACATTTCCATGACATGGAACTTGTTTATAAAAATATAAAAAAGCCAACCAAGTCCCTTATAATATGCAGGTAAGCTTATAACAGAGTCTAATACCTCTACTATGCTTGTCTTCATTCAAGTGTCATAGCTACTATACTTAACACTATGAATCACAACTCTCTCTCAGATCTCAACTCTATAGTGTAATTAAAACCTTTGGAAATTGAATCTTACAACTTTATCAAAAGGATTAATGAAATAGAAGATTTTGTGAATGAGCCCACTAACTATCACTACTAAACAATCAATCTAGACTATGAAGTCTTCCATCTTGATCACAATCGTGCTCACGATCAAGGGAGTGCAACCACCTGGCCTGACATAATGGCCATCATAGCTTCCAATAATCAACAACCACCTTGCAAGGACATCCTAGCTCATGTCTCATGAATTTTATTCATCAATCTTAACTGATATGAATCTTATAAAGATAATATTAGAATCCTCTCCATTTTCACTATTAATACAAGGGTAAAGGAAATTTTCTAGCTCAAGGCACTAGCCAATACCAACTTTGGTATTTGTGACCCCTTTGTGGGGATGCACCTACCCTACCCCGTTGGATTTCTGCCTTGTAACATAGTTCAAGGATCACAAGACTTTCCAATCTTCCTACTCCATTAGACACACTTTATATGTTATACATAGTGAATGGAAAAGAAGCATTATAGAACACACAATTTCACAGAAGGAAGAAAAATCTTAGCCAATTCAATATCAAAATCTTAACCACTGATTAATAAAGAATAACAAGTAGTGTAATGAATTCTTCTGAGTTATTTATTTACAAGATGTAAAGAATGTAGTTGAATGGAAAATATTACTTAGGCAACCCTTCAATATTTTCCATTAATATGTCTGTGCATGTACATATGAAATTAAGAGCATTGTTGAATACAAAGTTTCCTTTTTTCTTGCCTCCATTTTGACAAATCAGTGTGAAATCAGTGTCACTTTGAATCTCCTTTCCTCTGTGGATCTTTTGACAAATCAATGTGAAATCAAAGTCACTTTGAATTTCCTTTCCTGCGAGGGATCACATCCATAGTTGATTAGTAAAAGATAATCTACTATATATTATGTTCAAGAAACTGACTGCAATATACAGTGGAAACGAGACCTCAATTCTTATTCTAAATTTGAATATCTCAGGACAACATAGGAGATAAAAATGCATATGGCCTTAGTAGCTAGAAAACAATCACTCCATCATTACAAGACCACCTAGATTTTGACACTTAATCTAAATAATGGAACTAGTTGTAGTGCTTATTTGCATTAACACCATGGAAAAGCAACAACAATGTTTCAAAGCACACTTACTGGAAATGTTGTAACGTTCTGAGAATATTTAATGATAACATATGAACCTTGTAGCTATGGTGGGGAAACTAGGGAACCCAAATCTTGGAAGATATCTCATACCAAATCTGAGAAAAAAATTAAAAAGGGAAAAAAATCAAAATCTATAAATCAAGCAATGAATTGTTTACAAATCAAATACAATTCCTTTAACTAACAGTTAAATTGTGGTGATATATTTAAATATTTAGTAAGAGGGGAACTTCAAACCATTGAATATTACCTTTGTCATTACTGTCATCCCTCAGTGAGTGAGATTACAAATCAATACTTATGGAAAGATTGTAAGAAATTCTGTGAAATAGTAAAGCATAACCTCTATTTTCAAGCAACAAAATCAGTACATTGTTACATCAAGAGCCATAATTGATACATAATCAATGAATCAAGTCCTTGTATGCCACAAGCTTGTTTCACAACCTTTATTTTCTCAATAAAAAAATCAAGACATTGTATGTGGTTATTGCCAAAAGGAAACTGTGTTCTAATTTGGAAGAGGATCTTATCAAAGGACATGGATTTATTAAAAGCTACAAAGCCTAATCGGTTACTGAAAAATAAGTTGGAATATGGGATCATGATACTTAAATTGAAAAAATATTCTTTCCTTTTAGAAACATTACAGTTATACAATGTTTTTTGAAAGCATTAGAATTTGAAATTGGGCATTTCTATCAAGACAAATTTTCACTAACAGAATGTACTTTCCTACCTGAAACGTTGTAGATATCCAAGAAAAAATTGAAAAGCATAAGAGAACTTAGCATAATGTACTTTCTTTCCTTCCTTAACATTCTTAAAGAGCTTAGGTTCCCCAAGTCATCAGATAACTTTCAAAGGAAATGACAGTTAGTAATAGTCCAATTCACAACTAAATATGTGTCACAAATACGACGGGGCATCTCCTCCAAATCACAAAAGTGCTCAAGGTTAAAATCTAGCATTATTGAGAGCTTAATGCTCGACTGAGTGTTATTGAACCCAGGCATTTTTCCAATCTTTACTAAAAGCTTAAAGATAGCTTCTCTAAGTTCTACATGACTTTATATGCTCTTGAAGTGGGAGCACATGTAGCCTCTCCAAGTGAATAGTCTTAAACTAAGTGAAGATAAGGCCGATAGATCATTCAGTGGGGATCTCTTTAACCCATAATTGAATACTATGTCTCTCTTGAACCCATAATTGAATATTATTAGGACTTTCAAATTTTTCATGGAACTCAAAAATGTTGGAAGAAAGTATTTTCTTCCAGAAAAGAGTACAACTAAAGCCTCTGCTTGAGGACAATTGATGTCACACCACTAATACTTCTCCATGGAATCTGTATAGGTAAACCACAAATGAAAAATTCCATTAGAATATTGTGTTTATTGAATACACAAATGAAATCATTTCATTTCTCTAAAATATCTTTTGAAATCAAAATTACCGAAATTACATATCGATAACCTAGTGGGTGTAGGATAAAATTCACCCGTGTCATTCACAGAAAGCATGAGAAAAAAACTTGATACTATATATAAAACCAAGAAAAATTCAAATTCATCACTTCTAGGGACCTCGTAACCACCCTGCCAATACACAAGTATGTTCTTGTTTGCAATTAGAAAAATTACCCAAATTACAATCTGTTTTCTCTAGCCTATGTTGGAAAGTTATAGAAGGATGACTAATGCAATCAATCCATTCCTTTTAGCTCTGGATTTGTTTCAATTTAAAACATAAGTATACAAATATACTTGTCCAATGTTTATGCTTTAACCATTCACCTTAAGATGTTTTTACAATATAATTTCATAAGTCTATTTAATATCTTCATTATCATAAAAACCAACCTATATCCATCTTAACTCCACATCTACCACTCTTAGGGGGATGAAATCTATTTATCCCTCTGAGCACTTTGTAGACCCAAAATTAAGATGGATCTAAGATGATAGAATTTCCCCTTTAAATAGTCTATGCTCACATGAATACCATGGTATTACCATGGTTCAATACCATGGGTTATCATAAACTTGGAACTTAAAAATTACTATCAGTAATTTATAAAAAATAATAAAATTAATAGTTGATTTTTATTTTATTTTTTATTTTTTATTTTAACCAAGCTAAAATGTTTAACATAGATTAAATTACAACATCCATTTTTACTCTTGATCCACCATGCCCCGAGAGGGATCAAATATTTTTCACTCTATGCTAGTTTGCATATCACGATATTTGATACCTCTCGAGGGTTAGTAGATCCAGAGTAAAAATGGATCTATGTTGGTTTAATTCCCCCATTTAAATAGGCTACATTCCAGGTGAATACCATGGGTCAATACCATGTGCCATTTTTATTTTTATTAATACTAATATTAACGTTAATAATGTTTTTTAGCATGGTATTAATAATAATCTAGCCCATGGTATTTGTCCCTTAGTATTTTCCCATAGGTTTCACCTAAATATAACGCATTTTTTGAATGTTCGTAAATATAAGGTGACTTATGGAGTAAATATAAAAAAATGTTTTATTTGTTTACCATACCTCTCGTTTATTTATAGTTTTATTAATTGACCATACCTCTTTTACAAATATGGTAATTGGCCCATAGGATTCACTTAAATAAAACCTCTTTTTTGAGCCTTCATAAATAGAATGAAGGTTATGGACTAAATATAAAAAGAGGTTTTATTTATTTACCATACTTCTACTTTATTTATATTTTTATTTATTTGCCATACCTTTTGAGTAAGTATAAAAAGACGTTTTACTTATTTAGCATACCTCCTCTTTACTTATATTTTTATTTGTTTACACCCTTGCATGTATATAAGGTGACTTATGGAGTAAATATAGAAAATGTTTTATTTATTTACCATACCTCTAATTTATTTATATTTTTATTAATTTACCATACCTCTTTTATAAATATGGTATTTGGCCCATAGGATTCACTTAAATAAAACCTATTCTTGAAAATTCGAGCGAATGGAAGGTTGTAACTCCTAATTTCAAGGGCTAAATTTACCTTTTTTACCCTCTCCCTTAAAATAAGGTGGGCTATTTGAGGTGATTTGTAAAAATGTATTGTGATACAAAATATTCGCCCACTAAAAATTTAAAACCCTTAATTTCGCCAAGGTCGAACATTCGCCCCTAAAATTTTCCATGTTCCGAATTAAATAAATTTTAATTATGCTTTGACACAACTTTGCTTTTTCAATTTTTAAGTGTCAAGAAAAAGCTAAAGATGACTCTAGTCCCCTTCAACTTTTAATGAGATTGAAGTGACAAGTGCTCAGATGGACCTTTTCTTTTAAGGAGTCGAAAAGGAATGAAAGTGACTACTCTAGAAATCTAGACAAAGGGATTACCAAACAAATCGCAAAACTACAATATACACCTTGGTTTAAATTAAAGAGAAATTACCAAGGACTTATGTATGGTAGTCAATCTTCCCGAATGTTGTGTTCATTGCATTGCGATCGATAGGGTGGCAGACACGACTTCCTATAGATAAATGATATAAGCCTATTGTGGTCTCCCAATATATACTCGACGGTACGGGGAGCACAAGGTCGTGCTAGCACTTGTCATATCGAAGAAGAGGAATCAGCCAACCTTTGATGAAAATAATAGTTACTAGATTTTACAATGCCAGAACACATCTCTAACGTAGACCTCTAGATGTGTTGCGTTAGGTTTCAAGGCATTGTTAAGTTCATTGAAATTTATTTTATAGTTGAACTTGTTTAGAAGTTTTTCTTTCAATGGTTCACTAAGTGATGTAGATGCATAATTCCTAAATATGCAATCTACAATGATAAACAATCATTGTTTATTTTGCAATGAAATTCCTAGCTACTAAGGAAAGAAGATTCAATTTCTTTCAAACAAAGAGCAAAGACCACACACTAAATGCATTTTTCCTAAATCATTTTTTGCACACAATCTAAATGCAAATGCAAATACATGTATTTGTTTTTCATTTCCTTTAATGTGAAAAATTCCAAAAAGGGAAACTAAGTAGAGCAAAGATATGAAATATTTTTACTCAAAGTGACATTTCAACAATTTCTTTTCAAAATAGAAAGGAAGACTAAATGACACTTTTCAATTTCGAATAGAAAAATCTTTTGACACTTCAAATATCAACAAATCAAATCAAATACATGAAAAAAAGTTCAATCGACTATCTAGAGAAGGAAGACTTTACGACACTTCTCCTTTTTGACACAAAACGACAGTTACGACACTTTTTGCACTAAAACGACAGATCTATCTAAGCAACATTTTGACAAAGGATTGCAAATGATGGACAAATACATAAAAATATTTACTAATCCTAATCAATGGAGGCTGAACTATGCAATGCAAGCAGGCTTCAACAATGAGATACTATTCACAAGCAGTAAAACAACTAAATAAAGCTGAAAACAAGGACAAAAACCCCAAATTTCAAAGAGGGAAATAAGCTCATATTGTCATCGCACCTAGGCTTCACAGAAATAGGGATGCATTGCACTTTTTAGGCTCAAGAGGTGTGATGCATACTATTAGATAGTGATAGATAGTGCGATGGGCCAGGAGCGCAACTGAGATGGGTTTTGGCTCAAATTTGCAGCTGATTTTAGTGAGTTAAGTTGAGTTATTATGGACAGTAAAGAGAAACGTACAGAGGTATGATCTTGAGAGGTTACTGAGCTACCAACAAGGCATATATAATGCTTGTAAGTTAGATGTTCAATTCATAAATTAAACCGAAGATTGACTGAAGCAGCATTCATCTACTTTACAATTGCGGAGCAAGTGCAGTTCCAATGCTATCTGGCTAACTTCAGGCTTCGTCTATAGTTTATAAAGAAAACAACGAAAACAAACAAACAAACTATTCGTTCCCCAGTGGGGTCACCATTTCGATTCTGGGAAAACTAGTGTCTTTTCGATCTGCTAGCCCTCTAGGATTGGCAGTTATCCTAGAAACAAACAATCAAAGTAATTTGTGATTTCCTCTATGTACAATAGATAAGAGAGAGGCAAAGAAACCAACTTGGATCTTTCGCTTGACTCCTTGCTTGATCTCTCTCCCCCTTGACAGAGCTTGCAACTCCTCTTCGTACTTATCCCGCTTGGAGAGTACCGGTAGAAACACAATAAAAATGAACTACCAAAACATCTTGATCTATTATATCATAAGCATTACAGAATCAAAAATACAATGAACATACAATGGCATTTACAAATTGTTGGCCCTCAGTTTTGGTCTATTTTTTCTTAAGGAAACTTACTTAATCCTTATATTTTCCATCCATTTTCCATCACATCCACCTTATTTTGATGTATTTTATGCATATTCAGGTGTTTAATTTTAATTTTTCAATTTCTAGAAGTTTTTATGAAAATTGAATTTCAACTGAAATTTTGGGTTGAATCAGGAATTCCCATAATAGCTATATGGTTGACATGTTTATAGGACACTTGGGCACGAATTTGATGCATGGATAGACAGCTTGGGACCTAGGGCTGAGCTAACTCCACTTGGTTCGATCAGAACAAGCTTTATTAGGCCTGACCAAGGCTGGTCAAACATGACTAGTCACCAGAAAATCCCTAGGAAATAGGGCAGTTTTGAGATTTTATGGGATTGACCATCTTTCTTGAGATGAATTGGATGAGTTTGACTTAGATAGGTGGATATGAGTAGATATGAGTGTTAGAGATAATATAGATCAGTTTGTTTCATAAAACCTCTATTTAAAGCCAAGACTTTGATGGCTTATGGAATGTAATTTATATGTAACTTTTGTATAATTTTATGTTGAGACAATTTGGAGTTGGAAGCTAATTTGAAGAACCTATTTCATTTCAATTTTTTGTTCATGCTTGGTTGATTTACTGAAGTTTCTGTAGCTGAGATTTCTTCAAGTGTGCAAGGCAAGGGCGGAAGGCCCCCGCACCATGCTAAGTGCACTTCTTGCTTCAATTTTCATAGTTTTCATAGATTATTTCTTGTTTCAAATGTATTTATATGTGTGATGATTGTTGAATGAATATTGGTTTAATTCTAATCTACATATGAAGGGACACACAGGAATTTAAGTTAAATTCCCCTTCTATTTGATCTTGAACTAAAACTGAATTTCATTCTCCATTTCTTATTTGAAGTTATTTCTGCATTTCTGGTTTGAAGCCATGGTGATCGTGATATAGTAGGATTGTGAAGAAGGACAATCTGGACCTTCTTAGTTACGAGCCTCTTCTTTTACATCTTCTGCATTATAAACCATTGTTAATTAGTGCACTTAGATTTATCTTCATGAAAGTAGTATTGTAGGGAATGACAACCTAGTTCTCCTAAGTTAGGAGCCTCTTCCCTCATATATTACATAAATGAATTAGAAATTGTTAAAATAGGTTTATATTTGTAATATGTACTTATTTAAATCTTCAAATTTTATCTTCTAAACTTGATTATATCTTATGTCCATATATTGTGGATTTTCCTCCAAGCTTTACAAACCCATATTTATAATTAAATACTTGTGTTAATTTATGTTAATAAATTAGCCCAACACAAATAACAACATTCACAAATACACGATTGTACGGAGGAAAACTCAAAGAACTTTATTAAAGTAGAAGGGAAAATTATAACCCAGCTGTATGATCCAGCATCATCCTCCCAGCATCAAAGCCCTCTTCACCTCATGAAAAGCAAGATCACCCAACTATACAATGCTCCTCTTCAAAGACAAACTATCAGCACTTCCTTACAAATTACCAAATTGCAGCCTATAGATCTCTCAGATGAGGGATCCATTTATAGATATCTGCAAGGGTGTGAGTCATCTTTGTGTTTTTTATTAGTGTCATTCCACTTGTTGTTCTTGGGTCCACTTGGAGATTTCTTGGATCTCTTACTCATCCCTGTGCAAATTCAGAGAGGCAAGTGTCATAGGAGAAGTTTCTAGAAGATTCCATGAGCATCCACTTAGCAAACTATCTCGGATATTTGTCCATTCTCGCTCATCACACCCCACAAAAGGCCTCTTCAGTGTGCATCACACCTAGATAGTGTAGAATTCAGTATGCATCACACCCTGACAATGGAGTAGTCAGTATGGTCCAGTTTTGGCCAGTTTTGAGTAGTTTTTCAGGTGTAACGTCTGGGGAATGACGTAATCAGTTGACCATGATCCTTTAGGGTATGAAACAACACTTTTAGGGGTTAAAGATCCCTTGGTTTATTGACATATAAGATTGGGGTTTGAGTGCCCAAATATGTCTATAACACATGTCAATTAAAGTCTTTATGTGAAAGTTGTGCCATTCAGATGTTGACCTTCCTGTTTTCAGCACCATAATTTAATAGGATGCCACACTAGCCCCCATTACTCTTGAAAAAAGGGTTAGCAACATGCTTATGATATAGAATACTCTAGAAGAATATATACTATAAATTTGGTTAAGAATTGAGATAGTCAAACGTAACCACTAGTAGGCTATCAGGTTGTGTTATAACCAGGCCACTATAAGGAAAATGGATTCCATTCTTGAGTGCATTTGTTCTGTAGATAAGGGATAAGAGATAGAGAACATAGAGAGGATTTATGAAAAGTAGAAGGCCATAAGCCATAAGTGATACTTCTTTGTACTCACAACCATATTTACATTCAGAGAATGAGGGCGGAGCGACCTTGCCTTCCAACTAGCTTTTTCTCCCAAAAGGGTTTCCTAGGGCATATTTTGTGTCAAATTTGTGTGTGGGATTTTATTTCATTATTTTTTATTTTCTGCATAATTTTAAATTTGCACGCATGCAATATTAACAATAAATCAACAAGTCCAAAAATATAAGAAAATTGTTAGTGTAGAATATCATATTTTAAATATAGTTTTATCAAATCTATTGTGACGGACTATATAGTGGAATATCCAAATTTGTTTGCGGATCATATTGTATCATAGCGGGTTTCTTTTTGTGCATTGTGGAGATCAATCAAGTGGATCAAAGTAGGAGAAATAAGATATTTCTAAGGAGGTGAAGAAGAAGCAAAAAGGTGGAAAAGAGAAAAATACAACAATGAAAAAACACCAGTGCAAATATCCCAACGACCACTACATCATTCATTACTATATAAAGTAGAAGTGTTGGAAGTTGCATTTGAAGCTAAACCCAAAGAATAAAAAGAAATATAATAAGAAGAAGAATCTCATCGTTAATGATTCAAGAAACCAAATTAAAATAACTTCATATGTGTATGATAATATTGTTTATACATCAGTGCATAAGGAGGTCAATCTAAGTAGCCTTCAACAACAGGAAGAAAAAAAATAAACAAAATCTTTCATCTAATGATACAGGTCAAGAAGAGAAATATTTACGCTTCGTTTGACTTAGGATTGTAAGTGAATCTCATTCCAAAAGAGTTGGTCAAGAAGTGGAATTTTGTGATCATCCAACCCCATATCCACCGAGATGGGTAAATAAGGATGCAAAGTTGAAGGTAATAAAATAGTGCAAAATTATATATTCCATCAGTGTCAATTTATTGATGAACTAGAACTAGATGTGGTTCTCCTCGATGTATGTGGAGTCATGTTTGGGATTCCCTACATGTATTTGTGAGATGCAATATTCACGGGAAGATCCAGGCAATATCGTCTCATCAAAAATAAAAATAAAAAAACCATTCACCATCAATGCATACAAAGCCAAGTCCAAGATTTTGCTAATAAGTGCCAGCTAAGCCAAGAAACTAATTAGTTACTGTAAGAAGTATATTATATTGTGTTTAAGAGAAAATTAGTTTGTAGAAGAGTCATTAAGAGGTAAGGCATCCCTAGAGGGTGTACTAAGAAATATAAATAACAAATGGAAGAGTTTTTATTAGCATATAGGGATGTGTTTTGAGAGCCTAAATGGTTACCACCTAAGAGGGAAGCGGAGCACAAGATCCAACTATTACTGAAATCCCTATTGCAAAACATTGGGTTGTATAGGATGTATACTATAGAAGAGAGTGAGGTGAAGAAACAATTGCTACAGCTATTGGAACAAGGTGCCATTCAACTAAGTACATCACCATGTGGGTCACCCATCTTCATTGTGCCAAAGAAAGATAAGACTTGGTGGATGTGTATAGATTACATGGCATTGAGAAAAATCACTCTCAAGAGCAAGTACCCTCTTCCCAGGATAGATGATTTCCTAGCTCATCCAAAGGACGTAAAATACTTCACCAAGTTGAAATTAAAATCTCAATATCATTAGGTTTGAGTCAAAGAATAAGATACCTAGAAGACTTCCTTAAAAACTATGGAAGGTTTGTATGAGTGGTTAATCATGCCATTTGGCCTATGTAATGCAACAACTAAGTTTATGAGATTAATGAATGGTGTATTGTTCCCTTTTATGGACACAAGTGCTTCACTCAATAAACCTTTGACATATCACATTTGTTTGTGGCATACTAAACAATACCCCTAATTTGACTACATATTGGAAAATACCATTAAAAATAACATTATTTAATCCCCTACCAATACAAACCTAATACACCTTCCCAATTTAAAAAACCCCTACTTTCACTAGATATTGTAGGTATCCATTTATTCATTAACAGTTTTTATACCCCTTTATATTTTTTCATAAACTTTGAGCTCCATTTTTTATACCTGCCAATACAAAAACCCTTTACCCCCTAATATATGCTCACTATACTATGTCATTTTTTCCTCAATATATATTCCCTAATATGAATCCATGTGGTATGTTATTTCTCCCCCCAGTGAAGCCCCCTGTATTTATAGATTCATTTATTATTGTTTATTTGGATGATATACTGGTATACAGTGCTACCTAGGAGGAGCACATATTAAATTTGACACAACTACTCGAGACATTAAAGAAGAACCAATTGCTAGCAAATATCACTACAACAAATCCATGTGATTAGATTCCTCTATAGCTCCCTCTTTTGCTTCCACTAACTGTTTTAGTGTATTTTTCTCCACCTTTTTGAAAGAATCGGTGCTATTTATCGGGATGGTGTTAATTTTAGCATTCTTTTTCTGCCAATCACAGACAATCAACACTAAAGTAAGTGATATTTAGTGTCGACTTTAGTGCCAAATAAAACGCCAAGTTTAGCCACTTCTTTAGTTCCTGATGTAGCTTCATGAATAACTTCTTATGTAACATCCTATTTTGTTCTTGGTTATGGCATTGTTTTTAATGTCCATGTTAACTTCCTTTGTAGTTGTTATAGCTCCCAATCTCACCCTTGATATTTGTGATGCTGCATTTATGGCCTAGGGCAACCCCTCCTTCCAGACTTGGTCCAAATACTTTAAAAACAATGTTTTATTCCCTGTACCCGACATTGCCCTAAGCTAAACGCGTGTGTACGCATGTCAATTTATACCCAACCCGTGTATATGTCTTAAAACACTTAAAAAATTAAATCTCCTTAATTTCGACTGGAGATCACGGGTTTTACCTATTAATTACCTATTAGTGCCCATGGCCCCAACTCTTTCCAATGAATTCCCAACTAAAAAACTATTTTGCGAAAAGTATAAAAAGGCTTCAATGGGAAGGCCTTAAGGAGAGAGAGGAGAGAGAATTACTCTACTGAGATTATCTCTGATCAAGTATGAAGATCCCTGTGCTTCTAGCACTTGCCCCACTACAGGAAACCCTTGTTTCCTTGACTTTTGATGTCATTTCACTAGTTGAGATATCCTTGTGTGAATGATGGAAGGAGCCTTTTGAAGACTTTGGATTGTACGGACCCAGAGGATGGTTCCGCTTGGAGCCAACAAGAGGAAGATTCAGGGGATATCCTTCCTTGCTTTGTTTTAGTTATCTGCAATAAAGAAACATTTTTCCTATTCCCAAAATCAATATTCTTTATGCATATGATGTTATTGTTATGGTTTACATATGAATAATTGTTTCAATGTATAATTAACCATCTTTCAATATGTTGTGAAGTCAATTTCTATATGATACTTTGTCCATATATTGCTATGCTTCTTTGAATTGGTTGTTTTTCAGGTTCAAGGATCGAGAGGAACTCCAAGAGGGTTTGGACCCTGGCTAGATCTACTTGAACGAAGGACCCCCTGATACACATCTCTTTGCATAGTTTTCTTATTTAAGTATCATGTCTGTGTGGAATGCTTGTCCCTTACTGTATATAACCCCTCGCTCCGCTAGGGTGTTCACCCAAAGCCCTAGGGGACTTAGTCCCTCAATAGAATTGGCGACTCCACTAGGGACAACAATCTTGTTGTTCCTAGTTTGGGTTATTTTGTGCCAATCAGGGCTCAACTTTCAGTTTGCTTACTGTGATTGTATTGTCTGCTCCTGTAGGAACTCAAACTTCAAGTCTGATTCTTTTCATCAAGCCTCATTTTTGTTTTTTCTTGTAAACTTTTATATACACACCTTTGTCGGGTTACAAAAGTGTATACATGCTAGTTTCACTGAATTGAAGCCATGTATATGCGGGTTTCTTTTGGCTGAAACGCATGTAAACGCGGCTGTGTAAAGACACTGTCACATATACATTTGTTTTGCATGATTTTTTCAAGTCTTTATGTCTCAGAACATTTGTTTGTTGGTCTGAGTATTTCCTAAGCAGTCAGTTTTTGTTGTCAGCCTTTGGTTTTGCAACAAGTTTATCGTTTCAAATTCTCTCCTATTGTGGAAATTTTTGGTCTTGTTTTGTTTTGTTGCAAGTGTCATCATTTGTGTTTGAGCACATGATATTTCATTCTAAGAATCATGGCTTTTCTGGTCTTCCAGAGCATAAAGATTGGTTTCAATCTTTGTGACAAACTTTATCTTTGTGATCTTCTTTCTTTGTGTCAAAACTGCATCTTGTGGCCATTTTATTTTCTCGCTTTTTGAAAGTTGTTGATTGACGATTTTGAAAGTTGTCTTTCTTGGTCTTTTGATCATTGTCACCAAGCTCTTTCTGTTGCTTTTTGGTTGTTCAGGGCATCTTGAAACAACTATTTGGTTGAGTTTTCACCCATATTGAGTTGATAACTTGCAAAGTGTTTTGTTGCTTATTTTTCGGTCTTAAAGTCTTCAATACTATTCAGAGCGCTTTTCAAAAGTTGTGTTTTTCTTTGCTTTTGTGAAAAAGAAAACTCCTTAAAAACTTGGTTTTTGCTTTGTTTTGCCTTGTTTTGATTTGGTTTCTTTCTACGAGTGAGAGTGCATTTTGTTTGTCTTAAGATTTTCTTTTAGTGTTTGAACGAAAATTATCATTAGGAACTTATATTCTATCTGAACATCTAAGGTGGCTAATTAGAAGCAATAAACAACTTGCTTTCATTCTTTGCTTTAGAGTAATCTTAAGTTTTTTGCATCAGCATATACTCATTGCATTAGGGTAGTTTGTGTATTTTTTAGGGCATCTGATAGTTTTTTCTATTTTTTGTGAGTGTGAAGCTTGTTGAAAGAAAAGAAAAGAGAAATTTTTTTCTTTATGAACTTGGTAGAAATTTCTTTTCATCGAAGAACGAAAAAAGTGCATTTGCATATAGTTTGGTTTTTATTAATTTCTTTTGTGTCGACAAACACAACAAGTTTCACTTCTGTTTATCCTTTTGACTTAAGAATAGACAATTTAAAAACAAGCGCTAACTAAAATATACTAGAACTTTTTTTTATATTGTCAATTTAGACACACCAACAAGTTTTAGGATATTTAGGGCCTCGGATTAAGCGAGTGGAGAGAAAACTCTCCAAGGCCACTTTAAACTGTCAAACATAGAAGTTTGAATAAAGAGTGCAAATCCAATAGCGTAAGGGAGACCAGGAAAGCTTTGGATCTGGGAGTTAAGCACGAGAATTTTTGAAGATAAGGAAGAGAGATACCCCCTCTCCTACTTTTTGGATCTTACCTCAAGACTATTCCGCCTGGCTTCTAACACGAGTTGGTAACCTTAGTTGCTTATCCTAGGGATCTACACAGGTGGCCGTGGAGGGGAATCCCATGGCACCTGAGGTCGACATTGTATCACTCTCAGTAGTACTTTTGGAGGGCACCCTTGTGAATCTCGGGGGCTTCTACCGGCATAGGATATTGTTTGGAGGTTAGCGTAACTTCCTCTAATACCTTTGCTCATAGGCCTAGGCCGTCATTATCCCAGAATATCTTTGGAAGGCCCCTACTTCACTTTCTTGTATTTTGGTGTCCATTCCTCATCACCCAGAGTGGAAATACTTGAAAGTTGTTTGACTAGTTGACTTCTTTTAGGGACATTTTTAGTGTGTGCTCTGTGCTCCTAATTGGCCCAACTTTCATTTTTCTCGAGTCTTTAATTAAATTTTAATAAAAAATTCAAAGTGGCTGACCAATCGCCTAGACGGTCTTGTAGACTTCGTGGTATTTCACCACCAAGTTTAGAGCCTTCTCCTAGAAGGCATAGGGGCAATACTGCCAGTGGTTTTCACCCCATGGCAACTGATGCATTGTAGATTGATCCTCCACTCGAGGGAATTAGTGTTCAGGACAGGCTTGGTACTTTCGAAGAGAAAGAGAGGAACGCCCCAGTTCTTTCTCGAATTCTCTTCCAGTCGGAAGATAAAATTGAGGTAGAAGAACTCCCAGAGTTGTTAGTGGCTCCGAATTCTCCTCTACCTTCTAATCATCCAAACATGTTATTATACATTGGGACTCTGACACATAGACCATCAAGTCCAAGCTATTTCATGCACTTAGCTTCGATGACCATGGCTGGAAGCATGGCATCTACCACAAATGCTACAACCATGCAGACTACAACATCAGTACAAGGGGGAGGAACTATTTCCATCCCCTCTGCATCTTTATTTGGGTCTATTGCTGGCACATCCTTAGTTGGGTCTACATCCATTCCATCTACGAGTGGAAATTCCCAAGCCAATGCATCTAGTTTTGGATTTTTCCTGTTTGGCACCCATTCTCAGGCTATTTTGTCAGCTCCGTTTAATGACTCCACATCCATGATGAGTGGATCAACTTTGTTTCAGGGTTTTCCTTTTGGAAGTGTTCATATACCACATTCCAACTCGATGATAGGATCTATGCCTTTCTCTTCTACAGGTCAAGGAACTAATCCCTTTCAAGGTTGGACTAACCCTGCGGTTAGTGGCATAGGAATTGGGAATCCATTTTTTGGCCAACAAGGGAATAGGCCATACTCAATAGTTAGTTCGTTTTGAAGTATTCCTCCCTCAGCTACCGCTTGGAATCCTTATCAGGGGTTATTGGCTCCTTATAATTCTTTAACAGGGAACTTCACTGGTTATGGAGGTTTTTCTGCTGGAGTTGATCAAACTCTAAATTCTGCTGGACCACAATGTGATCCTTTTGGTTCAACAGGTTCTACTAGTTACTTTGGGTAGCCTGGTGCCTTTCCAAATCTAAGCCAATCTTTTCAGAACTTTGGGAACTCTGCCCAATCTGGGTGGAATCCCCAAGGTCCTCCCAGGCTTCCTTTTCTGGCAACGCTGAATTTTCCAGATCTCACAAAATTGAAAAATGATCCAATCAGATACAATCCAGCCTAGCCTCCAGTCCCAACCAAACTCCCATCGGATATTCCAAAGTTCGAGGGGAAGAGCGGTGAAGACCCAAGTGACCATGTAACCACATTTCATTTGTGATGCTCATCAAAATCCCTCATCAATGACTCGATTAGGTTGATACTTTTTCAACGCACCTTAATTGGCAATACGACCAAGTGGTATATAGAGTTTCCAGGGGGTAGCTTTACATCTTTCATTGATTTGGCTAACATTTTCCTAAACCATTTCCAGTTGCTCGTCTGTTATGATGATGGAACTAAACTTCTGGAAAATTTCCATCAGTATACGGCAACTCACATCTTTGATCATATTCAGGAATGGAGACGAAGAAAGAGGCTCATTAAAGCCAAAATTCCTCCTGAATACTGTCTCAAATGGTTCTTGAAATCGTTACAACGAAATATCTCCAAGGATGTCTCTCTGTCTGGAGTCTATTCTGAAGAGCAAGCTATTTTTCGGGCCCAACAGTTAGAATTGATTTATTCTCAGTCTAGGATTCTTCAAAAAATCTTGCCTAATGCTCCTAGGTCTAAAGTTGATATAGCCAAATCGAAGCCAGGTCCCCATGTTGACAATATTGTTGGATCGATTAATGTGAATGTGGTGAACCTTCTAAGCCAATTGCAGCAATTGTCTATGCAAACTGCTTCTTCCAATCAGGCTGCACCATCTACTACTCCACCTTCTCAGCCTTCTTCCATAAACGTCGTTCAGACTTCTAACCCCAAAGGAAATCAAAATTATAATGGGAGGAAGAAGGGATGAGGCAAAAAGAAGAATCAAGATGGGAAGGGTAATACGAATAAGCCCTACAATAATGCTGGTGAGGGTGGAAAAGATTCTAAGAAGAAAGTTAACTTTCCATGCAAGCTATGCAGTGGGGACCATTTGACTCATCTCTACCCAAAAATTCAAGATGCTCAGTGCTTGTTAGTGCAGCAAGGGTCTTCTAGCTCCCAAGTTGTCTTAAATAACCCTTTCTCCCAAGGGTAGCAGTTGCTTGTTGGCGCGAATTCAAACCCTGGTACAAACCCTGGTACCTCTGCAGGGGACAACCAGGAGGGGGACCATTCCTCAAATGTTTTCATGATGGGTTCTCACGTCAATGTGGCCACATGGTCATGTGATTATGGTGAAGCTGAAACATCCACGGATAAATTTGTTCCCAGAACTACAGATCCACTTCATATTGAGCGACCCTCTGTTGAGTCTATACCTCAGATACCGAAAGGTTTCACCAAATGCGCGACTATCAACCCACATGCTCGGGCAGCCCAAAATTACTCCATTGTCGAGGATCTAGCTCAAAGTTGATGTGCTATGTATGCTTTAGAGGTACTCCAGTCATGTCTAGCTCAACGAAGTGCTTTTCTTTCAGCGATAGGGGCAGTTGATCCAAGCAATTCCTTAGTGCTCACTTTTGACATACTCAATGTCAAAAAGAGACTACCTCATCATATGGCTTTTCAAATAAAGTCTACTTACCGGAAAACTAACATTTTTCTAACCGTTATTGATGAGGGAGCTTCCACGTGCATCATGTTGATGTCATGTTGGAAGGCCAATGGATCGCCTTCAGCTGTTCCTTCACCTAGTACACTCTTGACTACATTTGACGGTCATTCTCATAGACCACACGAGATTCTCCCGACCTTTCTTATATGTGTTGGAGGGAAGGTCGTTAACATCAAATTAGAAATCGTTGATGCCAACCTAGATTACAATCTCCTCTTAGGACAAAATTGGATTTATGAAATGGATGTCGTCGTTTCGACTCTATTTCGAGTCCTTTGTTTTCCTCATGGGAGGAAAATCGTTAAGGTTGATCAATTGGATTATTCTCCAGTTGACCCTCGAGAAAATTCGGATTCTACTATTCCATTGGTGGATAACCCTCGTCAACCTATCGAGAATCTAGGAGTTGGGATGTATTCTTCATTGATGGGTACATTTGATTTTCCCGCTCCTATAGCTAGAATCAATGTCATTTCATCCTCCAAAGAGTCTTCATGGGAAGAGTTCTTGCGGACTCATTATTTTTCAGACCCTTGGACCTTGCCTTTGCCTACTACCACATTAGATGAAGGACAAGTGGGTGGAATGGCATCCCCCATGTCTGCAGTAGAGCTTAGATATCAATCTATCATTAACTCTGCAGATGACCATCCTACTCCTTTTTCAAAGGAAGAGTTAGATGGTGATGTGGCCCCAGCTTGGACCCTTGACTATACTTCTGCTATGGATTGCCTAGATATGGTTTTACCATCTGAGGAAGCAATCATAGAAGCAATAATGGGTGTAGATCAACCTTGGGAAGACTTACACCATAGTTCATATTTTCTTTCCCCATTGCGAGAAGTCAAGTCTAGGTTTTCCAATTTTCATACTAGTGATGTTTGTACGGTTTCAAACCCTTTGGCTCCAGCACACATTCATGCCGAAGGTAACATGTCGGTCATTTCAAAAACTGTACCGATATAAATCTCTAGGAACCCTAATGTGATAGAAAATGTCTTCATAGGAGCCAAGTGTTCCCCTAAAGAGATTCAAATTTACACCAACCTCTTCAAAGAGCTCCGGATGTATTTGCTTGGTCTTATGAAGAAATGTCTGGTATTGATCCATCCATTGTTCAGCATGAGATCAAGACGTATGAAAACGCTAAGACGATTTGTCAAAAGCTTTGGCTGGTCAATCCTAGGAAAGCAGCAGCTATTAAAGCTAAAGTAGAAAAGCTACTCAAGGCGGGTTTCACATACCCCATTCTCCTAATAGATTGGGTTTCTAATCCAGTCTCGGTTGATAAAAAACAAGGAACGATCCATGCATGCATTGACATTATGGATTTGAACAAAGCTTGTCCGAAAGATAATTACCCCACATCGTTTATTGATCAGATAGTTGATGCATGTGCAGGTAATGAGATTTTTTCCTTCATGGATGGATTCTCTGGTTATAATCAAATATCTATCCGTCCAAAAGACTAGCATAAGACAACTTTCATATGTCCATGGGGTACCTTTGCGTACAAAAAGATGCCTTTTTGTCTTAAAAATGTTGGAGCAACCTTTCAGCGGGCCATGTCATACGCTTTCCATGACATCAAGCATGTCATCGAAGCATACTTAAATGATTTAGCTACTCGTTCTCGAAAGAGAATCGATCATCTTGATCACCTTCGATTGGTTTTCGAATGATGTCATTTTTACAAGATCAGGTTGAATCCAAATAAATGCGTTTTTGCAGTTACATCTGGTCAGTTATTAGGGTTCATTGTGTCAACTGAAGGGATTCGAGTTGATCCCTTCAAGGTGGAGGCAATAGCTCACTTGCCTCCCCCATCTTCCATCTGACAACTTCAAAGTCTTCAGGGGAAGGAAAATTTCTTGAGACAGTTTATAGTGAACTATGCTAAGATAACTAAAGGTTTTATGTGTTTGCTGAGGAAAGGAGCTCCATTTCTATGGGACAACTTCATGCAATGATATTTTGATGCCTTGAAGCAGGCACTGATCTTTTCCCTACTTTTGAGTCCACCGGATTATGGTAGAGATTTCCTCTCGTATCTTGCAGCTGAAGAATCAACCATAGGTATGGTTCTGGTTCATGAAGACGATGCTCTCATGGAGCATGTCATTTACTACTTGAGTCGAGGCTTGATAGGCCCTGAACTACACTACTCTATGGTTGAGAAATTAGCCTTGGTAACTGTCCATGCTGTCCAGCGGCTTTGCCATTACATTCTGCTACACAAAACATTTGTCTTAGTGATGATCAATCCTTTCCAATGTGTCCTTAGTAGGGGAGTGTTTGGGGGAAAATAAAATCAATGGATTGTTATTTTACAAGAATTCGATCTCGAGTTCTTGTCAACCAAGTCTAAGAAATCATTAGTTTTCGCGGAATTAATTTCTGAGCTGCCTTGTGGAGAGGATATTGTTTATGGGAAAAGTCTTCCTGATGAACATTTGTTCCTCATCTCTTCACAAGATCCCTGGTATGGAGATATCATAATCTATCTCGAGACTTCTAAGTTTCCTCTTGCTGCCTCCAAGGATGAACGTCAAAAATTACGTCACCTAGTTAAGAACTATGTGATCATTAGTGATACATTATATCGCCGAGGGGTTGATTCGATCCTTAGGTGTTGTTTAAACTTAGAGGAAGCAGAGTCTGTGCTTAATGTTTGCCACATTGGAGCTTGTGGTGGTCATCTTTCAGGGCTTGCTACAACCCAGAAAATCTTGCGTGCCAGATATTTTTGGCATTCGCTTTTCAAAGATTGTATTGAAGTGGTCAAACGTTTCCACCCTTGTCAAGTCTATACTTGAAAGATGCACGCGCATCCAGCTCCTCTTTTCCATGTTGTCACTGTCGGTCCTTTTACAAAGTGGGGTATTGATTTTACTACTTGTAATCTGCCTTTAGCAGTGAATCACAAGTACATTATAATGGTTGTAGACTACTTTATGAAGTGGGTTGAAGCCATGCCCACTTATAAAAATGATAGTGAAACAGTGGCATTGTTCCCCTTCAATCAGATTATGTCACAGTTCAGTATCCCGAGAGAGATTGTCACTGACCATGGCAGTCATTTCCAGAACCAACTGATGTCCGAATTGGCTCTTAAATTTGGCTTTCGGCAGGAGCATTCATCTCTGTATTATCCTCAAGCCAATGGCCAAGTATAAGCCATGAATAAGTCCCTCAAGACGATCCTGCAAAGGAAAATTGATAAAAAGTTCTCCAATTATCATCTCATGTTGTATCTAACTCTCTGGGTGTACAGAACTTCAATAAAGACTGTTACTGGTTTTACACTTTTTTAGTTAGTTTACAGACTGGAATCTATCATTCCTGTTGAATGTGAAATTCCATCTCTTAAGCTAGTTGTTGAGCTCCTTCCAGAGACCTCTAGTCTCGAAGATCGTCTCCTTCATTTGGAACATATCAATGAGCAGCATCGAGATGCCACCACAATCAATGACGCCCATACGAAAAAGGTTAAAACTTAGTATTATAGAGCTATTCGTCCTCGAGTCTTTTTTGAAGGCAACCTTGTCCTCGTCTATGACCACGATAAATATTCCTTGGGGGCAGGCAAATTCAAGTCTATGTGGTATGGTCCCTTTATAGCGAAATGATTTTTAGAAAAAAGGGCTTATGAATTAGTCGATTTTGAAGGGAACAAGCTGGCGAAGCCCCGAAATGGGCTCTACCTCAAGAAGTACTTTTCCTAGGTTTCGGTCGAGCAATGGCTTCTTTGTATATTTTGTATTTTCGTACAAATCCTATTGAGAGTTTTCATGATATCGACATTTTCTTTATCTTCTTTGGCAGGTTTTGATGCATGACTTGGTCTATTTCGGATTCGCCGATGGTGCTAGTCGGCACACTCAGAACCTCGCTTCCGCAGCTTGGGTGATTTATTCCAACTAGTCAGTTGATGGCATCAAGGGGAGTATGTATTGATCCTACGTCAAATAATATGGCCGAGTATATTGCTGTCATTAATTTACTATCCAAAGCTATTTCCTATAGAATCGATTCATTGGTAGTCTATCTTGATTCACAACTAGTAGTGTCACAATTGTATAACATCTATCGGGTTCGAGGCCCTTGTTTATATCATCAATATTTGAGACTAAGGGTGTTGTAAAGATCATTTGTTTTTATTACTTATTTTCACATTCCACGATCTAATAATTCAATAGCAGATTCTATCGCTAATCAAGCTTTAGATTGCCACATCATTCATTCATCAAGATAAACTTAAATATCAAAAGTCCGAACTATATATATATATGTATATATATATATATATATATATATATATATATATATATATCTATATATATATATATATATATATATATATATATATATATATATATATATATATATATATATATATCATAAAATATCCCAAATGTGCATAAGTGTGTCCAAAATAAAATACAAAAATTGGGACTAAAATGCCCATAATCATGTCCATACTATCTATGACCCGGCTCAAGATAAGCGGCCAAGTATGTGACTACAATGTTAGCCACACACCTAAGAGACCGAACCCAGTCCCGTGGCATTCAAACCACGTGACATTGCATATCCTCAGGGAGATCCTCTACCACCACCATCGATACTCGATAAGTCAATCTCACCAAGTTCCATTGAACTGCATATAGGACCCACTCTGTATCAGCAGCCGCCTCTTCGGAACATTGGCCGCGATGTCCATGCCGTGGGAATCCATCTAGTCGTACTCGCCCAATATCTGGAAGATGATCATTACATTATCCATTTGAATCCCATCAAAAATATTTTTAAGTTCATTTTCATATTTGAAAAATCATAAAATCAATAAGATATTTTCTACCTATATCTCCCCATGCCGCACCTGGTGGTAATGCCAGATCAGAATCTCCTCGGAAGTCCAAGCCAGCATAGGGGTAATCATCCACTACGATGATTTTCTTCTCCCACCAGGAGAATAAATTATTGTCAAAAGTTGTTCGCAGTACATCCCCACCTCCTAAACGTTTCTCAGATTGGCTCACCTGCCCATCCATGGATCTTGTAGGCTGCTGATCGGAACTGGTACTCTAGGGCGTAGCGCTGGGACCTTCTCAAAAAAGAAGGAGCATAGAATAGTCCCATACCCAAATTTTTTGGTCTGGCCCTTTTTGATAGATGATAGCTGGCTCTTCAAGTTGGTAAGGAGAGGTGTACACCAATCAAATACTATGGTGAGACAGTCTACAGCCAAGCTCATGGCAAGTCATGAAGCCTGGTGTAAGGAGGCTGATCCATTCACTCTGGCTATAGTGAATAGGATGATCCTCAATGACAAACTCTCTACATGCTTGATTGGAATCTGGCTTCTAATTTCTTTTGGAGGGGCCAGGTAGTGTATATGCACATAGTCCTCTATAGAAAGGCTACCTCATGAATGGCCCGTAGAATGTACTACCTCTCCCCTCCAGGAAATGCTTGTGATAAAGTAGATATCCTCAATCTTTATCCTCAGTGGCATCTGATTAATCATGAATGAATTGTCCTCGATACTCTAGTAGTGAATGACCATTCCGAGCAAGCGGGTATTTGCCTTCATATTTGGCATTTTCAAAAAATTTAATAAACCGCATCCTCTCAAGGCATCCAAGGCCTGTTGATCATTCATAACCTCATCATCAACAATGGAATTCTCCCTTTCCCTCCAGGTGATTGTCATCCTGAGAAAAAAAACAAGCTTAGACCATTAGTTTTTTGTTTTGAAATCATAACGGCGTATACGTGGGTTTGTTTTATACTCAGTCGCGTCTAGGGCCTGGGTATACGCAGGTTGCATATATCCAACCCGCGTATATGCCGCAACAAATTTTTTTGACATAAATTCAATGGTGAAACCTTAATTAAAATTTGAGAAGATTCTTCGGCGAAAATCACATTAAGATGCTTTTGTGGACACGTTTCGAACCAACCAGTGTGGTTCATCGTCAGGACAAGTTGAATGAGTAGATATCGCTTTTCATATTAAATAGATAGGGTAGAACATCCAATAGCGATATTTCTAGACCAAGTAATGACCATTACCTAGTCTAGAAATATAGCCATTGGATGTTCTGCCCTATCTATTTAATATGAAAATTGAGATTTGTTCATTCAACTTGTCCTGACGATGAACCACACTGGTTGGTTCGAAACGCATCGACAAAAGCATCTCAATGTGATTTTCGCCGAAGAATCTTCTCAAACTTGATATGGATCACAAAAGCATAAATTCAATAACTTAATTAAAATTCTTAAAAACAATCACAAATTGATACAAGCCAAGTTTTGGGGTTACCTGATGATTTTGAGAAGATTTGAACGGTCGAATTCGGCAAGGGGCAAGCTTGCTTCTTTTTCTCCACTCCTTGTGCTCTCAACTCAAATGGTAAAAATGGTGAGTAAAAAAGTCATTTTATAGACTTTGAAAATGTCAAACAAATTTCAAAATTTGATTTTTTCCCTCTCATGTATCTTTTAACTTGGGAGTTTGAATTGTCGAGGATAGGTTGTTTTTTCAGGACTTTTTGGATGCTTCTTCGAAGATTTCAAGTCAGTTCCATGACTACTGACTCGTCATGGCAGGTATCATTTTCTCACTGGAATATAGGTTAGGAAAGCCATTTTTCAATTGAATTTTGCATACTAGCCTTCGTGTTATGGTTCTTAAACCATCTTCACTCACCGATTTTTTAAATCATGACACGATGGTAGAGCCATCCTTTTCATGGGTAACGTAGTTAGCACCTCACTAACATTGGTTTCCCATGCTACTTCATTGAGTAGGCTCAAGAGTCCTCTGTAGTCCCACCATGACTTATGCATTTAAGACTCATTCCTCTTTACTTCTTCGCTTCGTTCTGGCCTTATACCCTAGCAGCTCCTTTGTGTTGAGTTGTACTACTGCATTGCATTTTTACCATTTGCACCTTTTGGCCTTGAGCCGGCTTCACTTGGACTCGTGTTTAAACCACTTTTTCACCATGTATTCTACAAAATCAAACTTGTAATCCCTTAACTTCTACAACTTGACACACTATGACCCATATAACAAACATACCTTTGAGTGTCTTTGACCAATTTTTTCCTCCCTGCATTGAGCATAGGATTGTTCCAATCCCAGGAACTAGATCATCTGCTTCATCAACACTCCTTCTTTCCAGTGTATTATAGAATTCTTTTATTCTTTTTCAAGCTTAATGAAAAAAGACAAGAAAAAGTATACATTCCAAAAAGAGAGGGTACGGGACAATATTTCCATTTGTTTTTGGCAGCTAGAGTCGTGTCGCCCTTGAACAAAGCACTCAAACAAAGTGTCTCCTCCATTTGGGTGGGACTTAGTTTGGCTTAGGTATGCCTTAACCTTGTTATTGAGTTAGTCCTCCTCTAAATGGTTATCTCTTCCAATCATATGGAGAGTTCATTCATGCCTCATGGGTGATGAGCTTATACAAAATTATCGTATGTTGCCACAAAGTCATCATTTGAGTTGTGCTTTTGTTCAAGGGAAGTAAGACTAAGTCGGCCTCTCTACGTTGTCTCTTGACCTATTTTGCAGTCGGCCATCCCTAGTTTTCAGTGTCTTGTCTGTCATCACATCAATTATATTGGTCCTTTACTCGTGCCGGTTTAAGAAGGTCTCCACTCACTTCTTGCTGGCAGGTCTTGTCCTTATGGACAATGACATCTTGCTCTGAGGACAGGCCTAGAGCCACACCCTGGCCCTATTTTCATTATTGATAGGTCACCTTATGCTCAACATCGATCAGTATCATGGGTCTTTGACTGAGTGGTTTCCCTTGTGTTCGACATTAGCTTTCATTATCACACATTGGGATTCATGCAGTGCCTTGGTTTCCATTTAACCCTATTGGTGGATTCCTCACCTCTCTGTCAGCTTTCATTATTGGTTGGTTCAGAGGGTTTCTATCATGCGCTAGCTACATATTGTGTAGGCCAGAAACATGCTTCGGTCGAGTTACTATATCTTTTTCGTCTGATTCCTTCCACATTATCGGCCTACGGGCTACACTCGCACTAGATTGATGAAGGATGCCCTAATGCCTTCCTTCTAGCAGATCTTTCCCTATCGACTACGACTCATTTCTTTGGGGAAAAGGTCTAGAGTCAATTTGGCAGTACCTTGGGGTTTGTAGTCATCAGTGGCAAATCATTCACTATCAATAGTGGGAAACTATCATTGTCTCCTGATTGATAGATTCTTACAAGTGTTCGACTACAACTCATTTATTCGCACTTGTTAGATTGTACTGGGTACCTTGACTCTCATTATCATTATTGGTGAGTAGTCTCAAGTTTTTTAATGGTATACATCAATGATTGGTAATCAAACGATTTCTCACATGGTTGACTTCAGCTCATTCATTCCCATTGTGTAGAAATGTACCACGGCGGTCGATGAAGACCTCGAGTCGCATCAGCATTCATTGGTTCACTTGACAGTTGATCCTATTGTTGCTAGTTGATACCTTTCGACCTTATATGTTGCAGTCATTCATGGCAACATTTTATATGCTGGCACCCAAGTTTGTAGTGTGGTATAATCTTATTCCATCATGTTCATTTGGTACTATTGGGATCAGTTTTTTGCATCTATGATCAGCTCCATCTTTCAGTTTCATTGATCATCTTCTTATATGTGATATTCGGACATGTACTTGTTCAATCGTGATTAGATGATCCATTATGTATTTCCAGTCTCCTATACTTATATACTTAGTGGATCCGCTTGTGCTTGATATGTGAAAATGCTTTACTTTCTCTGAGCATGGGTATGCCCACCTTAGACAATGTTTCTTTTTGATCTCCTTTTCTGGCTTAGCGGGTTAAAATCTGGTGAAGTCCTTCTCAGTTTTTGACAGGTTTCCTTTCCATGTACTTAATACATTTCGAGATCATGTACCCCTTCTGACCTCATATATTATGCGGCATCTATTATAGCTCCAAATCTCACCCTTGATATTTTTGATGCTACATTTATGGCCTAGGGCAACCCCTCCTTCCAGACTTGGTCCAAATACTTAAAAACAATGTGTTATTTCCTTTATGTGACATTTCCCTGAGCTAAACACGTGTGTACACAAGTCAGTGTATACCCAACCCGTGTATATGTATTAAAACACTTTAAAAAATTAAATATCCTTAATTTTGGGCGAAGATCCCATGTTTTACCTGTTGATTACCTATTAGTTCCCGTGGCCCCAACTGTTCCCAACGAATTCCCAACTGAAAAACTACTTTGGGAGAAGTATAAAAAGGCTTCAATGGGAAGGCCTTAAGGAGAGAGAGGAGATATAATTACTCTGCTAAGATTATCCCTGATCAAGTATGAAGATCGCTATGCTTCCAACACTTCCCCCACTACAGGAAACACTTGTTTCCTTGAGTTTTGATTTCATTTCACTAGTTGAGATATCCTTATGTGAGTCATGGAAGGAGCCTTCTGAAGACTTGGGATTGGATGGAGCCAGAGGACAGTTCTGTTTGGAGCCAGAAAGAGGAATATTTAGGTGATATCCTTCCTTGATTTGTTTTAGTTATCTGCAATAAAGTAACAATTGTCTTGTTCCCGAAATCAATCTTCTTTATGCATATGATGTCATTGTTATGGTTTACATAAGAATAATTGTTTCAATGTGTAATTTAAACCATATTTCAATATAATGTGAAGTTAATTTCTATATTATACTTTGTCTATATATTGCTATGCTTCTTTGAATTGGATGTTTTTCATTTTCAAGGATCAAGAGGAACTCCAAGAGGCTTTGGACCCTAGTTGGATCTACTGGAATGAAGGACCCCTAGGTACCCATATCTTTGCCTAATTTTCTTATTTAAGTATCATGTCTGTGTGAAATTCTTATCTCTTACTGTAGATAACCCCTCGCTCTGCTAGGGTGTTGACCCAAAGCCCTAGGGGACTCAGTCCCTCAACAGTAGTGTCCTTTTTATCTTCCTCTGCAACATCCTATTTTTCTCCTCACTATGCCATTGGATATGAATTTTTTGTTGCACATGCCAAGGATGGATTGTGTATTTAAGTTGGGGGGATGAGTGTACGATATGTATCGTGCAATATACTATGACTAGCCAAATTCAGTAATTTTTTTTTATAGGAAAACACTACTTCCATTAATAAAAAATAAAGATAATTTCATTTGCATATTTATGTAAACATACATTAACCCCAATTATCCTAAAAAACATGAAAAAGGAATAGATACTTAGAAATGGCACAGGGAGTAGCCAAAAGGAAATTTGTCTCTAGGGTAGAAAGAAACAAGTTTTTATGAGGCTTGCAAAGAGGAAAAGTCTACAAAAAATAAAATGACTCCCTACCCCACAGTAAGAAATTGTCAAGTAATCAACAAGACCATATAAAAAGGACAAGTGGTGAGAAAACCACCACAAAATTCAGAAATTACCATCTTGAGGATGAAAAATACACTTATCCTAAAGCAATAATTACCCATTACTGTCATTACTCCTATTGTCATTTATGAAAATCAATGTGACTACTTGGAGATCATTCCTGGTAGGTGTCGTTTATGATTGAAAGCTTGAATTCATTGAAATGGTAACCTTAATTATTCCATACCCATTGCCAAATTTCATTCAACTGATATTTTTTACCCATGTGTTTGTATTGACAAAGTGCCCTTTAATAGTCACTTAGGATTTATGAGAAGCAAAAATCTCTAAAACAACCATGGAAGTGTTAGAACTATGTTTTAGTTGATGGAGAAGCATGGAAAAGATGACGAAAGTTGGCAAAAAGTGATATAAGGTGACTATATGATCAATAGAGAATGTCCTAGTGCCTTTGAAGGAATTTCTAGTGTAAGAAATTGCTTCAAGAGTAGATGAAACCCACATAGATGGAAAGAGCTTTGAAAATCCCTCCATGTAGTGTGTGGAAGTTTTGAAATGGCCTCTTATATTGAAAGTTAGAGCTAACCAAACTTCCAAGAGACACAATTCAAAGTTTGAAGAGCCAAGGTGGTTGGAGACCCTTTTGGTGCGTAGTCAAGTTTGGCGCATTTTCAAATTTTAGCAAAACATTTAGTGGATCCACCATTAAAAGTTTAGGGCCTACATGGAAGTAACAACACTACAACAAGAGTGTGTTTAATTGGACCAATGTGGAGCCCACAATTCGTGTTATCCCAATGGTGGCCACCCAACATTATTATTTTGGTGAAGTTTTATATGGTGTTCAAACAAACAAGTAGGATGATAACTACGAGACATGAATGGTACTTGTAGCAGCGGGTAGAAGAAGTAGGTTATTGGTCGTTGGTGGTCCCCTCTCACACCTTAGCCAATCGAAGGTAGCCTTATGGTAAAATGTTAGAGAAATCTTAAGGATACCAAAGGACATGAACGGGAAAACGTGGAGAAACAATGCACAAAAGAGAGGATTTTTATTGGTCAAGGTGGAGCCCACACAAAACATCATCCCGAGACACTTACTCCCTTGGGTGTATCCCATAAAATATTTAAGGAGTTCCTAAGCATATGAGTGGGATGACATGAGATGGGTAGATTTGTCCTTGAAACAGCACAGTAGAGGATTTATTATTGGCTTGAGATTCTGTGGGAGGCCACCATAGTGACAACAAAGCCTACAAAGGTATGTCCTAGAAGGATTCAAAGAAAGGGTACAAGGAGTGCTAGCCCAACGGAAGGTTGAGCAGTATAAAAGGAACAACTGGGACACTTTAAAATTTTATAAAGGATTTTTTCTCAAAAATAGGCCTTTGACCCTTTTCTCTCCTTTATGATAGCAGGAGAGATGGCATAATTTGATTTTTCCTTAGAAGCTAATGGAGGTTGATGACATTAGAATGAGGTGGCCCAGTCGGAGGTGGACACATGGTAGGAATATTCAGTTTTTTTGGGTACCTAGATTGCCTACTTTTTAGTGACGTATGGACCGATCATAAGACAAAACATGGTACAAGTGATTTCAACATGGTATCATCCAACTAGTCAAAGCCCAACAAGTTTTGGGGCAACGCAAAAGGGAAGCATCATGTTGAATAAGCGCAAGGAGTTCACGCTCATATCAAATCGAGCACAACCTAGGTGTACAACTATTGGGTGTAGGTCCAACATCAAACCCCACCAGGACATCTCAACTTGTAAAGAAAAACCTGATGAATTTTAAATATGCACAAGAATAAATGGCAGCCTTATGAGGTAGGAGCTCACGACGGAATTATGGCAAAGCCATAAAAAATGAGAAGAAAAAGTGCAGGCCCCATTGACACCTAATCCCACTAAATGGAGCTCAAAATTTTATAAAGAGGCATGAAAAAAATCAATGGGATAAAGGGTTGCAAGCTCATTGTTGGCACTAGTTCTATGTAACAGTTATTGAGATTAAGGGCACAAAGGCATTTTTTAGTGGTAAATAATCCCTTCAGGCTTAAAACGAAAATGGGCCCAGACAGGTATATTTGGAAGAATTTTTAAATTCTTTGGGCTATAATAGCATGTTTTATAGCCATGGCCATTAAAAATGCCTTGGGCTTACGATAACATATTTTGGGCACATGAATGGATGGGTGAGTCGGAAACTATAAATGGCATTGCTTTGGAATAAAGTGTTTGGTCCATAATTGAAGGCCTTGGATGAGCGAGTTGGAAAATTTTGGAAATTTGGAAGCTTTCCAAAAATAGCAGTACACTAAAGTTGGAATTGTACTTAAAACTAGAGTTAAAGCTTGTTAAGAGCTAGAATAGACAAATCAACAGAAAAACTCAAAGTTTAAGTTTAGAACTATAGATATGAGATTGAATAATTAGAGAACAACTCCAAAATACATACTTTGAATAGGAGAAAGAAGAATTTAAAGATTCATGCAAGAATGTAAGAAAAGAAAAGAGGTCAAAAATAGCAAAGCAAAATGTTTATAAGCAGGCTTGAGCAAGCAAGCTGTACAATATTTTTGTGTGAAGAATTTTGTGAGGTGATGTTGTTGGTGTATTCAATAATCTGATATTTCTGAAGGTATTATTGATTAAGGAAAAGGTTCTCTTAGCTTTAAAGAAGAGGTGGCATTCATGGTTATAGTAAGAAAATGGATTAAAGATGAATTATTGAGTGTAATGCAATTTGTATCTTATAGATCAGGAGTTGATGCTGCTTCTAGTAGTTGCTGGTAAACATTTGGTGTTGTAGCTATATTCAGTTATATTTGATAAATTAGGGAGTTGTAGCTTCCTACTGGTTGTAGTCAAATAATTGTAACAAGAAGTTGTAGTTTTCCTTGTGAAGTAATTAGAAAACATTTTGAATAATTTGTGTGCTCCATTGTGATTGTTGATATTATTCCTTTTCATGATTATTTGAATTAATTTTTGAAGTACTTTATGGTGTCATAGTGTTCTTGCACAAGTGAAAGAATTAAAGTTTTTAAATTCGTAAAATTCCTACAATACTTATTCACCCCCCCATTGTTGTCCTAGTTTCTAACATTGGTATTAGATCCAAGTAGTTTCAGATCATTTTAGTAGCTAGAAGAAAGATCAAGGGCCATGGAAAGCCATGAATGATGGTTTACCAACAAGGCACCTATGTTCAATGGAACACACTATGTGTTTTGGAAAGTAAGGATGAAGACCTACATTCAATCACTTGGAGTTTTTATGTGAGATGTTGTGGAAGAAGAATATCAAAAGCCTCCATCGGTTATTACAAAATATCAAAAGATGGAGATCACATGAAATGCTAAAGATATGAATGCCCTGCTTGTTGTCCTACCTAAATCAATACTTGTCAAAGTGATGGACTACACATCTGACAAAGAAATATGGGACAATACAAGTAGCTTCTATGAAGTTGATAGAAAGGTAAAGAAAGTTAAACTTCAAGGTTACAAGATGCAATTTGAGTCTTTAAGTATGCATGCTAATGAAAATATTGTAAAATAATTTTTGAGAGTTGATGAAGTTTTGAACACCATAAGAGGTCTTGATGAAAAAATAGATGAAGTTGTGGTAATTCAAAAAGTGTTAAGATCTCTTCTTGAGAGATTTAATCCCAAGTTTTCAGCCATTGAAAGATGTCTAATCTGAACACTCTCACTAGACTAGATCAACTACTTAGCATCCTTACTACTTATGAGATTGGAATTTATAATGGAAAGTCTACAACTAAAGAACCATCCTTCAAAGAAGAAAATAAGTGCAAGGACAAGCATGATGAATCATGTTGTGAATCACATGAAGAAGAATCCAACTTTGTGCGGAAGCTTAAGAGAGGCTCTTGCAAATATAGAGGTAATCTACCTTTTAAGTGTTTTAAATATGGAAAAGTTGGTCATTATGCTTCAAAGTGTCCTTAAAAGAAGAAGAAATATTATGATCCTAAAGAAAGATTCAAGAAAGTACAAAAAGCAACAAAGAAGGCTAAGAAGAGGATCATCAAAAACATTCACTTAGCCTTCAAATGAGGAAAAAGATGATGAAATCCTGAAAGAATTAATTCTAATGGCCATAGACAATCTGCAAGTTGAAGCCATTAATTCTAATGATGAAGAGTCTGAAGTGGACCTAGAAGGAGAGCTAGTAAGTGAACTCGAGCAAATAAAAGGGCCAAGAAAGAAAAATAAATCCCATAAGGAGTCACTGATTAAAGAAAAAGTTTATTTTGTTGAACATTTACTCATGAAAATTGAAGAAGGTAAGAAAATTCAAGATTCATTAAATCAACAGTTAAATGAGAAGAATCGGGCTTGTGAAAGGTTGGAAGGAGAAACTGTGTTGTTGAAAAAAGAGTTGGAGAAGGCTAAAACACAAATAAGCTTCAATTAGAAGTTTGCTGAAGGGATTGAAAATTTAAATGAGATATTGGAAGCACAGAGAGTTTCCAAAGATTGCAGTGGTCTTGGATTTGAGACAGAATCAAGTTTAGCACCATAGTTAAAAGGAAAAAGGAAAATTAGTTTTGTGCCAATAGCAAGAGAATATGTAGTGCAACAGCAAAAAGGAGGTATGTAGCCCAAAATCAAACCAAGGAATTCTTTTGTGCAAAAAAGGAACAACGTTGGTTAGACAGAACAAAATACTAAAATATTAGCCCATAATTGAATACAATATTCAAGGTATGTAAATATTTTTCCAGGATATTTCTTTACATGCACTAATTGTGGACATAAAGCAACAAATTGTAGAGTGAAGCTATCCTACAAGAAGTTGAGATCTAGAAGAAGGAATCACTAGAATAGACAGAGAAAAATCAAGCCTAGGTACAATAATTATTTTGATCCCTTAAACAATCATATTCAATGTATTAAATATCAAAAATTTTGGCATATAGCAGTCGATTGTGGACTTAAAGAGAGGAAGACTTAACAAGTTATTGTGAAGAATGCACAAAATCCCAAGTTCTGGAAAGAAAAGGAGAAAGCATATCAATGCGACATTGCTTTGTATGCTCATAATGAAGGAGTCATTCTTATGTGGATAGTAGTTGTTCCAGGCACATGTCAGGGGATAGAAATAATTTCTTAACATGGAAACTAGTGTACAAGGGTAACGTAACTATTGGAAAAAATGCACCTAGTAAAATTATTGGAAAAGGAGTTATCAACCTATCAAATCGAAAAGGTAAAGCGAAGAATGTTCCATATGTTTATGGGTTGAAGAATAACTTGCTTAGTGTGTCACAAATGTGTGATCAAGGCTATGATATACTTTTTAAGGCTAAAAAGTTCAAATTCAAATCTTCTAGGATAGGTGAGATAGTAATTAAAGTTGTGAGAACATATACTAATGTTTATGTGCTCAAATCAAAAATAGAGAGGCGTTTCTTATCAAAAATTGATGAAAGTTGGTTATTGCATAAAAGACTTGGACATCTGAAATTCGATCAAATAATCAAACTCAACAATAACAATGATGTCAAGGATTACCCAAGCTATTAAATCTAGAGAATATAATTTGTAAATCTTACCAATTTAGAAAGAAAACTAGAGTGTCATTCAAGTCTAAGGATAGCTTGTCATCAAATCCATTACAACAAGTACACAATGGACTTGTGTGGACCATCAAAAACCCCATCATCCGCAGGCAAATTGTATTTTATGCTAATAATTGATTATTCCAGTAGGATGATGTAGGTTGCCTTCTTTAGAGATAAATATGAAACCATTAAGAATTTAAAATAGTTCAAAGTTATGGTTGAAAATGAAACAGATTGCAAAATCAAAAGAACAAAGCCTAATAATGGAGGTGAATTCACTTCAAAAGAGTTTGATGAATTTTGCAAGAATCATGGCATCAAAAGGCAATTCACAATAGCAAGGACTCCAAATTAAAATGGTTAAGTAAAAAGAGAAAACATATAAGTGAAGCAATTAGCTAGAGCCACGATGGATGAAATGAAAGTAAATTAGATATTTTGGGCAAAATTTATTCATACAATAGTTTTTATTCTTGACAAAGCTCATTTTAGACCAAACAATGACAAAAATCCTTATGAGTTTTGGTATGGCAGAACAACAAGTTAAACACTTCATATTTTTTAGTAGCAGATGTTACATCAAGAGAAATGATGATAAGTTGGGTAAGTTTGATGCCAGAGAAGATGAAGGAATTTTCCTTGGATATTCACACAACAACAAAGGAGATAGACGTTATAATAAAAAAACCAAGAGGATTGTGTACTTTATTGATGTCAAACATGATGAATATGTTGAACCTGATGAGAAACAACTGGTGAATACCAATGAAAATGAACCAGTAAACATTGGTGAGGAGTATACTAAGCCACCCATAGAAGAAGACAATGAAGAGCCCTTCAATCCTCATGTGAAATAGCCTTCAAGGTATGTGTTAAAACACCACCTAGTTGATCAGATTGTTGGTCAATTAAACTCCAATCTTCAAACAAGAAGGAAGTTTCTTAATCACCATACGGAAGAACATGTAGCCCTAATATCCCCAGAGGAACCAAAGGATGTTTGACAAGCCAATCAATACCATAATTGGTTAAAGTATATGCATGAATAATTGGACCAAAATAAATAAATTAATTAATTAATTAAATTAAATTAAAAAATAAATAAATAAATAAAAAATAAAAAAAATTAGACATGGGAACCTATTCGAAGACCTGCAAACAAGACTGGCATTCCCACAAAGTGTGTTTTCTAGAATAAATCAAATGATTGTGGAGAAGTGTTAAGAAACAATGCTTGATTGGTATGCAAAGGTTATGCTCAAATAGAAGGTATGGATTTTGGTGAAATTTTTCCGTTGATGCTAGATTAGGGGAAATAAGAGTATTTTTGGCATTTTCCTATTTTAAGAAATTCAAAATTTATCAAATACATGTCAAATTTTCCTTTCCCAATGGAGAATTACAGGAAGAAGTTTACATAGAACAACAAGAAGGTTTTCAATTAACAAAGAAACGATAATATGTTTGCAAGATTAATAAGGCCTTATATGGTCTCAAACAAGCCCCTCGGGCTTATTATTCCAAGATTGACAACTACCTCCTCCAGTGTGGATTTAAAGGAGGTGCAATTGGAAACAAATTATATCTCAAAACAATGGATGGAAAATTTATGGTGGTGGTTGTATATGTTGATGAAATTGTTTTTCTAAGTGATTTAGATTTGCTAACTAGTCAATTTTTAGTTAATATGAAGGTTGAGTTTGAGATTTCCATGCTTGTAGAACTTTCCTATTTGCTTGGATAGTATATTTCACAGACCCCCAAAGGGATTTTTATTTCACAAAGAAAATATCTCAAAGAAGTGTTGAAGAAATTTGGCATGGAATAATTCTCTTTAGTGAGCACTCTAACGGTTACATGTTGCAAACTTAGCAAACAATTATGAATCACGACAAGTGGAACAGACTCTATACACATCCATCATTGTCAGCCTATTATATTTGACAACTTCATGACCAGAAATTATGCAAGTTGTTGGTATTGTTGGAAGATTTCAAGCAACCCCTAGACAAACCCATCTAATACTAGCTAAGAGAATTCTAATATATCTTAGAGTAACAATAGATTATAAACTATGGTACCCCAGAGGTAAATATTTTTTACTGACTATGTGTGATGAAGTTGGTTGTGCAGGTGTTGTACATGATTGAAAGAGAACTAGTGTTGGTGCTTTCTTTCTTGGAGAATATCTTGTTTCATGGTTGAGCAAGAAGCAAGCTTCTATCTCTTTATCTACAGCTAAAACAAAGTATATTGCAACAAATTCTTATTGCACTCAACTATTGTCGATGACACAGTCCTTGCATGATGTACAAGTGTTTTATGAGCATCCTATACCCATTATTTGTGACAACACAAGTACCATAAGCATGTCAAAGAACCGTATTTTTCACTCCAAGACAAATCATATTGCAATAAAATGTCATTTATTGAGAGAGAAAGTTTCCAATCAGATTGTGAAGTTGGAGTATGTAACTACAAAAGAACCAGTTGTTGATATTTTCACCAAGCCACTTCCTAGAGAAAAATTTGAGTACTTGAGGCAAAGATTGAGAGTTGTTCCTCTTGCCTCCCACCATTAGATCTTCCTTCAAGAGGAAGAAACAAAACTCTAATATATTCAACATATTATGATGAAGATTTCAGGTCTATACAATCAACATGATAGAGGATGATTGTTGACAGGGGGAGTATGGTGGATGGCAGAGCATATTGGTGTCTTGGCCATTGAAGTCAAAGGGGGAGAGGTGTTATTGATAAAACAACAAAAAACAAAACAAGAAGAGGTTATGATTCACAAGAACAAAAACAACACCACAATAAGAAAAAGAAGAATTTAAAGATTCATGGAAGAATATAACAAAATAAAGGAGGCCAAAAATAACAAATTGAAATATTTATAAGCAGGTTTCGGCAACCAGGATATAAATATTTTTGTGTGAGGTGATGTTGTTGGTATATTTAGTAATAAAGTGTTGTTGAAGGTATTGGTGATAAAGAAAGAAGTTGTTTCATCTTGAAAGCAGAGGTGGCATTCATGGTTCTAGTATGAAAATGGATGAAAGATGAATCATTGAATGCCAAGCAAGTTGTAGCTTGCAAATCAGTGGTTGTAGCCAAAGAATCGTAACAAAACGTTGTAGCTTTCCTTGTGAAGTAAACGGAAAACAATTTGAATAATTTGTGTGTTCCATTGTTATTGTTTATATTATTTCTTGTCATGCTTATTTTAATTAATTGTTGAAGTACTTTATTGTGTCATAGTGTTCTTACACAAGTGAAAAAAAAAGTTTTTAAACTGGTATAATTCTTGCAATAATGATTCACCCCCCCTCTCAATATTGTCCTTATTTCTAACAAGAAGGAGCGGTATTCCATCATGAACAAGACTCCATTGATTAAATGCTACACCATAAAAAATCCCTAGAAATATATAGGAATGCAGGGAAATTATTCTAATTTGAGAAGCTACAGGGTTTCAACGAACAAATTGCTATGGAATTCACACATGCTTTCTAGGAGAAACATTCAGATGTTACAAGATTCAAAATTGCTATTATAAAGGACATAATTTCCAGGGTGACAAGTTTACCTTAGGCAAGGGCTTGTTGTTTTTCTAAGAAAATAGTAGCTCCAATAGCTAGGGAAACATTTTTACAACAAGGAGAGGAAGTAAGGAGCAAGGGTGGAGGTATTGATAAAACATTCCTTCCTCACCCTTTGGATGATGTGACTTTGTTTATTCATAAGTTCATTACTTTGAGGGATATTTTGGGATAGTATTCAATTATCATTTTCAGTTATTGGCATATATCTATAATGGACAATTGATAACGTTTCCCTATTATTTGTTAAAATATTTACAACATATGGTTGAGGCGATGCGTGTGGAAAAACATCCAAATAGTTTCTTAACCAACCATTCACTCACCAAAATAATCATAATTCATTCACTGCAACAACATGGATGCACACAAACTAGTTTATTGGTAAAGTGACATGCACTAGCCACTGAAACAAAGGAAATTGAAATTGAAGAGAAAGAGGTAAGTCTTGAAACAACACCATAAGATAGAGCAATTACAACTACTAGACAAAGTAAAGCCGCTACATTTCCTAGACAAAGAAGAGTGGTTACACCTCCTAGATCCCATCATAGAAATAGTTAGAGATGGAGTTCCATAGGAATGTCTATTGGTACATCTGTTCAAGGAAAAAGAGCATGCAATAAATAACCTGTGTATATATATAGTGGACAATTTGAAGATAGTTATCATGGATGCGTTATTGAGGAAGAAGGACCTCAGGAAGACATTTTTGAAATAGGGGCACCTAGAACAACGTTAGCTGAAGCATAGGTTCTTGAAATAAAAATTCTTGAGGAATCTAAGAAATCATCTAAAAAATAAACTCATGTACAAACTATGGTGAAAAAGAGTAAATTGAAGAGGGCATTGGTTGGAAATAATCCCAAAAAGAAAGTGCAATTGTTACACCATCAACCACCCCAATATCTGAGGAATATACCGATACAATAGAACCAAAGGGGTCCGAGGGATACAAAAATGAATAGAAAAAAGAAGAATTTGTAAAAGAACATTCCTTGACACTTGAAGTTTGTGTTGTTCCACCTGAATCAAAGGAACCCGAGGAAAAAAAGAAAGAGGAGGAGCTCAAAAAGTAATAAGAAGGTGTCTCTTTACCAGGTAAGTCTGAAACCAACCTCCTTATTAAACAAATTAATAAATTGAAGGAGGAAAATGAGAATTTAAGAAAACAACTTACCATGGTTGAAGGGTAGCTTCAGTATAGAAAATAAAATGGATTAGACACCCTGGAATATAACTATCACTTTCATTGCTCATATTTGATAATATAATGTTGAACCTTAGAAAAAATGAAATAATTGAAATTAAAATTGCTTGTTTTTATTTTTTATTTTGTTAAGTCGATGCACATTACTTATTTATCATTTATAGGGACTTTGGTAATGTTTATAGGAGTGAAACGTGTTGCAGTTAAGAATTAGTGGATAATTTTCAGAATAACATAATGAAATTTGTAGCTATTTTATAGCCTTGATTTAATGAACTTTTCCATGGAGCATGCCTAAAAGCTCAACTTAGCATGGATTGGTCTATTTAATGGAATGAATGTCTCCAAGGCAACACTTAGGTGAAAATAATTCTTCATAAGAGAAAAAATAATTCTAATGCATTTGAAAAGTGGCTACTGCATTTTAGAAATATTTGAATCTAACAACTTAACAATAAAGAAGATTAAACACATGACAATGAAAATGCGCTTAACTACCAAATCTTGTTGAGAAGCAGACAACTAATTGCATAAATGTTGCAATAAATTTTATGATGATGATGGTTAACATCCACTAAGACCAAACTTTGGTCTATCGGACCTAAAGAAACAAATTATTTAGTTTGATTTAAGATTTTATTCCTATGCTCAAAAAGCTTGGAGAGAAGCCTCTCGAGCTCACTATAATTTTGACAACGTAAAAGGCTAAGAAGGTCAGTATTGCAACAAAGATTTTGAAACTGAGATATAATGTGGTTGTACACGGGGCACTCTAAGATGAAGTGATTTTCATCCTCGATGTTCGTATTCTCACAAAAATGGCAGAACCTTTCCATCCATGGTGTTTTAGAAACTGCCCAACAACCCGTTTCACTATGGAGCTTATGAGAGTTTGTTCTAATCTTGGTTATATTAATTTTCTTCTTTCATCTAGTTAAAACAGAGAAATACTTTTGATCTTCTAGGGTGGGGTTAATGACCTCCTTATAATATCTTAATTTTCTTTTAGCTGCTAAATCTTTCTCACACCACATTTTTTCTTTGAACTTAGAAGTAACAATATTTTTAATGTTATTAATGTTTTGCAATGAAACATTCTCATCGATCTCCCAATGGTTTAACCAGGCCCTGGTGTCTTTATACCAACCTCGTTTGAGCCTTAGGTGGTTTTGGCTGGAATTTCAAGCTAGTTTAGGGAGTATATGGCATGATCATACCATATAACTTGACTAGGACAGGGATGATCATAATTGTCCGATACCCACTTTTAAAAATACCATATAACTTGCTAGGAGAGGGTTGATCATAATTTTCTAATAATTAGAGGGGTTATTTTTATCCCCACTTTTAAAAATAGGGATAATGAGGCTTTGAGTCCATGGTTTTAGGGAACCTTTGCTTGACCGCTTGATTGAAAAGCTTGTGAATGTGGGGGTTGAGGACAGGACCTCCAATTTTTAAGATTTCTGCCTAGTAACCTTCAATGTCCTTAGCTTTCCCATTACCCAAGCGATTAACCCCAAAATCAATGTCTTCTAATGAGAAAACTTCTTTCGTTGTGAGCAGGGTTTCAAAGTTATCCATGAATTATCTATTGTTTGTTTTCCATAGCTTGAATTTTACGATTTTATGTATTTAACTTTCTTGGCCATATTTGATGTCAACCTTTGACCTTATATCATCTAAACCCTATAATTAATATAACATTATTATATAGTTAATATAACTTTTATAATCATGGTATAATATATTACTCTTATAATGTTTCATAGAATTTTTAATGCTAATAACCATTGATAGTACTTTGTAACACTCATAGTGCCTCACATAAGTCTTAATAAAATCTTGTCCCACACATAATACATTGATATTTTGGATATTGACAAGGTGTCTACGTGTGGAGGGTTTTTAACTGACTAGTTGAAATACAAATAATCATTCCCAACCAAGTAACAAGGGATGGGATAAGATCATTATCATGATTCACTGGATTGGTTTTGGTTAGGAAACAAAAACCAATGATTTTGATAAGCCCTTAAATGCTTGATGCTGAGACTTAAGTGAAATTCAGTCAAAAAGGAAGCTTCAAATTTTTTTTAGGACGAAAAAGCTGAATATTATATTATATGAGAGATATAAAAGTTCAAATATTACATCTAAAAAAAGCCCCATTGAAACTAAATCAAAATGGGATCAGCAAGGGAGCAATCCAGCTATATGATAAGATAAACAAGTTGTGACAAAAAGATCTGGGGGATCTCCTATGAATAAAAACCAGTGATCATAGAGTACAGGAATCATAAGCATGATCAATAGCATCATATTACCACCCATATACACAAGATAAGCATATGCAGCCGCATAAAGATCAAAACGCGTCAATGGAAACCTGTGAAGAAACAAAAATGACTCTAGAAATCTGGCAGATTAAATTCTTGGATATGATAGCTTTCTCCCTCAGTTAGAACCTGCAAATACCATAACCCTGTAGCAGCATGAAGACTCGTTTTAGACAGTGAATCTGCCAGAATATTTTTGTCCCTGCGGATATGGTGTATAGAACCTCCGACCATAGAATCCCAGAAGAACTTGATCCTCCCCATCCAGCCAATCAAATGTGGCACTGTAATATGGTTTTTTCTTGAGATGTAGTCAACCATAACCTTCGAATCTCCAAATATCAAAACATGCTGAAGATCAAGGAAGAGGCAAAATTTTAATAACCCAGCGAGAGCCATGGCCTCTGCTTTACTATTGGAACCTCTCCCCCCGTTCTAGTGAATGGAGAACTGTGTATTTTCATTTATCATGATCAGGATACCACAGCCGCATGTGCCTTGTTGTTCAGCACCATCAAAGAACGCCTTAGGGAAGGGAGAGCTCTCCATAGATTGGTCAGAGGAATCGACCCTTTTATGATTGATAGATTTCTATGGGAGAGCTTCAAAAGCAGCGACAATTTTACAGATGATTTCTGAGCTGGATATTTTTGAATCATTGAAGATGATGTAGTTACGCCATTTCCAGATGTTCCATTGGGAAAGGATAAATATCCTTCTCCAAGTTAACTTCTGTACGCTGCACCAAAGGATCATATCATAAATTGAAGCATGCGTCTTGAGTTTGACTCCATAGCTGTTCTCCAGAGACTGCCAAATTTGTTGAGATCGATAGCAATTTAAAAACAGGTGATCATTATTTTCCCCTTCTGATCTGCATAGTGGACATAAGCCCGGTCCGTGCCATCCTCGCTTCATCAAATTCTCCCAGGTTAAATTCTTATTATGAAAGGTAAGCCACGCAAAATGTATCATTTTCGATGGACAGCCATCCTTCCAAAAAACTTGTGGGAAGATAGGAATGAGTGAAGATCGTTTTGAGTCAACAATGTGCTGATATACTTCTTTGACCCTTATAACATTCATCTCCTTTGAGTGGTTCCATATTAGGTAATCAGATTCCATAGTGCGAAATATACCACAGTTTCTAAGGCCCACCCTTATACGATCCCACTGAAATGCGATCTTCTGAGGCATCTGTAGTGCGGCTGCGCTTTTCCATAGAGGAATAGGTCCCTGCCAATCATCTATCAACTTATCCCAATAGAAATATCCTCTTCTGTGAAGGAAATTCAAAAGAGGTTCAGGTATACCCTTAAACTGATCCTTACCAATAAGAATCTTGTTACCATTTTGAAAATGCCAGATTAAGTTCTTCAGAAAATAAGCTTCAATCTTGCGAAGGCTAAGCCAAATTGAGGAACCATATGAAGCCCCGATCATTCCTTTTCTGTGCCAGAAAGTTAAGCTCTTCCTTCTTAAGTATTTCGCCTGAATCATGTTACTCCATGGACCTTCACCATGAACAGCTCTCCACAACGATTTGCATAACAGGGCCCTTCCAAAAGATTGCATATCAAGTAAGCCCTAACCGCCCATGCTCTTTGGTAAAGAGATACCGGCTAACTTTGTGAGATGAAATTTCCTCTTGTCTATTTGACCTCCCCAGATGAAATTAAAAAGGAAGCTTCAATTATCACAGCAGAAACTTCCATAAAAAAATCCTCCATTATAAATACATCTATTGGTATCTAGAGGTTACTTATAATACATAAATATTAATCAATATTAATCATAATGGTTGAAAATAAGTGAATTTTTGGAAATGGATATCAAATTGTAAGTTACTTTTTTAATGCATATAGGATTTTAGCTCTTTCTAATAAAAGTATGAAGGATTTAAAACTCATTTGTTTTAAATAAATTTTGATTTATCTTTTTATTATTAATCTTTTGTTTAAAAGATTAACAACAATTTGCTAGAAAATACAAACAGAAAAAACAACAATTTGCTAGAAAATACAAACAGAAAAAATGGAACCAAAAAACATTAGGATGGAAACGGGAAAATGTTGTGTATTTACATTCCACGTTAAATTCATTAATATAGTATGAAATTGTAGTGATTTTTCAGCTGACCAAAAAGTCTAATCTAACTTCAAATTTCTCTTTATAGCGTTGGGAATGCTATAACATTTTCTAACAAAACTATACTAATGAATGTTTTAAATTGAAAATTAGCTTAACCTTCGTTTATCTGTATATAAATCATACTAATCATTTTTGCAGCTCTTTCTTTCTTTCCTTGTAAGCTAACTGAATTTTCTAATCCCATTAAACTTGTTATTAACATTGAATTTGCCATGAGTGTGTGGGGGAGAGTGTCACTTTTATAGCAAGTTTATTTTTCATAATAGGTGTGATGCACTTCTTATATAACGAGAGGGGTTGCGAAGAAGTAAGTCTTTGCTAATGAGCTCTCAGTGTGTATGTAAATTCTGAAAAAAAAAAGTTAATGGTTGTTTTTATAATTGGTCCATTATAACTCAAATATTCTAATTTGCTTTCATTACTATTTCAAAATATGAATTAATAGTAAATCTGATTTCACATTCAAAATAAGTGCTATGTTGCATTGAAATCTAATTCAGTACAATCTCAAAGCCTCTCCACATGTATTGAGTAATAAAAAAAATAGTATTTCATTAAAAAAATTAAAAAATTTATTATTTGAGTAAAAACATAAGATATTATTTAGGTTATGTGTAATAAAATGTAGTATATATAAGAGGTAATTGCAATAAAATTGGTATTTTAGAAATTACACATTGATTTCCATTATATTTGTTTCAAAGTATGTCAATCATTTCGAATACCTTAAACTATAAATTAAAAACAGTAAATCTGATCTCACATTCCAATAAGTGCTACGTTGGATTGGGATCCAATTCGGTACAATCTCAAAGCCTCTTCACATTCCAATAAGTGCTATGTTGCATTGGGTGCTATGTTGCATTGGGATCCAAGGTAAAATCTCAAAGCCTCTCCACTTGTATTGAGTAATAAAAAAATAATTATTTCATTGAAGAAAAATAAAAAGTTTATTATTTTAGTACAAAATTATAAGTTTGTAGGTAGGTTATGTGTAATAAAATATGGTGTATGTAAAAGAAGTTTGCAATAAAATTAGTATTTTAAAATTACATATTGATTTTCATTAAAAATTAGATATTGATTTCCATTAAAAAAAAATTGTATAGAAAAAATTGTAATAAGTCTTTTAGAATTATTCATCTATTTCTATAATATTTCGTCCATTGTAAAAACTATTTCGTCCATTGTAAAAATAGTTTTTATAATTAGTAATTACTTTAAAAGATGTAAGATTGTGTTTTAACTCTTTATAAAAATGCTCAGTTACATATGTATATACAATATAAATTAAAATAATTAGCAATTACTGTAAAAGATGTAAAGGTGTGTTTTAATTCGTACAAAATCCCTGGTGGTTATGTCGCAAATTAGGCTCATAAATATATGAAACCGAGTTAGGTAGAAAAATAAATGAGTTTTGAGCACAAATCAAATTCAAATACAATAAATTCGAAATACATTTTGGAAGTCATTTGTGGTGAAACGAATTAATGTCTGTAATTCACCATCGATATTTCAAGATTAACAATATGAGTAAAAGAGATATATGAAGGACTCTATCTCTGAGAAATGCTTCATATGAAAGGATGTGCACAAATCACATTGATATACTTATCGATCACAACAGTTACACATATATATACATAGCACACTGACTTCGACACATCTAGATCATGACTCCAACTCATTACATAGAAATCAACATATTCTAAAATGATGCCTAGGGACTCACAATGACTACTACATATGACATGAAAGCATTACTTCCAACACCCTCCTTTAATGCCTACATGAAATACATTAAAAACACATATTACAACAACAATATGATATATGTTTGACTGGTCTTCATCAGCATTCATATCCACTCTCGAGTCTTGCCAACACCACTCTTTCCACCACATCTTCAAGTTGTCACTTGACCTCCATTTAAAACGTAACCTATGACCATCAATGATGTACTTTGCAGAATTGACGCTTGTCAACCTCTCGGAGCACGACGGGTCAATCTCAATACTGAACCATCCTATGGACATACCTCCATCTATTGAACACATTCTTTTGTTGTATTCCCCAGTTATCTAGGAAGGAAGTCTAAATACTAAATGTATTGACAAGTCAATTATACAAGGTGACCTATTAAACACATAATCAAATTAACCTATAACCTGATGTGGCTCCACATGACGCCACCAACTTATAACAGATTATACATAATTAAATTAGTGATATATTGTTGTGTCACTGTATGCATCCAAAACCACCAATTTGAAATTATGCTAGTTTATTTTATAATTTAAGTTCCTCATTAGATTTTTCACATTACACCGATAATAACACACTTTTAAATATCAAACCTACACATATTTAACTAATTAATAAAATGAAAAGAAACTGCTTAAAAGTGAAGACAACACAACCCTTGGCAACAAAACCAATTAATCATCTATCCAACCAGAAAACCACAAATATTTTCTTCTCATTTTTCCTTGGCATGAGTATATAGTTCAGGGAATGAATCCATAAAATATCATATTCCCATACCATTATGAGGGTCAAAGAATGATAACGCAAAAATTTTCACGATGGATATATGCTTCCACGATTTTGATGAACAACACTTTGGAGGCCTGCATAAATCTGAGCATTGACCTTATTGATCAAATACGAGTCTATGTTGACCAGACTATCTTGAAAAGTGGCACAGTCAGAGAAGTGACACCGTATTCCAAATGTCGAGCCAAACTGTAGTCCCTTGTTGTTCAAAGTCTATCTCTATCACGAATTTCTTCCATAGTTCCATAGTTGTTGTTGCAGATCACTATTGTTCTCGGCCCCTAGTGGCCTGAATAAAATTGTTCAAAGTGCCAAATTTGGAATTACAGCATCGTCCCTATTAGAGAAGAAGCACAAGAGAAATTAAATAATTCTGGTAATAGACAAAATCATCACACACAATGGAGCAAGACAACAAAATTTTCTCACATATTCTATCCTTAATCACAAACAGACAACAAACAACAGAAATTAAATAACTGGAGAACAGAAATCACTTAGCATTACATAACAGGCCTGGGCCTTGGCTTGCCTTCCTTGGCCAGAGAAATTACAAATATATAGAGGCTGAAGGAGGATCTAGAATCCTGCATGTGATTCAGATGGAGATCTAGAAGATAATGGTGGTGTGGTAGGTTTGGTGCAGGTGTGGCAGTGACGGCTGGGACGGCGAGTGTCGGGTAGTCGGCGCCGTCAGTTGCACAGTGTACCATAGTTTGGCTTCACACTTAACATTCTCCCACTTGAAGCCAAATAAGAGTCATGAATCAAGTCACACCGAGTCCTATCATGCCTCTACATAACTCATGTTTATTTCTTGGTAGAATCTTAGTGAGCATATGTTGGGCAGCGGATCCCCCCATAGCAGGTTTTTAGGGCTTGAAGCCCGAATTTTGGTCAAGTGTAATGTAAATACCTCGCGAAATGCTGGCGTGAAGCGCAAGAGTCTAGGATTGTCCACCCTAAGATAATGTAATATAATGTAAAGTGTGTCAGCCAACCCATGGTCCGTGGACCATGGGATTGTATAAATAAGAGTGAGGCTCTAAGTGTAAATTCAATCTTAGATTTTGACAAGTAACAGATAGATGTGAAAGCATGGTTAGAAGTTAGAAGTAGATCTGAAGGTATTGGGTCGTAGTAGTAGGAAGAGGCTCTGTAGCTGAGTGTGCAGAGGCCTGGTAGAGTCCACAACTAGGTGTGCAGACCCCTGCAGCTGAGGGCGTATGGTAGATTTGGGATCATACTTGGCCAGAGAATTAATAAAAGATAAGTTGATTCTGAAATATTGTGTGTCTATGATTCTGTTATATTTATGCATCTCTTTGCAGTTTTATGATTGCGCGCACTTGTTATGAATGTTGAATGATTAATGAGAATATTGGGCCCACACAATTAGGTTAAGATATGGAATAATAGCACAGTAAGGATAAAATATCTAGACATCACCTCTTCGCGCTCTTTACGGAGCTGCGCGGAAGCAAGTGCACTAGTTGCGAAGGACAAACGGTTGCGCGAAGTAGCGCAAGCGCGTAGGTTCAGATCGTGAACTTCTTAGATTTCATCAAGACATCCCTAGGGTGCAGAAACCTGGTTCCAGCACCATCCCATACCACCTTGGGTGAGACCTCAGTTCGCGCACCACAGACTGTTGCCGAAAGGGCCAATAGTTTCTGGATTTGTTTAGCTAAATCACTTCTGAACCTGTGTTAGGCCCCAACAAGCCAACAAATGGTTTTGTTTCATGGACTGGGCTCTGCCTAAGGGATCTCTAATGTCATTCCACTAGAACCTAACAAAGAAGGAAATTGAAGAGTGGTTGGACAAGAAGATTCACGAGTTCATGACACAAGAAAAAAAAACTCCACAGGCATATGAGAAAAGGTGGCTAGATCACTACGTGTATACAGAAATCCACGAGATATTCTTCGCATCCTTTCCTTCTAAACTGTATGAGTGGATCACGAGGTTAGTCGACATCCAGGGAAGGTGTAAGCTCGACCAACCGATAGTGTGGACTCGGGAATTAGTGCGTAGACTAGAGGCATCAGAAGATAAGATCACACGAGATGTGGACCATTGGCTCGATAGGGTAATAGGGAGATTTATCACTGAGCTTGTGATAGACATGAATGTGAGCTACAATGAAGAAAAACGACGTTTTCTCAAGGGACCGCAAGGTAAGTACATTAAATCTTTGAATACCTGGATTAAGATGTTGTTATGTGAAAAGCAGGTTATGCGAACACATTAATGTTTGGAACGACATGGAGTGGAAAGATATACAAAGGTAGTGGGGAATTAAGAAGCAGTCCCTTAATTTCACCTTCACGAGAGAGCGAGGAAGAGCTCGCTCGGGTCTCTCCAAAAAGTGCAGTTAGTTTGATAAGGTAGCACATTCCGCAGTTACCACCTCCGCCCATGCCACCACCCACTTCACCTCCTTCACCTCCATCTCCACCCACTCCAACTCCACCTCCACCCACTCCACCTTCACCAACCCTGCAGTTTAGCATGGCGAGCGTGATCAAGTTACCCGTATTTAGAGGAGTAAGGAATGAGGATCCGGACCAGTTCTGGTTTGTGGTAAGAGTAGTGTGGGAAGCACAAGGGGTCATGGACGACAACATTAAGAAGGTTACATTGATGAGCGACTGCAGGATCGTGCATTGACATGGTATATCAAGCACTCTAATGACCACCCAAATGCAGGGATAGCAAAGATCCAGAATGCGTTGAACAGAGAATTTAGCCAGCCAAAATCAGAGACACAGTCAATCATTGGGTTCAAAGAGATCGCGATGCTTCCAGGCGAGACCCCTTGGGATCTGGATCAGTGGCTGAAGAGTACGATCCATGAGGCTAATGTGACGCTAACAAATGTGCAGCACTGCACATGGTTTGTGGCATCTTTGACACCGCACCTAAGGATGGCACTGTCGCAACAGAAACTTTCTACCCAGGTTGACGTGTTGGAAATGGCAATGAGGTTAAATGAGACACCGATACAGGATCCAAGGCTGGGAGTTCAACAAATTCACGCAAAACGGCAGAATATTTGCTTGGAAATGAAGAGCTTGAAGCAGGATAGGACCCCGCAGTTAGTGGCGTGTGAGGAAGTGTGGTGTATAAAATGCAAAGGATAGGGCCATGACAAGAACCATTATCTAGTATTCACAAACTACTTGGCAAGAGGAGGGGCAATGTCGTTGAGACTGGAGGCACAGGCAGGGCCAAGTGTAACACCCACGTTATGGTGTGCAATCTGTCAGATAGGAGGAAAACACACAACGAATAATTATCATTTGTTGTAGAAGTATACACAGACTCCCTAGCAGTTGTTTTGTAATTTTTGCAGGTTAATAGGCCACGATGAGTGTAACTATTACAACTACGAGTTAATGATGGATCGGACCCCAACATATCAAATGCAGATAGAAACGCGAGCCCTCGACCCAGCGGCGAGGATGGTGCACGCTAGCTTTCAAGGGCAAGGTCAAGGACGAGGAGGAATGGGACTAGGAAGGGGCTGCAGATAGTTAATTGGTTACAATTGCATAGGACCAGGGCACTACACCAACGATTGTACCAACCCAACAAGAATATCCTATTCATACTGTGCTCAGTTCGATCATGAAGCAGTGTATTGTGCTACGTTGATCACATAGATACACGAGAAAGGGGTAATCCAGCCTCCTCCGACTCAAAATATCCAAATGATGAGGTCTGAACTGTGAAGAAGTCCCAAATGTGAACATGATGCTCAGAAGCCATGTGACCACATGGGAGGATAAGGGGAAGCAACCCAAGGAAGATACATGGGTTCGCAAGACTCCTATAAAGGAACCTGAGTGTGACCTAAAATGCGCAAAGGAGACATTCATGGAAGTTAAGAAGAGCTTCGCAGAGGCCTCTACTTCAGTTAGTAAGGATCAACCAAAGCCAAGAATGGATCCTTCTATGCTTACTACCTTTTTAGAGACATGCATGAAACTACTACATGACAATAAGGCAGTTAAAGGACTACAGGATTTGATCACCAGGTGTGCAGGGTCATAGGAACCGCGCGTAGTCTGGAAACTGGGAAAGCATCCATGCATTGAGACAGATGATGAGGAGGAGGATCTTTAGGCCTTCATAGAAGAGATTGAACCAGATGAAGAAATGGAGGAAGACATTCAGCCAGTGCGCGTTGTAGTAAAACTACCCAAATATGTCCCCCAATAGAAAGGGAAAGCAAAAGTACCCAAGGACGTGGATACCATTAAGAGCGAACCTGAAACTCCACTCCTCACAGATGGAATTCTATTTGAGGGTTCAATCCTGGGCCACGTGCCCACAATGAAATTTGAAGATTGGGACCTCACAGACAACGAAAATTTCCTACATTTGGAGACTAGCCAACTTATGAAACAAAGCAAGGAGGGGTCAGTTACAACGCTACAGCCACAGAAATGGCTGCGTAGGCTGGAGGAGGCTAGGCTACTCTAGCAACTATGTATTACACACTTTCACTAGGCACCAATTACGATATTCGTCATCAGGCAACTACTTTGCCTAGTGCATGATGGGTACTTGTGGCTAGAGGAGCTGATTCCCATCACGGCAGAGCTTCTTCATAGGATTTCTCGGCTTCCATGTACGAGAAGGGACCCCGCAGAAATAGCTAGCCAAAGCAGAGACTTGGCGCTCGCAGAGGCCATGAAGAAGAAATGCAATTTGGAGAAGAAGCAAAGGGCCTATGTCATTACTATCGTTCAAAACAAAGGGTTGCGTGTAGCCACCTAGCTATTGGTAGGAAAAGTGATGAAAAATGTCGCGGCAATAAGGTACCAGCAACAGTCATCACGCTCGCTGAGCAATGCGCCGAGGGGGTGCAGTTCAAATTGGCGCAGTTCCTCTGTGAGGAGTTCATGACGAACTGCAAGGATGCCCGGGAGTAGGGTAAGACCTTCCACTACGCATGGTTTCTCTTATCCATCTTGTTGATTGCAGGGGAATCGCCGGAGGACAGTCAGTTTCCTCCTCTTGATCAAGACTTACCAGAGGTAGCGAAATGCACGTCGATATGGGCAACAAGGGACGCTACGCAGATCTATGAGACCAGGATCTTCTGGATTGTTATGGAGGCAAGCATATGGATGGGGATCAAAAAACATCCGTGCCTATCACCCACAGTATACGACAATCTCTGGAGCTTTGAAGGCTTTAACGCAGATGTGCACAATGTGTATATCAGAGTGCAAAAGTATCCGGAGCAGAAATGGACCAAACTCCCCTTCATTGTGATTGATGATGTTGTGTTCATGGTGCTCAACTCATGGCCACTCGAGTGGTGTGCCCCAGATCTGGTAGTGCGTGATGAGGTAGCGATACAAAGACAGAAGGATGCTACTAAGATGTTGGCACAACATAAGCGGAACGAGCAATTTTCCGAGGAGGTAAGGGCTTCGCGCAAGGCAGCGAAGGGCACTATGGAGCAGACTAAGGCTGTAGACAAAGCAGCAATAACACCAACAACTAGTGCAACCACGATGCAGGAGGGAAGAGGCCCAGATCTGACCAATGGACAGGGGAGAGACGACATGGAAGAAGGCGCGGACTCGAGCACAACATCAATGTTATAGACATTTTTGTGCCTTACAGCTATAAGCATGAAATGTCCATAAACCAAGGGATCCTAAGTCCCTAAAAGTGTTGTTTCGACCCCTAAAGGAACAAGGTCAACAAATTACAGCTTCTCCCATAAGTTCTCCACCAGAAATTGCTCAGAATCAGTCAAATCAATATCATTTTAGCTGCTCCACTAGCTAGCTGTGTTGCATAGCACCCAAGTACACTAACTAGGTACGTTTCAACGCACCTAAATGCACTACCAGGTTGCGTTGAGCGGGAAATGATAAATGGCAGTGTCATTCCGCGAGGTGGATAGACCATGGAAGCTTCCAGAATCTTCCCCAATGACACTTGCCTCATTGAGTTCGACCAAGGATGAGTAAGAGGCTCTCAGTCTCCAAGTGGAAGCAAGAACTGACAGAGAGAAGACACTAGTCGGATCATAAGCTGACTCATCCTCTTTCCATACATCTATATATGGATCCCTCATCCCAGAGATCCAGAGGCTGTAATTTTGTACATTGCAGAGAATTGTTGTTGGTTTTGAGATAGATAATAGAGTATTGGGTGATTTATGCTTTGTTGGAGGTGAAGAGGGGACTTCTATGCTGGGAGGTTGATGCTGGATCAGGAATCATCGGTTGTAACTCCTCCTGGATCTTCTTGTTATATCAATAGAACTATTTGAGTTTCTCCTACATGCTTGTGTATCATTGATGTTTGTTATATTTGCATGTTTATCTTAAATCTGATCCTAAGCTATTTATGAATATAAATCCATGTCTTTGTGTCGTTTTCTTCTTCTGTGATCTTACAGGAACTTGGTGAAGCTGGGCAAGTAAGGGAGCAGGTAGCTGGAAGCTGTCAAAGAGAGGAGAGATTGGATCAAAGGACTAGCGCAAGACACAGGTTGGTTCATCCTATTCCTCTTTGTTTATAGTTCATAAAGAAGAATACGAAAGTAGTTTTCCCTGTTTGTTTCTAAGGTCACTGTCACACCTTAGTGGGATAGGGCCGTTCTGAGTAGACACTTTTCCCGATAACAAAATGGCGACTCCGCTGCAGATTGTGTCTAATTAGTTTGTTTGTGTTTCTCTTGTTGTTTGTTTCATAAACTTAGAAGTAGCAATTGAACTGCATTTGCCATTAACAAATGCAAAGTAGACATCTGCTACTTCAATCCATTCACTGGATCTATTTATGATCTGAACAGCTAATTCACAAATGATCTGATTGCCCTTTGTGATATCTCTTAGGCCTCTTTTAAATCTACCCTCTGATTGTGCATTATTGATTGTGTTTACTTGGCCAAAAACCATAGATTAAACTGCAAACCATGACCCAAAACCTGGATAGAATTCTCGTTTCTGCCCCAGCGTAGGCTCTGTGAAGAGATTCTGCATTCCAACGCAGTTCCCGAGAGGGATACCTGCGTTGCGATCCAGTTTCTCTGTGTAACAGGTGCGTTGATTAGCCTAGCCTTGTGCAGCTGAGGTTCTTTGCTTCATTTTTTCAATTTTGTCTCTGATTTTTGCAGCCTGTGATTAGTGTATGTGTCTGTTTAAAAACCCCTTTTCTTTGCCTTAATTCCGCCTCCTTTGTACAAAAAGACTGTAGATGTTTTTGTGTGTTTGTTACATCATTTACAATTTTCCATTGAAAAAGTAGAATAGTCATATTGTCGTCCTTTGATTTAGATCTGTTGTAAGTGTCAATTTGGATCTTAGGAGAAAGTTTATTTGCTGTTGACAGTCGATTATGCTTTTACTTTTTCCTTTGGTTTGAATTTGTGACTTTCTAGTGTCGAAACGAGTATTTATTTCAAAATCATAAAGTGTCGTAATCATCTCTACCTTTTGATTTCGAAAAGAAGCTTGTTTGTGTTTGTCACTTGAAAGCAAATTCAGATTTGTACATCAACTTTCTTTTTAGGCATCAATATTAAGAAAGTGAAAACAAATACATGCACATGTGCATTTGCATATTGACAGTCTGTTTGGCTTGATTTAGGAAAAGTGCATTTACAGTGTGCTCTTTGCTCTTTGAGAAAAGATTGTGTCTTTCTTTTCCCCTTGTAGCTAGGATTTTCATTGCTGAAAAGAGATAAAAGTTTGCTTATCATCTTTAGATTTCATTTTAGGAATTACATCTACATCTGGTGGTGAACCCAAAAGGAAAACTTCATAAGAAAGATCAACTTAAAATAAATTGAATGAATCTAACAACGCATTGGAACTTAATGCACAACATTTAGAGGTCTAGGCTAGAGACGTATTCCGGCGTCGTAAAGCCCGGTAACTGTTGTCCTCACTGATGGTTGGGTGATTCCTCCACTTTGAGACGATAAGTGCCAGTACGGACTTGTGCTCCCACGTACCGTTGAGTATATATTGGGAGACCCCTATAGGCTTAAAACCTTTTATCCATAGGAAGCCGTGTCGGCCGCCGTACTGATCGCAATGCACTGAACACAACATTCAGGAAGATTGACTGCCGTATTGTAAAAAGTATTCTGTAGTTTTGCGATTGGTTTGGTACTCCCTCTACCTAGATCTCCAGAGCAGTTCCTTTCATTCATTTTCAGACTCCTTAACGGAAAAGGTCCATCTGAGCACTTGTCACTTCAAGCTCATTAAAAATCGAAGGAGACTAGAGTCATCTTTTGTTTTTTCTCGACTCTTAAAAATTGAAAAAAGAAGTTGTGTCAAAGCGTCTAAAAATGTATTTTAAACGGAATATTCATACCCTTTTTCTACATTGATCTTAGGTTGAGAAACTGGAGTATACCAACCAAGAATTCCCCTTGGTGGAAATCCTAGTCCCTTCTCCTCTTGGGAAGATGTTGGTGCACCCCATATGGCCACATTGTCGCTTCCAGGACTGACAATTGGCTTGCCAGTATGGCTCTTCTCAACCAATGTCGTTCAGAACACCAGCATTCCTGAATAATCGAATCAGCAATTAGACGAGTCCAGAGTTGCCCACCAACCTTCTACTTCCTCTAATTCTTCCTCTCCTCCTTCCTCTTCGCTTGATGGGGCTGGCAAAGCCAAAAGTCAACTTCCTAAGGAGAAGAAGGAGAAGAAGAAGAAGGAGCCAAAGGCGAATGGGGGGAAACGAGTGTCGTCTAACAAAAATCCACACACTGCACCGACCAGGCCTAAATCGCCATGTGTCATTTGCAAAGGAGACCACTTTCACAGAGATTGTCCTTGCATCCCTCAGATATTAATGGACTGGTCTCCTCGTTTGCACAATCCGGTGTCATCAACCTCTGATGATCATGTTGAAAGTACACTGTCAACTAGCGAAAGTGAAGCCCCAGGACAAAAAGGGAAAACTAGATTTCCTTGTAAACTATGCGAAGGCAATCATGCCGTCCACCGTTGTCCCTTCTTAGACGAAGCGAAAAGAGTTTTGGATGATCGTCCGGTTTCACCTTTACAACTTCCTCCTGGATATAAAAAACTCTTGCCGAGTCCGTCGCTAGTTGAGAATCCAGCTGGCCCGCTCAAGTGTTCAGCTGAAGCGCCTATCATCGAAGATAAACCATCTGAATCCATACCAGACGAAAGTCAAAGGGTCGAGGCGGCAGTTGACCCGGTCTTGCCTTCAGAGGTTTTATCGTCAGATGATACAGTCACTGAAGAGAACAAGGATGACACCGTCCAAATTCTCTTCATCAACACAGACTCCGACGAACATGGGGGCAATCTACCCATTCCCTTACTGCAGGAGGGAAGTTCGTCAAAGCCATACCCGGCCGTCTACTCGGTCCCACCTCCAAGCAACCTAGTTGTATCCTTCGACTGGAATCAACTAGGGAGACCCCGTTTACCAGCAAGCGTACCATTCCGAATTATCATTCAAATATTTAGAATGGTCATGGCTGGTACCATCATAGATGAGGGGGCTTCTGTGAGTATCCTTTCCTCTACTGATTGGAAAGCGCTTGGTTCGCTATCGCTTTTTCCTGAGATGATAAATCTGACAGGCTTTGATAAAGGAACCAGTTGACCTTTAGGGATCCTTCCCGATGTGCCCATAACATTGAGAAGGAAGACAGTTCAAATGAACGTAATGGTTGTTCAAGGACCCTTGGATTATAACCTACTCCTTGGACGATACTATATTTATTGCATGGGAGCCATCATCTCCTCACTCTTTAGAGTAATGTGTTTTCCGCACGAAGGAAGAGTGGTCAAGCTCGTGGACCAGCTTTCATTTCCCGGATCACGCATAGCAAATAGTCATATGCCATCCCTAAATGGTCTCTTCACGCAAGAAATGTCTCAATCCCCAATCCGTCCTCCCGATGAACGCGAGTAATTCGGAGGGATATGACTGAAACCCAGGGGGCATGCGTCCTGGTCTGCTTCGGCAGGAAAACTTCGGGTATAGGGTAGGTTTCCGTGGGAGAATATGACTAGTCTGTACCCCGTCCGTCGTTGGAAGAGGGGTTATTCTAGAATAAGATTCTCTTGTCAAAGCTATGTGAGTTGGCGGACGTTGTCACTCACCTTTGTTTATCTTGGTAGACATCACCGAAGAAGAGTTTTGTTTGCACCGCGAATAGAACAATCTTTGGGTGACCTGTAAGAGGTAGGCCTTTTCCGATAAAACAAATGTTTTGTCTGCAAATTGAGGGGTAACCTTGAAACCATATTTTATACCTGGGGGCATGCAAACCTTTTGGAGTGCAAGCGAGGGGCGGCTATTTATTTTTTAAAATTTTTAGGACCTCTAACCCTTTAAACTCGTAGGATTAGTCGTCACCTAACTTGCATAAAGAAAGGATGTGGGGCAAAAATCTAAAAGTTTCCATTTTATATGAGACTTTCTTATCATATGACTAGATTAATCGAGCAGTTTTAGCACATAGTTCAAGCTCGTTAAAAAATAAACATAAGACATGAGAAAATGTTTCCACCCGTGTTTAAGCTCATTAAAAAATGAACTATTCTTCGGTAAATAACCACCGTGAATGCAACATTTCATCCATTAAAACCTTGGTCGTGTTTGCACCGTCACCTCCACTTTTCCATTGGCCGATCATTCACCTCCATTTGATTGTTTACCCATTTTGAGGAACAGATGCGAAGAGTGATTTCACTAGCCATCCTTGTGACACTGCCGTGATTGGAAAATTCCAAGCCTTACCTAGAATCAGCTGCTACCCATTTTATCACTCGTTCCTCAAAAGACGAGTCTTCTTTAAGCTCTTTTCAACTGACTCGTAAAATATGAAAAGATTGCCGAGTTTTGGCCTTCCAGCTCGTTAAAGCGACCGGAGTTGCTATCCCTCTTCTAGATTTTAATCTTTTTGGACTTGAGGGATTATTGCACAAAAAGATCGAGCGCTTGTTTTGTTCGGCTCGTTAAAACTATCGAAAATTCATCCCTTCTGTATTGTTTTATACTTTTTTGGACTTAAGGGATTAGATGACGAAAAAGGAATTTTGGAGTTACCTTTACGTACCTTTTCATAATCTCTAAAAATTAAAAGGACCGAGTTATCTTTGTCGTTAAACTCGTTAAAAAGATTAATAGCGACAAACTTGTCTTTAGACGAGAACGAGTTTCACTGTCGCTAGGCTCGTTAAAACATAGCGATGGGTTTGCCCGAAGGGAAAATTATAGAACAAGCATATGTTATCCTCCTCAAGCTTGACAAAAATAAAGAGGTACTGGTCAGCAATGACTGGGGAAAAATTGGGAAGAAAACTCAAAGAATCTTTATTGGTAGCAAGTCGCTCTTGAACATGACACTTCCACTCTGTGCCTGAGTCGGGTTGGGTTGTTTTATTCACCGGTCACATCACCATGGTCATGGCATACCATCCACATTTGGGGTAAATGCTACCAATCCATCATATAAGTGTCGCCGACATGTTCAAGAGAAGTCATCCAGAGAAGTCACCCGTGTCCCATCCACTACCATACATTATACTTCATTCTTTCATGACCGCCATCCTAAACCATATATCATCAGATCGTTTTCACCTCCATCAAAATCATTTGCTCCATTCCGTGTCATTGATGTGGGATTCATCAAGGCCCTGCTTTGACAGGTCACTTCTTGTCGACATCAACTCATTATCCGAGAGGTTGATCTAGGAACACCCCCTTCAATACTTGGAAGCTTGCATGCCTCAATGGCAAGTTTCTCACTTCCAGCGATAGGTATACATCAATGACCTTCGACCGAAATATTTTGCGTGGTGTTTGACGCCAAGTCCTTTATTCACACCACGTGAATTGTACCGCAGTACCTTGAGGGTCATCATCATTATCGGTGATTCCTCTCGCGCTTGTTAACAGTTTACATCATTGACTGGTAATCAAGCGATGTCTTTCCATGTTCGACTTCAAAACATTTCTCACATGGATCGACTTGTACTTCGAGTGAAGATCGGACGAGATTGAAGACATCGGATCTAGTTTCATCCATCCGGGCTGCGATATATATTCAGGAAACTAAAGACATTGAAATGTACATCATTGCAGCATAGATAATCATCCTACCAAAAGGATGATGGCTCTATCAGAATCATCAGTCTACCATCAGACGATTGTCTGTCCTATGTACAAGAAAATGAATTTATAAAGCTGAGCATGGGAATGCCCGCCTCAACTAGATCATGAAAGCAGTATGAAGGTAATGTATTGTATTGTATCTTATTATAGGTCTCCTCCCAGCATTGAAAGAACTTCGGATCCTCCTAATAAAGCATTTCACCCGATAAAGGCCTCATACTTTAGGGGGCAACTGTTATAGACATTTTTGTGCCTTACAGCTATAAGCATGAAATGTCCATAAACCAAGGGATCCTAAGTCCCTAAAAGTGTTGTTCCAACCCCTAAAGGAACAAGGTGAACAAATTACAGCTTCTCCCAGAAGTTCTCCACCAGAAATTGCTCAGAATCAGTCAAATCAGGATCATTTCAGCTACTCCACTAGCTAGCTGCGTTGCATAGCACCCAAGTACACTAGCTAGGTGCATTGCAACGCACCTAAATGCACTACCAGGGTGCGTTGAGCGGGAAATGACAAATGGCAGTGTCATTCCGCGAGGTGGACAGACCATGGAAGCTTCCAGAATCTTCCCCAATGACACTTGCCTCACTGAGTTCGACCAAGGATGAGTAAGAGGCTCTCAGTCTCCAAGTGGAAGCAAGAACTGATAGAGAGAAGACACTAGTCAGATCATAAGCTGACTCATCCTCTTTGCATACATCTATATATGGATCCCTCATCCCAGAGATCCAGAGGCTGGTTTTGAGATAGATATCAGAGTATTGGGTGATTTATGCTTTGTTGGAGGTGAAGAGGGGACTTCTATGCTGGGAGGTTGATGCTGGATCAGGAATCATTGATTGTAACTCCTCCTGGATCTTCTTGTTATATCAATAAAACTATTTGAGTTTCTCCTACATGCTTGTGTATCATTGATGTTTTTTATATTTGCATGTTTAGCTTAAATCTGATCCTAAGCTATTTATGAATATAAATCCATGTCTTTGTGTAGTTTTCTTCTTCTGTGATCTTACAGGAACTTGGTGAAGCTGGGCAAGTAAGGGAGCAGGTAGTTGGAAGCTGTCAAAGAGAGGAGAGATTGGATCAAAGGACTAGCGCAAGACAGGTTGGTTCATCCTATTCCTCTTCGTTTATAGTTCATAAAGAAGAATATGAAAGTAGCTTTCCCTGTTTGTTTCTAAGGTCACTGTCACACCTTAGTGGGATAGGGTCGTTCTTAGTAGACACTTTTCCCGTTAACAATCAACACAACTGAAATGGCTACACGGTACATAACAAACAAGGCCACGGAAGAAGACCAAGGCTTCCAAATTGGATGGGGAGCCCATTACACTAACAGAGGGTGATCTATACGACATTGGCGACATAATTTGCGAGGTCACCAGGGAAGCACTCCAGGAAGCAATGGTAGAGTAGCAGAATGTGTTGGGGGCCCTCAGGGCACAACTCTAGGGACTTTAGGTGCGGCCCCCACAAGAAGGAACGGTAGTCACCTACAGTGTCGTGGGAACATCAGCAATAGAGCAGCTATTGCAGGCCAAAATGACTAACACTTTCGTGCTTTCAAAAGGAGCACTAACAGCAGACAACATCGAGGATAGAGCCGTGGTAGGATGGGTCGAGGGACTCGGCCTAAACTTGGCCACCCTTCTATGGGATATCCTATACCAGCTAGACGACGGAGCAATAACAGAACTCTGTGCTAGGGAGGGATGCGCAGTGTAAATGCTAAGTGAACAGTGAATCAACATCGAACAACTTAGCATACAATGCGATGAAGCAGTAGCGCAGAACTAGCAGTTGGAGCAGATCGTAGAAGAAGTATGTCGTCGGGTCCCAGAACTAGAAATTGCTATAGATCTACCAATAGGAATGCGGATCCACAAATTGGCCAGTGGATTTCGTGAGGCAAAGGAAGAAGCTACAAGGATCCAACTAGACCTCCACCTATAAATTTTTGAACTACGATTAAAGGCGTAGCCCTCCACACCCCCAAAAGTTCGAGAACAGCACACCAGCAATATCCGAAAAGGGCTGGGAGAAAATGAACAGGCAATGCAGAGTCGTACCACTTTGTTGGAAGAATCTTTCGAGGTCATCACAACCTTACAAGAGGATCCCACCATACAGCAGTTGGAAACAGAGGCACAGGAGCTTCAAATTCAATATGATAGTGTGCGCAGGACAACGCAAACAGTGGTCCTAACTCAGCAGCTCGTGAGGCTACAACAAGCAAAGGAATTGAAGGAGCAAGTGGATGCAGCACACTAAAAAGAGGTAGTACTTAAAGCACGTGTCTAGCCTTGGATTGATGAAGCCTTCCTCATCACGGCTGACATCGAAGGAAAAATCGCATAAATGAAAGCGATGCATGGCTTGAGACAGGGATTTGACCCTGCCAATGAGCATTTAGCCGAGCGAGCAGAGCGGATCCAGCGAATGGAAAAGTAGTGTGTTGTGGATCTTCACGCAACATAGGAACAATCGGATGGACTTCGTGCAAAGATCGTCGCACCAGTAGAGTGACTCAGGACGAGTCACGATGATTGTGTTGGGGGCCTGTTGGGTAGCGGATCCCCCCATAGCGGGTTTTTGGGGCTTGAAGCTAGGATTTTGGTCAAGTGTAATGTAAACATCCCAAGAAATGTGGGCGTGGAGCACAAGAGTCTAGGTTTTTCCACCCTAAGATAATGTAATTTAATGTAAAGTGTGTCAGCCTACCAATGGCTCGCGGACCATGGGATTGTATAAATAAGAGCAAGGCTCTAAGTGTAAAGTCAATCTTAGTTTTTGACAAGTAACAGATAGATGCAAAGGCATGGTTAGAAGTTAGAATTAGATCTGAAGGTATTAGGTCCTAGCAGTCGGAAGAGGCTCTATAGCTAATTGCGCAGAGGCCTGGTAAAGTCCACAACTGGGTGCACTAACCCCTGCAGCTGAGGGCGCAGGGTGGAGTTGGTTTTGTACTTGGACAAAGAATTAAAAGATAAGTTGATTCTAAAATATTGTGTGTCTATGCTTCTATTATATTTATGCATCTCTTTACAGTTTTATGATTGCGTGCACTTGTTATGAATGTTGAATGATTAATGAGAATATTGGGCCCACACAGTTAAGTTAATATCTATAATAATAACACAGTAAGGATAAAGGATTTAGACAACACCTCTTTGCACTCTTTACAGAGCTGCGCAGAAGCAAGTGCATAAGTTATGAAGGACAAATGGTTGTGCGAAGTAGCACAAGCGCACAGGTTCGGATTGCGAAATTCCTAGATTTCATCAAGAGATCCCTAGGGTGAGGAAACCTAGTTCTAGCACCCTCCCATACTACCTCGGGTGAGTCCTCAGTCCGCGCACCACAAACTGTTACCAAAAGGGCCGGTAGTTTTGGGATTTGTTTGGCTAAATCACTTCTAAACCTGGGTCAGGCCCCAACAAGCCAACATCATATAAGCAGGGTTCTTATCTATATGGATATTTTCCAAGGATAATTGTTCTTCCTCCAACACATGCCGGATCCAGTGGTACCTTAAGTCAATGTGCTTGGTTTTTGAATGAAATTCTGGGCTTTTTTCCAAGTGAATGGCACTTTGACTATCATAATATAGCACATACTTGACCTGCTTTATTCCTATATCTCCTAGGAATCGTTGCATCCACAACATCTCTTTACAAGCTTTTGTTGCAGCTATGTACTCTGCTTCTGTTGTGAAGAGAGCTACTATTCTTTGTAGCCTTGACACCCAAGATAATGTTGCACCTGCAAATGTATACAAATAACTTGTAGTGGACTTTCTGGTGTCCATATCTCCATCCATATCTGCATGTGTAAATCCTTCAAGCACAATGTCATTATGACCAAAACATAAATAATAATGACTAGTACCCTTGAGGTACCTCAAAATCCATTTTACTGCTTGCCAATGTTGTTTGTCTGGATTGGCAAGGTGCTCACTACTCCCACTGAATATGCAATGTCTAATCGTGTGCATACCATGGCATAAATCAAGTTGTCGACTACTGAAGCATAAGGAATCATGTTCATCTCTTCCTTCTCCTTTTCATCACTAGGACATAATTCAGTACTCAACTTCAAGTGGGATGCAAGGGGTGTACCAACTAGCTTGGCATCCTTCATATTAAACCTGTCAAGCACCTTCTTAATATATTTTTCTTGTGATAGCCACAACCTTTTGTTTTTCCTGTCACGCATAATCTGCATGCCCAATATCTGTTGTTCTGGTCCCAAATCCTTCATTGCAAATTTTCTATCCAAATCTTTCTTCAACCTATTCATATTATTCTTATCATGCCCAACAATCAATGTATCATTGACATATAACAATAATATGATATACTTTCCTTGATCATACCTCTTGATATAGACACAATGGTCAACTTCCAACCTCTGAAAACCATGTTCCAACATGAATGAATCAAATTTCTTGTACCATTGTCGAGGTGCCTATTTCAACCCATAGAGACTCTTCTTCAACATGCAAACAAGGTCTTCTTTTCCTTTTTATATGAAGCCTTCTGGTTGCTCCATATAAATTTCTTCCTCCAACTCACCATGAAGGGATGCAGTTTTTACATCTAACTATTCACATTCTAGGTCTTAAGCAACAACTAGACCAAGAATGACTCTAATGGATGACATTTTAACAACAGGTGAGAAAATTTCAGTGAAGTCAATACCTTCTTTTTGGGAAATCCTTTCACCACTAGCTTTCTTTATACCTCTCTTTTTCGTCACCTTCATGCTTAATCCTATGCATCCATTTGTTTTGTATAGCCTTTATTCCTTTTGGGAGGTTTACCAACTCCCAAGTTTTATTTTCCTACAAAGAGTTCATTTCTTCTTCCATTGCTTTCTTCCATTCTTTACTATGCTCAACTTTACAAGCTTCTTGAAAACAATTAGGCTTACCTTCATTAGTCAACAAAATATAGTTTGAAGGTGGATACCTTTGTGAAGGCTTATGAGGCCTAGAAGATCTGTGAACCAATTGTGTTGGTGCATTATCAGGTTGAATCTCCTGTAAAGGTTCCTGCAAGGTTGCTTCTTGTAGTTCATCATTTTCCACTTGTTGTTCTTCATGCTCCTGAATTTTTTGTTCATTTTCTTGCATTGGTGGGATGTTTTCCTCTTGCTCTTTAAACTTCAAAATAACATTATTGATCTCCAACTCACCTTCAGTCCTCTTAAACATTTCTGAATCATTAAATATAACATCCTTGCTTTTAATAATTTTATGTTTGACTGGATCCTATAGACGATAACCAAATTCTTCATCCACATATCCCAAAAAAATGCATTTCATAGTTTTATCATCTAGCTTAGTTCTATTTTCTTTGGGAATATGTACAAATGCTTCACATCCAAAGATTTTCAAGTGAGAATAAATCAACTTCTTACCAGTCCAAACTTCTTTAGGGATATCGCCATCCAAGGTTGTAGTTGGAGATCTATTTATGAGGTAGCAAGTGGTTCTAACTACTTCAGCCCAAAAATTCTTCTCCAAAATAGAATTGGACAACATACTTCGCACCTTTTCCATAATCGTGTGATTCATACTTTCTGCGACACCATTCTGTTGAGGAGTACCAGGCACAGTCTTCTCATGCTTTATGCCAAACCTGTTACAATATCATTAAATGCATTTGAGAAATATTCTCCACCATTATCTGTTCTCAAACACTTAAGCAATTTGTTAGTCTCTCTTTCAACAACAACATGGAATTTTCAAATATTCCAAACACTTCACTTTTACTTTTCATAGGATATGCGCAAACCTTCCTGGATGCATCATCTATAAATGTTACAAAATATGATGCTCCTCCTAATGATTTGACGTTAACAGGCCCAAAAATATCTAAGTGTACCAATTCTAACACATTTTTCTTTCTATCATGGCCACCTCTAAGGAATGAAACTCTTCTTTGTCTACCATATATACAATGATCACAAAGATCAAGATTGTAAGATTTCAAACCTGGCAATACATTTTTACCAACAAGGATTTTTAAACCCTTCTCACTCATATGACCCAAGCGCTTATGCCACAAATCTACTGAATTTCCTTCTTTTGTGATAGCAGCCAAATTTGATTTTCCTATCAGTGCCTTCAATGTGTATAATGTTCCATTCTTGGGTCCTTTGGCCACGACCAATGCTCCTTTGCTAATTTTCCAGCCTCCTTTTCCAAATCTTGTGGCATAGCCCTCATCATCTAGTCATCCCATAGAGATCAAACTCATGCACATTTCTGGTACATGCCTGACCTATTTCAACAATATATCTTGCCCATCCTTCATCCTAATTTGGACATCTCCCACTCCAACAGTACTGCAAAAATGATTATTCCCCAAATGCACTCTACCATAATCCCCAAGATTATATGCAACAAAACTATCCTTGCATGAGGTTACATGATGAGATGCCTTAGAGTCAAGGATCCAATCAAAGCTACTGGTAGATGTATATGCACATGCATCTTCTACTGAAACAGTAAACAACACATCACCATCTGTGGCTAAAACAGTAGTCTCACCTTCATTTGTGTTGTATGACTTGTGATTTGTACTGGACGGTCTCTGATCCTTTTGTCCTTTCTTCCAGAATGGACATTCTTTCTAAATGTGCCCGGGTTTTCCGAAATGAAAGCAGATGATCCTACCTCTCCTTGATTTTGATCGGCGTCTTGATCTTGATCGCCCTTGTCGGCCTCGATCTATTCTCCTACAACGATTAGCTAGAGCTAGAACCTATCCTCCCTGGTTTTCTGCAATTGACTTATGTCGCAGGTACTCATTCATTAAATTGTTTCTGACATCATCAAACTTCAGGGTGCTTGCAGTTGCTAAAGTGCTCATAGCTACAGTTAAATTTTCCCAGCTGTCTAGCATAGAACACATTAGCAAAATGGCTCTAATTTTATCATCTAAAATGATTTTAATAGATGCAAGTTGATTAGTAATAATATTAAATTTATTCAAATGCTCAACAACTGAAGCACCCTCCTTCATCTTGATATTAGAAAGCTTATTCATCAAGAACACTTTGTTTGATGTCGTGTTCTGCTCATATAGATCATGGAGCTTCTTCCATAATCCTTCTATCGTCTTTTCTTCGGACACATTGAAATACACATTCTTTGATTAGATATTGATGGATTGTTGCAATCGCCCTTCTATCTAGCTTATTCCACTCTTCATTTGTCATCCATGAGGGTCTCTTTGTTGTGCCCTCAATTGGAAAATACTAATCCTTTAGAATCAGTGTATCCTCCGTCTATGATTTCCATAGGGCAAAATTAGCCCCGCTGAACTTCTTCATATCTGTAATTATTGTCTCCATTTTCATTGACATTGATGCACCCCCAAAAAAAAACTCCACTTAAAAATAAAACTTTAATTATTACAACTTTTGCCAAATCAATATCCTTTAAACTCTTTTATTTTTTATTTATTCTCTTGCCACTTAAAAAAACTTGTTTACTCCTTCAAAACAAGCCATAAACCTCCTCCTTTTAATAAACTATACTTTTATGTTTTAAAAAAAACATAAAATCCAACCTTGAACATGTGTGAGATCATAATAATAAATTTAAAAAAATATTTTCCGCTCACGCTTATACATACATGCATAACACTTTAAAAAGAACATAAAGTCTTCACACTTCATATATAAGTGGCTAGGTTGATTTGAAAAAAAAAACACGGTCACCTATATGTGGAAGTTTGACGTAAACAAAACTTACGAACTCCACGTTCAACTCCAAACTCCACGGATTTTCAGGTTTTAACTCGAGCAACATGTTTCAATATAGCTTCATGACCTTATTTTTCTTGTACCAATTGTCTTTTAGTTCCAACGATTCCTCAGCTATTTACTCGACTCTCTTTTTTGCAACGATTTTCGATTTCCTAGACAAATCCTTCAACAGCCGTCAACAGCCCTCCCTTTTTTTTTACGAATCTGTGCATCATTCAAAGAAGCACCCAACAGCTAGAGCAGTCTGGAGCAGAGTTCACTCACTGAGTGGCATTTGCTTCCGTTCTTGTTCAGACAGACAGAGATCGATGATTCAAGGAATAGCAATGGCTCCAGAGGTAATAGCCAACGTTTTGATGAACACTTTTTGAGGTAAGGTGATGGCACTAAGCAAATTGCACAGTGGATATTCGAACCATGCTCTGATACCAGTTGTTAGAGTAGAAGCACAGGAGAAATTAAATAATTCTGGCAATAGACAAAAGCATCACACACAATGGAGCAAGACAACAGAATTTTCTCACATATTCGACAGACAACAAACAACAGAAATGGAGAACATAAATCACTTAGCATTACATAACAGGCCTGAGGCCTGGCATGCCTATCTTAGTCAGAGAAATTACAAATATATAGAGGCCTTGGTCAGAGAAATTACAAATATACAAATATATAGAGGCTTAAGGAGGATCTAGAACCCTGCATGTGATTTATATGGAGATCTATAAGATAATGGTTGTGTGGTAGGTTTGGTGCGGGTGTGGTGATTTACATAGAGATCTAAAAAAATAACGACAGGTGTGGTAAGTTTGGTGCAGGTGTGGCGGTGACGGCTAAGACTGCGGAGTGTCGGATAGTCAGTGCAGTCAGTTACACAGTATACCCCAGTTTGGCTTCACACTTAACAGTCCCCACGCCGCGGCGGTCACTGATTATATTTTACACAGTCGACTTCCAATTGCAGAGTCATCTGACGTCGTTTTTCCAGCAAGCATCGAACGCAGGTCCAGTCCTTATACACGTGGATCTAAGAGACGTACCGATCGTTCACATTTGCCATACAACAAATTTACAAAGATTTCATGTTATTTCATGTTAATCACTCAAGTAGTATGAGGAGAGAATGTTTTCTGAGATGATATCGCACAGTGATATCCAGTTACGGGAGAAGTTGGCCCAATCTCATGTCAAGCAGATGCAAACGTTGTTGTTGACACCTCCCTCCAAAACTAGCGACACTTCGGATGCTCCTTGACTTTCCACAATAGCCAGATCTTAGATCCAGTAACTCTCACGCTCCACGATCATGCCTACGGAGGTCGATTTCATATCACGTCCGATCCGTTGGCCTTTCATTCAGATTAATTCAAGTTTGTGTCTGTTATCGATGCCACAGGAAAATAACATTGGCTACCTGTCTATTCCAATAATAATAAAAAATTGAAATGAAATGAAATCTTGATATGAGGACAACCGATCGACAATACAATTGAATTTGAACAACGTTCCGCGTACTCTGAGAGCTTTAGCCAATGTGCGTTTGTCTGTTCCAATTACGATTGCAGCAGAAAATTTGGAACCGATTGCCAGCAGTCATAAAGAAGTGATTACTAAAGTCTCTTCCACGTCCTCCCAAGATTTCCAGAAATGGAAGCCGAAGCAGTCAAGAACATTAAGCCATTTCATTGGGCTCTCGTCTGAATTGCACCAAAGCACTGTATTTTTTTTCTTTTCACATATAGCCGACGATCTAATTGAAACACCACTTCAAAAAATAAATAAAATAAAACATAATTCTAGATCTACAGACAGGAACGCAAAACATAACATTCTTTTTTGTTTTTACCGCATCATAAATGGGCACACTCATATACTAATTGAGGTACAAAATCAAGGATGCTAAAGGTTCTCTATCTTTCTGGTTTTTTTTAGGGAGTTAAGTCAGTACTAGCACTGATACCGTGCTACCATGTTAGAAATTTAGAACAGAAGAAAGTGAGAGAAATTGCACACAATACAAATAGTACCGATATACAACAGTTACACATATATAAGACATAACATACTAATTTCGATACATCTAGATCATGACTGCAACTTATTACACATCTATAGGACATAACACACTAACTTGACACATCTAGATCATAACTCCAACTCATTAGATAGGAATCAACACCTTCTATATTGATACCTGGGGACTCAAAATTACAACTACACGTGGCATAGAAACATTACTTCTAAAAAAACCAATAAAATAAATAAGTTTTTACCGCAAATCAAATTCAAATACAATAAATTTAGAATTATTTTTTTGGTGAAACTCATTAGTGTGTGTAATTCACCATCGATATTTCAGGCTTTTTTTTTTTCAGAGAAAAAAAGCGATATAGATTATATTAAGGATATATAATGATCAGTTATATATAGGATTAGAAAACCTCGGCCATATTGAGCAAAATCATATGAATGGGGTGGACTCTATCACGCGGCCGAAAAAGGCAGGTGGTTGGGGCCTTCTCAACCTGAAATGTTTTGGAAAAGCGCTCATCTTCAAATCTCTCCACAGAGGCATTTTTGGGAGCGGTCCGTGGAGCACTCTCATCAGGCATAAGTATCTCAAGGGTAGAAGCTTGACATACTGGTTCAGAAGGTCAACTCTCGGCATCAGATCTGGCTCCGCTATTTGGTTAAGCTTCAAAAAGTTACAATCCTTCTTCATCAACAATCTAAAATGGACTTTTTTTTCTGGCTCTAGTGTTTTCATTGGTACTGACCCCACTCTCTTCAATTTAGAATCCATGGTCCCTCCGCCATTACTTTCCTTTTTCCACTCTAGGGGTCTCTTTACCTGGAACAAGCTTATAGCCTCATGGTCCTCTCGGGTTCCTATCTGGAAAAATGATCTCCAATTAGCCTTACCCCCCCCCTCCGTCCCCTTTGGCTCTCCTTTACCAACCACTTCTCAAACTGTGGGATCACACAAACTGGTGCCAAGGATGAGCTGATCTGGTCTCTTGACAAATCAACCCATCCCATCTCTGTCAGAAACCTCTACACAGTCCTATCATCTGAGTTTCCACCATCCTCCCCTCCCTTCCCCGCCAAGCTTTGGAAAGCCCCCTGCCCTCTTAAGTCGATCCTTTTCTCATGGCTTCTCTTCTATAATAAGAACCTCACCTGGGAGGTCCTACAAAAGAAAGGATGGCAGGGTCCTGGCAGATGTCAACTCTGTTTAGATGCGGCAGAAACAAACATTCATATGTTCTTCGAGTGTGCTGCTTCCTCTGCTATCTGGTACGATCTTTCCCTCACTTATGGTTTCCCTCACCGGTTCTTTTCTTCTGTTCAGGATGGCTTCTTATGGTGGTCCGCCCAATGCCCCTCCTGGCATGCTCTTTTCATTCTCACTTGCTGGCATATTTGGAAGTGGCGGAATGGTCGTATTTTTCAGGGCTGCTGTCAGCCTCTTGATTCCATTTTGATTACTATTTCGGGGTACATGCCTTCTTCGGACTAAGCGGGCCTTTTTCAGCCCTTCTATTTATCTGTTTATGTTCCAGCCATGTGCTCCATTATGTATTATCTACAGGCTACTTTCTGGAAGGTTTCTACAGATTACATATGCTACATTCCGGATGTTATCAACAGTTTACCTATTTGAGGAATTCCGGACAGTCTCAGCAGTTGTATCGATATTTCAGTCTTAACAATATGGGTAAAATAAATAGGAGTTGTCTATAATGCGACTTTTTGAGATTCCGGTGACGGAATCTGGCGGAAGAAATTGAGATGAAATCATGATTTGTTGCAGTTAAAATGGTTTTTTAACTGCATATTCGGATTCAGCACCCTGAAAAACCCCTGGGACGCTTTCATTGTGCAGAAACTAGTTATCAAACTTGGATTTCAATAAATTACTGCCGGATTTTCACCGGAAAAAATCGCCGAAAAGGCTTTCAAAAAGTCGCGTTAAAGACTACGGCAAATAAATATACGAAGGACTCCATCTCTGAGAAGCGCTTCAGCCGAAAAGATGCACAACATTCAAAACATTAAAACAAATTGTGCTACATGTAGTATAGTGCATGCAAATTTCCCATATGGACCCCTCTAAATCACCCCTTGGCGGGAAAAATTGTGAACTGTGGTTTTGATAAAGACGGGGATCTATTGCTCGAACACATCGAAACCCTGGTCACACATTCTGAATTTACCTCCATGAATTTGCAACTGAAATTGTGATGGACTACCAATACTTTAATTATTTTAGTTCCCTTTAATTATGCTTGTCACAATAAAATAGTTGTGTAACTTTATTTTACTTTAATTATTTTAGTTTTTTTTTAATTAAGTTTGCCACGTCACTTATTTCTTATTTTCAATTGAAAATGTGATTGATTACAAGTATATTAATTATTTTATTTTTTTATTATATCTAATCAATTAAGCCATATTAATAATAGGATAGAAATCTGAATGCCCAAGCCAAGGAAATCACAAGATTAGATTATTTTCAAGGAAATCACTAATTTGGATTACAAATAAACAATGTATTGAAATTGCAATGAAAACAAAAAATAAATTCATGGTAACTTAAAGGCATAGATATAACACATGCTCTCTAAAAATAAAGTAATTAACAATAAGTTAAAGTTTTTTTTTATCCTTTTTCTAAATTAAATTTTTTTAATCAAATTTGATATATAGCAACTGAAATGTTATATACAGTTCAATTCAATTGTTAAAAAGCGATGTTTGAATTAATAAAAAACATCCAATGGTCGTCTTTACGACAGAGAGTTTGAACGAGGAGAGTCTAGATTTGCAGAATGCTCTACATTGTCCATGTACATCACACTTAATTAGCACACACGGTTTTAGGGAAGTTAGAACCATACCGTAAGAAACAGAAACTAATTCCTATCCTGAGGTACCGTGAACCAATTCACTATTCTAGGATATTCTCCATTATCTCTAACACTCCCCCTTAATGAAGAAGGGGTTCACAAATATCCCTAACATCTCCCTAAAAATTTCAAACTTAATTTTTCCAAGAGGCTTAGTGAAAATGTGTTCAATATTATCACATATATTAAAATATACCAGATGAATTTCTTTTGATTGTACTTTCTCTCTGGCAAAGTGGAATTGTGTATCAATGTGTTTAGTGTTCTTTTGAAACATTGGATTACTAGCAAGTTTGATTGAAATCTGATTGTCACATCTGATTGTTGTTGCATCTTTCTGTTCTTCCCCAACATCCTGGAGAAGTCTGTGCAACCAAACTACCTCACATGTTGCTGCGCACATGGTTGATACTCTGCTTCCACTGAAGACAAGGAAACGATGTTTTGTTTCTTGTTGCTCCATATAATCACCCCATACCCAATGATGAATGCATAGCCTGTTATGGATCTGCGCTCGTCTACATTTCTAGCCCAGTCTGAATCTGTAAATCCTGTCAATCTAACATCAGAGGAATCAGTATAAATAATGCCATAGTCTACAATACCTTATAGATACCTCAAAACACATTTTTCTACATTCCAATGACTCTCAAGTGGCTTGGACATGTATTGAATTAGCACACTAACTACATAAGCCAAATCTGGTCTAGTAGTGGTCAAGTAGATTAGGCTCCCAACCAGCTGTCTATAAAGTGTCACATGTGCCTCTTTAGAGCCATCCTCACTCTGAAGTTTAATGTTCTGCTCTAATGACTACTACAGCCTTACACTGATCCATTCTGAATCTTTCCAATAGACTTTTGTCATACTTACCCTGGGACATAAAAGTTTGCCCTAAATCTCTCTAGATCTCAAAACCCAAACAATATCTTAATTCACCAAGGTCTTTCATTTTGAACACCTGTGACATTTGTTGCTCAATTTCTTTGATTAGAGCAATAGCATCACATGTAATAATTAAATCATCTACATACAAAGAAATCAACACTATGCGCCCCTATTCATCTTTCATGGTATACCGATTAGGGTCATTTTTACTTCTTTTGTAGCCAAGTTGCAGAAAAAATGAATCAATCTTTTCATACCAGGACCTGAGTGCTTGCTTTAGTCCATAAAGAGCTTTCTTTAATCTACAGACTAAATGTTCTTTCCCTTTCTAGACAAACCCCTTGAGTTGCTCTAAATAAACCTCCTCTTTCAATTCTCCATTTAAAAATGCAGACTTTACATCTAGTTGGTGAATCATCCAACGTTTCTTAGTAGCTAAAGCAATGAACATTCTAATGGTATTTAGTTTAGCTATAGGGGAAAAGGTTTCTTCATAGTCAATGCCTTCTTTTTGCGAATACCCCTCTACTACCAATCTAGCTTCTAATTTATCTATGGTTTCATCTGCATTAATTTTTGATTTATACAACCATTTACAACCTATGGTTTGTTTCCCTTTAGGAAGTTCAACCAGCTCCCAAGTGTTTTTTTTTATTATAGATTCATATTCTTGTTCCATAGTTGTTTTCCATTCACTACATTCATTTGCTTCCTTATAACTCGAAGGTTCAACTACATTCATCATACTAGTTATCAAAGCATTTTCGCTATATCTTTCTGGCAACTGAGCTTTCCTACCTGATCTCCTCAGTGGTGGCGTAGCTTCAAACCTTGTCTGATCATCATTTGCTGGACTTGGCTTGATAGCTACAACATCTTCTTTTTCTTCCTTCTTCTGCCGCTATTGTTGTTGCTGCATCTATTGTTGCTCATTTCTGTCACCTGATTCATCACTTCCTTCTTCCACCAAGAACAGAGTATCCCATTCCTCATTGCACTTATCAAATTATTCATGATCCTACTCATGGAATATGACATCTCTACTAACAAAAATCGTGTGAGTAGAGGGATTAAATAATCTATAAGATTTATATCGTGAACAATACCCTATAAAGGTACATCTGATGTCGTTTGAATCTATTTTTCTTGTCTTCCTTTGGAATATGGGAAAATTCTTTAGACCCAAACATTGTTAAATGTTTTACTACAGGTTTAAATCCATATAATGATTCATAAGGAGTTTTAAACTCAAAACTCTTTGTAGGACTCTTATTTTTCAAATAAACTGCATTATTCAATGCTTCAACCCAAAAACCATTCAAAAGATCCTTACCTTTCAACATGCTCCGAGCACATTCCACTAATGTTATGTTCTTTCTTTCTATTACTCCATTCTGCTGAGGAGTATGGGGTACTATGAATTGCTGTAATATCCCATGGTATTTACAATACTTGATAACCTCATCCTTCTTGTATTCTCCCCCTTAATCAGAGCGGAGAATTTTTATATGCTTCCTTGTTTGTTTTTCAATCATGTTTCTGAACTGCTTAAAGTATTCAAATGTGTGACTTTTCTTACTCAAAAAATATACCCAAGAAAACTTTGTGCAGTCACAAATAAACAGTAAAAAATACAATGCACCTCCTAATGACTTTGTTTGCATGGATCCACAAATATATTTATGTACTAATTCAAGTATGTCTCTTTGTTTCTTATCTACTTGGATAGGGAATTCATCTCTATGCATATTTCATAATGCACATGCATCACAATCATTATGCACTTGCTTTAACATAGGAAGATCTCTTACCACTTCTTTTTTCTGAAGTAACAACAAATCATTGTAGTTCATATGACCAAATCTCTGATGCCACAGCTCTTCTGTAGTCAAACTTTTTGTTGTCAAGGCTCAAAGTGGTGCTGGTCTTACATCCAATTTGTACAAAACTCCTGTTCAAATTCTTGTAGCAATAGTATTCATACCATCCAACAAATCTTTAATATAACAGTTAGATTTTAAAAATTCAACTTTGAGACCTTGATCTGTAATAATGGATACAAAAATCAAGTTCTTTGTTACACCGGGAACATACATGAAATTATAAATATGTTTTACAGTACCATTAGGTAAAATGACAGAGATTTTTCCACACCCTTTGATCTGATGACTTCTATCATCACCAAGGTAAATTTGTGCTCCATCGTTGATTTCTTTAAAATCTTCGAACCATTGTCTGTTTCCCGTCATATGTGTTAATTCTCCTGAATTTACATACCAGATGTCTGCATCAACATTCTCATCAAAGTCTGCCATGAACAATCTGAAGTTCTGCTCATGATTATCATTTGTGAGATGACCTGCGTTTCGTTTCTAATTCTGTTGTTGTTCATGATATTTCTTCTTCCTGCACTCTCTAGCGATATGACCAAGATTTCCACAATAAAAACATTTAATTTCAGAGTTGTTTTTATTCGGATGCATACCTTCGCCATCAATGCAAGATCTACACTTTAGGGCTTTAGAGTCAATCTTCTTTCTTATTCTTGCATTGATATTCCTATCAGTTCTTCAAACTTTGGGATTTTCTCCCTCATATTTATCCTAGTGATAAACATTTGGTAGTCATCAGTCACACCATTCATGGTAATGGTTACTAGATCTATATATGCAACTATATCACCAATGTCTGCCAATTTGTTCTTTATATATTTGATCCTCGCTATGAAGGAAGCAATTGTTTCATTTTCCTCCATCTTCAAGGATAAGATCTTACTCTTCAGGAACATAAGACAATTTGTATTCCTGATCTCATACAAATCCTTCAAAATTCCCAAGATTTTTCTTGTTGATTTACATTCTCTGATATGTGGTATGATGCAGTCTTTCATTAACATCTTCAACAGCATCCTTGATTTACCTTCTTGCTTCTCCCAATCTGGGATTGATGTTGATCCAACTGCTAGCTTCTGCTCATCCCCATTTGCAATCGTCCAAGAACTTTGCACTTCTAGCAGAGTCTGCATATTGAATTTCCAATTCGCATAATTGGAGCCATCAAGCTTGTTATGCTCATTCATGTATGCTTCGATCATTTGATTATTCATCTTGGCGATTAAAAAAAATTTAAAGGTAAAAAAAATATATGTTAGATCTACCCGAGATATGAACGACAGTGTTTACAATCTCCCCAATCCAATCTTTGTTGTTTTCAACGGCCTCCTTCAACCACTGCGGCAATGAGGGCATGAGGATGGAGGCTCTGTAAATGGCCTACGATGAGATAGGCTCAACCGAACACCGAGCTGGACCGCAAAAGGATAGGCTCAATGGCTGAACGTGTGACTACCGCACCACTTCGAGGCACACTCGGCAGTCCTCACCACTGCGCGCACTCGCCATGGTATTCCTCCACGGCAGACATTTGTTACCACGGCCTTCCTCCACACCACCACGGTGGATTAACACAACCTTCCTCCAGTCAAACGTTACCACGGCCTTTACCATGGCCTTCACGGGAAAAAAAATGAGCAGTCACCAAATGTGTTGCAATCTGTACACTTTACATGACAGTCCTATTAGGAACCATGTATAGGGTTGTCACGACCTTCTCTCAGCATACCTCATCCTCCATGTAGCCTTCTCTTGGCAGCCACCGCCAAGATGCAACCCATTTTTTTTTGCATGGTCGGCACGATTAGCCAACATAGATTTGCAACGGTCGGCGTGATTATCTAACATGGATTCGCAACGGTCATCCAAAAGTAAATGCCAAAAGTCTCACTGTGGGATCGGCGTGATTTTTCCCCCAAACCACGCGGTGATTTCGCCTCAGGAATGCCGAGAAAATCCTTCACTCAACGAATAGGTTTCTCAACCCTGTTTCTCTAATACCGTGTTAAAAACTGATGTTTGAATTAATAAAAAACATCCACTGGTCAGCTCCAGGACAAAGAGTCTGAACCAGGAGAGTCTGGCTCTGCAGAAAGCTCTACATTGTCCATGTACATCACACATTAAATAGCACACACGGTTTGAGGGAAGTTAGAACCATACCCTAAGAAATAGAAACAAAATCCTATCCTGAGGTACCGTGAACCAATTCACTATTTTAGGATATTCTCCATTATCTCTATGATCAACTAGTTTTGACATGCAAGTGATATAATTCAACCAAGTTAACATTAATACAAAAATGCATGCAAGTGATATAATTCAACTAAATTAGCATTAATACAAAAACATAAGTGATATAATTTATTTACCAATAATTTTTCCAATAGTTTTTTTGAAATAACTCCCTCTTCATAATTGATATATTTCTTTTCGTTCGTTTGTGCCTTTATCTTCATTCTAATGTATTTGTATATGTATCAATTATCTATAAGAGTATGAATTGTATCTGCAGGAAGCAAAAATAGTATTGTGATGGAAGACGAATGTCAAAGGAAGTAGAAGCAGTTGTGTGGTATATCAAGGAAGCAAAAGAAGCGATGTATAAATAATTATCTACATGAAGGAGAAGTTGTGAATAAATATTTATCTACTAGATGAAGAAAAAGCAATGTATATATCTAAAGTGGCATAACAAAAAGAAGTGTCCTATCCCGTTCGGTTGACAACACACTAGTACATGCACACAACCGTGTTTGGTATATGTTAGCAAGTGTTATACATTAGCAAATATTACTAAGTAAATATTCCTCTAAAAAAATAATGCTTAGTAGCTAATGTTAGCATTATTTTCTATTTCATATTATTTGGAAAATACGAACAAAGTAAATCGAAGTTATATGAAGAAATATAAAGGATATAGCTTATCTATATCGAAAAAAAGCCAAATAAAATGATCAAATAGTGATCGATTCTAGAAATCATTCATTCAATTTCATAGGTTCAAGGTTAAAAACTTTAAATTAACAATAGGAACTAATAATGATAGCAGCTAAATTCAATTATTATAGTTCCATGACATAGACACGATTTTGGAAATCATTCAGTCAATTTCATAGATTCAGGGTTAAAAACTTTAAGTTAACAATAAGAACTAATAATTCTAGCAGCTAATTTCTCTTATTATAGTTCCATCACATAAACACGACTCTGGAAATCATTTAGTCAATTTCATAGATTCAGGGTTAAAAACTTTAAGTTAACAATAGGAACTAATAATGCTCGCAGCTAAATTTGATTATTATAGTTTCATGACATAGACAATAAGGACTAATAAAACATTTTATAAAGTAAACAAGAGGGTTGCATGGCAGCTGGTCCCTGCCCTAAGTAAGACGAGCAGGGGCAGGAGGAACAGGGGAACTGCAGTTGAAAACAACAAAAATGTTGAGACTCGTGAAATCTAAGATCTTCCAAGAATGCAGCCTTGGCAGACACCATCAGAAAATTCTACATCAGGAAGAACACAGCTTGATACGGTTCATGGCATACTTGAACCGACGTACAGTCGGGCGAGCACTCGTTTGAACTCTTTGAAAGAGATACATTAGCATATGAAGCATTATGGAAAATTTTCCAAGAAATTGCAGGCTGGGCACGTCGAGCTTTAGAAACGTATAGGGGAGTTAAGAGATGTGTTAGGAAAGATAAGAAAAGGGGTTTCTTACTATCTTTAGCCCCTAATTTCCCGTTCTAGCTTATCTGTTGAGATTTTCTGTTTTGCATAAGATAGGCAAAATCTCAGTAGATGACAACAATAGGAATCAGTTCCTAGATTAGCTCCAGGTTGTTGGGAGATGATTAATGCCTCCTATATTTGATGAAAGTGAGTTAATGAAGTTGTTAGATTCCCTTTGCTATAAAACAGGCAACCATTCGTATTGTTTGGAGTGAGGGGTGAGAGTTTGTGAGGATTGAATTATGTAATCTCCTGTTTGATTAATAAGATTGCCAATGCCTATGTTGTGTGGACGTAGCCCAGATTGGTTGGGTGAACCACATTAATTCCTGTGTCTTTACGTGCTTGATTTATCTGTTGAGTATTTGATTTAATTAGTTGTGCATCTGATCTCCAACAACTGGTATCAGAGCGTGTTGGAGGCATCGAGTGAGCTGCGTATATCCACATCAGCATTGTTCTGCTACTATATCGTGGAGGTGGAGCGTATATCCGCTGCTCTGTTGTTAATCTGTTGGGAAGACAGAATTATATCACATATATTTGTTGAGCAGAGGTTTGAAGTAGCTGCATATTGCTGTGCGTAGAGGTCGTTTACCTGCTGCCTGGAGGTGCTGCGTGGTGTTACTGCGTATACTGTGGTGGATAGCTGTTAGTATTGCCTGGTGCTCGTTGTCTTGACTGTGGAGCCTTACCTGCGTGGTGCCGTGGACCAGCTGTTGGTGCGTGGAGAATTGCTGGTGCGTTGCTGCTGGTGCGCAGGATTGTTACTGCATTGAATTGGCTGGTGCGTAGGCGGTGCCTGTGTATTGGATCAGGCAGCGTGGGTTAATTAATTGAATGTTGGTGCATAACCTTACATTGCGTGGAGGTGGTATTGCTGGTGCGTACTCCAGCATTGAGGTATTTTGTTTTTTTTTTTTAAACAAAAACACCTGCGCGTTGAGAAGCAATGAAATACAAGTATATGAGAAGCAATCCTTGCATTTTTTAAACGTTTCACATTATATTGCACCAAGATTTAAGATAATCTTACTAAGGATTCGGACAACCACATAGTTTACTAATAATTTGACAATTTATTAGATACCAATGTGCACGTTAAAACGAGAACAGAAATACCAATTTGCAGATGATGTCTTTGCGGTGTATTATGTGTTGTAATATGTGCTGATAGAAGGAGTTTATTTGGTTTTTATTCCAAAATGAATTTCCATTAGCGCGCATTTGTTGAAAGGCGCATTTTTTTAATACGCCAATGCTCCATTAATGCATTGTTCCAATGCTTTGCTCGGTTGTGTAATGTAACTTGCACAGTCAACAAATAAAAATACACTTTTGTTTTTAAAGGCAAAGGCAGAAAGGCATATGCAGTTTGTTTTGTTAATTGCTGGTATTTAAACATTGGTTTTTTTGAGATTATTGTGTTTTTTGCTGATACAAGATGGCGAAAACTCAAAGTGCCCGGTTTGAAATTGAGAAGTTTAATGGCAAGAATAATTTTGAGATCTGGAAGGTGAAAATGCATGACTTGCTTGTCCAACAAGGCGTGGTAAAGGCATTGATGGGTAAATCCAAACAACCTTACAACATCACAGACGATGAGTGGGACGAGATGGATGAAAGAGCAGTAAGTGCTATTCGATTATGCCTGGCGGACGATGTCCTGTTTAATATCGTGTCGGAGACAACAGCTGCTGGTTTGTGGACGAAACTGGAGAAACTGTACATGACAAAATCCTTTACCAATAGGATTCTACTGAAGCGACAGTTGTACAGTTTGCGAATGAAGGAAGGCACATCGATTGCTGATCATTTGAATGCTTTTAATACTCTTCTTGTGCAATTACAAAGTATAGAGGTAACTATTCAATCCGAGGATAAAGCTATTACTTTATTGTGCTCGTTGCTCGAATCATGGGATCATTTTGTTACTTCTATAAGTCTTAGTTCATCAGAAACTATTGAGTCTGATGATGTAGTTGCATCCTTATTATCGGAAGAAACAAGGAGAAGGTCGCATCTCGAAACCTCTACATCAGAAGCTATGATGGTTAGAGGTCGTTCGAAAGAAAGACACTCCAGGAGGCCGAGCGACTCACGTTCAAAGTCGAAAGGGAAGAAGAGTAAGCTAAAGTGTTGGTTTTGTGGCAAATCATGGCATTTAAAGAAGGACTGCTAGAAGCGACAGCAGCAAACTTCAAAAGCAGATTCTTCGATAGAGAAGAAGGAGGCAAACGCGACAGATACAGGTTCGACATCTGGTTCAGGTATGAGTGATGAAGTATTATTAGTTAATGTGTCAAATCATGGTCAACATTGGTTGTTAGATTCCGGTGCATCAAACCACATGTGTATCCATAAAGAATGGTTTAAGGAATATAAATCAATTAATGATGGAGTTGTGTGCATGGGTAATGATGTAACATGTAATATTGTGGGGATTGGGAGCATACAACTACAAATGTTTGATGGGACAACTAGAATATTAACTGATGTGAGGCATGTACCAGATTTAAGGAAGAATTTGATTTCATTAGGAGCACTTGATTCAAATGGATATAAAACTATAATTCAAGGTGGAGTAATGAAAATTTACAAAGGCATTTTACTAGTTATGAAAGCTAAGAAAGTAGGAAATCTATTTCAGTTAGAAGGAGGTACAGGGTCAGATTTTGTGTCTACTGTGTCTGAACATGACAGTAGTTCCATTCACTTATGGCATCAAAGATTGGGGCATATGAGTGAAAGAGGGTTAAAAATTTTGGCTGATCGCAAGTTACTTCCAAATCTAAAGTCTGGAAAGTTAGATTTCTGTAAGCATTGTTTGTTTGGAAAATAAAGTAAACAAAGTTTAAAATAGGAAAACATACTAGTAAAGGCATACTTCATTATATCCATTCAGATGTGTGGGGTCTTGCTCCTACAACTTCATATGGTGGTTCGTCTTATTTTGTATCATTCATCGATGACTTTTCTAGGAAAGTGTGGGTCTACATGTTGAAAAGGAAGTCTGATGTTTTTTCAGTTTTCAAGCAATTTAGAGCATTGGTAGAAAACAGCACTGGTAGAACAATAAAATGTTTAAGAACTGACAACGGTGGTGAGTTTACTTCCAAGGAGTTTGACAGCTATTGCAAGGATGCAGGGATCGAGAGACATAAGACCATGGTTTATACTCCTCAGCAGAATGGAGTTGTTGAATGCATGAACAGGACTCTTCTAGAGAGAGCAAGGAGTATGCTGAGTAACGCCGGGTTGCAAAAGGAATTATGGACGGAAGCAGTGGCAACAGCTTGTTATGTGATAAACCGATCTCCATCAACGGCGATAGGCTACAAGATTCCACAAGAGGTATGGAAAGGACGCCCTTGTGATTATTCTAAACTCAGAGTGTTTGGTTGTGATGCATATGCTCTAGTGCCTAAACATCAGCGAACTAAATTAGATCCAAAGTCGAAAAGGTATATCTTTGTTGGGTATGGTGTTGGAACAAAGGGATATAGATTGTGGGATCCTACTACCCGCAAAATCATCATCAACAGAGATGTAAAGTTTAATGAATCCTCTCTTGTACAGTTAGATGTAGAAGTAGATTGAAACAGGATGATGTATCTGATTTTCAGCACATTCAGTTTGATAGCATTTCTAATGATAGTCGTGATGACCATAGTTCAAATACTAGCCATAAATAGGTTTCAGAATCAGATCATGAACAGGGTGCAGGTCTAGATCATGAACAGGTATCAAATACTGATCGTCAAGAAGTTCCTACAGATGGTAGTCAGCCAATCGAGGAAGTGCCAGAAACATCATTAAGGAGGTTGACAAGAATCAAACGACCACTGAGAAGGTATGATGATTATGTCACTTCTGTTGCATTTACTGCTAATGACGATGAAGCTCTGTGCTATCAGGAAACAATAGAAGGTTCGAAAAGTGATAAGTGGAAAGTAGCCATGAAGGACGAAATGATGGCCTTGAGTAAGAACAGCACATGGGATCTGGTTGAGCTTCTGAAAGGCAGGAAAACTGTGGGGTGTAAATGGGTCTTCAAGCTGAAACGGGGTGTGAATGATACGGAAGACAGGTACAAAGCGCGGCTGGTTGCAAAAGGGTTTTCTCAAAAAGCTGGTATTGACTTTCATGAGATTTTTTCACCAGTGGTTAAAATTGTTTCAATTAGAATTGTCTTAGCATTAGTGGCTTTGCTTGATTTAGAGTTGTAGCAATTAGATGTTAAGACTGCATTTCTACATGGTGACTTAGATGAGGAAATTTATATGGAACAACCGGAAGGGTTTGTTCAGCATCGCAATGAGAAATTTGTCTGCAGGCTCAAGAAGTCATTATATGGCCTGAAGCAGTCGCCTCGGCAGTGGTATAAGAAGTTTGATTCTTTCATGTTGAGTCAGAAATATGTTAGAAGTGAATATGATCATCGTGTTTATTTTAAGCAATTGAAAAATGACATACTCATTATCTTAGTATTGTATGTTGACGATATGCTTTTAGCAAGAAAAAGCATAGAAGAAATCAACAAGTTGAAGGCTCAGATGGCAAGGACATTTGATATGAAAGATCTAGGAGCAGCAAGACAGATTTTGGGCATGGAGATTTTCAGAGACAGAAGCAATGGTAAGCTATGGCTATCACAACAAAAGTATATTGAGAAAATACTTTTGAGATTTGGTATGAATAACGTGAAGCCTGTGTCAGTCCCTTTTTCTTCCCATTTCAAGCTTTCTTCGAGTTTATGTCCTAATTCAGATGAAGAAAAGGAATTTATGTCTCGAATTCCATATGCTAATGTAGTAGGGTGTTTAATGTATGCGATGGTGTGTACGCGACCAGATATTTCACATGCAGTTGGGGTTTTTAGTAGGTACATGGCAAATCCGGGTAAAGAACACTGGTCAACAGTGAAATGGGTGCTTCGGTATCTAAGAGGCACAAGTATTTATTGTATCACTTACAATAAGAGTAGTGAATTTGTTTGCGGATTTGTTGATTCCGATTTTGCAGGTGATTTGGATAAGAGAAGTTCAACTTCAGGGTATGTATTTACTCTTGCAGGTGGAGCTATAAGTTGGATGTCAAAGCTACAGAACATTGTCGCTTTATCCACTATTGAAGCAGAATACATTGCTGCTTCGCATGCTTGCAAAGAGGCGGTTTGGTTGAAAGGTTTTCTTGGTGAGTTTGGTAGGTTACAGAACAACATCAGGTTACTTTGTGATAGTCAAAGTGCAATACATTTGGCTAAGAATCTGGCCTATCATAGTAAATCAAAGCATATTCCAATTAAATACCATTTTGTAAGACAGGTTATCACTGAAAGGGGAGTCTCTCTTGAAAAGGTGCATACAAAGGAGAATTGTGCAGACATGTTCACGAAACCAGTTTTGTTAGAGAAGATACGTTGGTGTTTGGCTTCTCTTGGCTTGCAGAAAAGATAAAATAATAATAACAGGGCATCAGGCTAATTGTTGTCAAGGTGGAGATTGTTGAGATTTTCTGTTTTGCATAAGATAGGCAAAATCTCAGTAGATGACAACAATAGGAATCAGTTCCTAGATTAGCTCTAGGTTGTTGGGAGATGATTAATGCCTCCTATATTTGATGAAAGTGAGTTAATGAAGTTGTTAGATTCCCTTTGCTATAAAACAGGCAACCATTCAGATTGTTTGGAGTGAGGGGTGAGAGTTTGTGAGGATTGAATTATGTAATCTCCTGTTTGATTAATAAGATTTCCGATGCCTATGTTGTGTGGACGTAGCCCAGATTGGTTGGGTGAACCACGTTAATTCCTGTGTCTTTATGTGCTTGATTTATCTGCTGAGTATTTGATTTAATTAGCTGTGCATCTGATCTCCAACATTATCCACTACCAGTGCCAGCAATGGCCCCAAAACTACTAATACGAGCAGTCGATTACGGCTTGTTCATTCTATTGGTTCAGTCGATGAAGTGGGTAGTCGGTGATTCAGTAGTTCCAGAAGTGGCACAAGCAGTAGTTGCAGTCCCAGATGCATATATATAAGATCGAGATGGAGATCCAGTAGTTTCAGCCCTGTTTAAGCAGCAGGTATAGTAGCAGATCCTCTAGTTTCATATATACTTCCATTTCCAGATATATATCGAGTTGCTTAGCCTTAGCCAATAGTGGTGGGAGAACTAGTACTTGTTTCAGTCCTAGCTTACCCACTACTATTTCGTTGCATTATGATTACACGTAGTAGCATATGAGGAAAAAGCACATGGGCAAATTGTTTGGAATTACTATGATTTGAATTTAAGTCAAGGCATCCCTTTTTAGATCAATTGTATGGTCGATGTATGAAGGGAAAGACAAAAGGCAAGGGGGTAAGGGTCAAATACCACGCCAAACATTGAAAATTGAGTTATCGTGATGTCTGTTGCTTCAAGCTCGAAAGCTCGAAAGCTCACTACTTATGATATCGATTTACAGGTATTCCTGCTCAAAAATGGGGCAGGAGTCTTATTTAGGCATGATAAGGCACATAGGTCTAATTGCGTAGTGTCTAATTAGTCCTCTTATTCTCTTGCTTGAGTGGATTAGCCGATCGATTGATGGTCCTAGGCTATCTGGTTTTATTATAGCTCGGGTAGTTAAGGTTCAAGTAGTAGTAACGAGTTGTACATATGTGATATTTCATTCATGAGTGTGTTAACATGAGAAGATAGGTGGGTAGGGTATCGATCCAAAGCTCGAATACGTGGTCAAGTTCGTTCGACTGAGATCTTGCCTCAATAGGCTAAGGTCGGTCTTCTCCTTAGATAATCAAATATCTTGCCTTTGTCTGATGGGACCAACCCTCTAGCTGTCTTTCTTGCTACCTTTCTTTACCTCTTGCCACCATCCGTCTATAGACCCAAACCTGAGGTAATTCGAGGTATAATAAGACATATTTCAGTATTCTCATCCTCTGAATTAATTTATTATCGGAAAATGCTAAAAAATCTATTGGGAGGTACTATTGTTTGTGATTTTATTGAACATCGTTGTGTCACAAAGTCCTGGTTCAAAACAAAAATTCTATTAGAGTAATTAAAATTTCGATTATTTTCAGAAAAAAATTGTGAGCGGTCTAGACTACGATTTATTGAACCACTTGCCAGGCCATGTTGCATGACGTAATAATTATGACCAACATATTATAAAAAAAAACTGAGCATGGGATAAAATTCATTAGAATAGATAGCCTATAAAAGTTGTTTAAAATTGAAATTCCCTGAGTTAACTAGGAATTTGGTTTTAAATTAATATTTGAGGCATCATTGAAGAGGTTATTGAAGTAGAGAGGAGTAGTGACATAACACCAGATGGGACTTCTTTAATCCAATTCATCCATCAAGCACAAATTCATTGAAATGATGCCAAAACTCTTTCATCATTGATGCGCCAACATTGACAATATCAATGGCATTGATCACTCTTTCACAATCAACTTAGACTCTGGTGCTATTGACAGTATCGAAAATGCCCATAATAATCACCTAAGATCACTGACCTTCAATGGAATCCATGCCTTTCCGCTGTTGGGTCGACATCAGTCACATGAGTAATTTATTGAAAATCGCCCCCTCCTATTTCTATAAAGAGCATATTTGTCACGCCCACGAGCTGACGCAATAACCTAAGGTAATCCGACGTATGTGACTGTCTTTCCTAACCCGCCCGCTCACGAGCTGGAAACCTTGCATCATAGTTATCTAACAAAGCTCTCCTTGTAACAAAGCATTGTAATTCTTGTTGGATCAGGTGCACAACAATTAACATAAACACACAGCAGAAAATCAAACACATATGACACAGTATTTAACGTGGTTCACCCAACCAATCTGGGCTACGTCCACCAAACATAGGCATGAGGAATATATTACTCAAATTAGGAGATTACATCATGAAATCCTCACATACTCTTGGCAAATCATCCGAATGACTGCCTGTTATATAGGATAGAGAATCTACCAGCCTCATAACTCCCTCACATCAAATATAGGAGGCATTAACTCCCTCCCAACAACCTGGAGCTAATCTAGGAACTGAATCCCTATTGTTGTCATCCTTCAGAGATTTTTGCCTATTTGACTAAAACAGGAAATCTCAACAATCTCCACCTTGACAACAATTCGCCTGATGCCCTGTTATTATTATTTTATCTTTTCTGCAAGCCAAGAGAAGCCAAACACCAGCGTAGCTTCTCCAACAAAACTGGTTTCGTGAACATGTCTGCACAGTTCTCCTTTGTATGCACCTTTTCAAGAGAAACTCCCCTTTCAGTGATAACCTGTCTTACAAAATGATATTTGATTGGAATATGCTTTGATTTGCTATGATAGGCCGGATTCTTAGCCAAATGTATTGCACTTTGACTATCACAAAGTAACCTGATGTTGTCCTGTAATCTACCAAACTCACCAAGCAAACCTTTCAACCAAACCGCCTCTTTGCAAGCATGAGAAGCAGCAATGTATTCTGTTTCAGTAGTGGATAAAGAAACAATATTCTGTAGCTTTGACATCCAGCTTATAGCTCCACCTGCAAGAGTAAAGACGTACCCTGAAGTTGACCTTCTCTTATCCAAATCACCTGCAAAATCAGAATCAACATATCCGCAAACAAATTCACTACTCTTATTGTAAGAAATACAATAACTACTTGTGCCTCTCAAGTACCGAAGCACCCATTTCACTGCTGACCAGTGCTCTTTACCCGGATTTGCCATGTACCTACTGACAACCCCAACTGCATGAGAAATATCTGGTTGCGTACACACCATCACATACATCAAACATCCTACTACATTGGCATAAGGAATTCGAGACATATAATCCTTTTCTTCATCTGTATTAGGACATAAAATCGAAGAAAGCTTAAAATGGGAAGCTAAAGGGACTGACACAGGCTTCACATTATTCATACCAAACCTCAAAAGTATTTTCTCAACATACTTCTGTTGTGATAGCCACAGCTTACCATTGCTCCTGTCTCTGAAAATCTCCATGCCCAAAATCTATCTTGCGGCTCCTAGATCTTTCATATCAAACGTCCTTGCCATCTGAGTCTTCAACCTGTTGATTTCTTCAATGCTTTTGCTTGCTAAAAGCATATCATCAACATACAACACTAAGATAATGAACATGCCATTATTTAACTGCTTAAAATAAACACAATGATCATATTCACTTATTACATATTTCTGACTCAACATGAAAGAATCAAACTTCTTATACCACTGCCGAGGCGACTGCTTCAGGCCATATAATGACTTCTTGAGCCTGTAGACAAATTTTGCATTGCGATGCTGAACAAATCCTTCCGGTTGTTCCATATATATTTCCTCATCTAAATCACCATGTAGAAATGCAGTCTTAACATCTAACTGCTGCAACTCCAAATCAAACAAAGCCACTAATTCTAACACAACTCTAATTGAAACAATTTTAACCACTGGTGAAAATATCTCATGAAAGTCTATGCCAGCTTTCTGAGAAAACCCTTTTGCAACCAGCCGAGCTTTGTACCTGTCTTCCGTATCATTCACACCCCGTTTCAGCTTGAAGACCCACTTGCATCCCACAGTTTTCCTGCCTTTGGGAAGTTCAACCAGATCCCACGTGCCATTCTTACCTAAGGCCATCATTTCTTCCTTCATGGTTGCTTTCCATTTGTCACTATTTGAACCTTCTACAGCTTCCTGATAACACAAAGGTTCATCATCATTAGCGATCAAAGCAACTGAAGTAACATGATCATCATACCTTCTCGGACGGCGTTTGATCCTTGTAGATCTCCTTAAGAATGTTTCTGGTGCTTCCACAACTGGCTGTCTATCAACTGAAGGAACTTCTTCATGATCGCCATCTGAGACCTCTTCATGCCCTCCATCTGAAACCTGTTCATAATCTGATTCTGAAACCTGTTCATGACTAGAATCTGAACTATGGTCGTTATGACTATCATTAGAAATGCTGTCAAACTGAATATGTTGGAAATCAAATACATCATCCTGTTTCAATCTTCTATCTACATCTAACTGTACAAGAGAGGATTCATTAAACCTTACATCTCTATTGATGATGATTTTGCGGGTAGTAGGATCCCACAATCTAAATCCCTTTGTTCCATCACCATACCCAACAAAGATATACCTTTTAGACTTTGGATCTAATTTAGTTCGCTGATGTTTAGGCACTAGAGCATATGCATCACAACCAAACACTCTGAGTTTAGAATAGTCACAAGGGTGTCCTGTTGTTGTAGGGAAAAGTATCCGATTCAGATGACCCTATCCCACTCTAAGGGTGATAGTACCTCAGCAACAACTGTAAAGAAAACTACTTAAGGTTTACTTCTTTACGAAAGCAAGAGAGAATGAAGAAATGCACTAACCGTTGCCTTGCGCTTAATGTCGAATCCAAACTCTTCTCTTTGCTGCTTGCTCCCAGCTCCTTGCTCTTTTGCTGGCCCAGCTACAATGAGATCCTGCAAAATAACAAAGAAGGAAACTACAAGAAGCATGCAATCATAACTGATTCAAGGATTAGCATAAATCAAATATACAATTATCACAATACATCATTGAAACAAGTGCATATAGAAGAACCTCAATAGCTTTTATTAATGAAGAAGTAAAGTTCTAAGAGAGTTACAACCATTGAAGGCCCCAATCCAGCAACACCTCCCAGCAGAAAGAATTTCTCCTCTTCACCTCCTTCAAGCAATCACCCAATAGTTCTATAGTGAAACCAACAGCATATCATTACTTTGCACAAAATTCCAGCCTCCTGAGCTCATAGGAGAGAGCTCAATATATAGATGAATTGAGAAAGGATGAGTCAGCTTGCAACTGATGTGTAGCTGCCTTGTGTCCTCTCTCTCTTCAGTTGATCTTCAGTTCTTGAGTCCACTTGGAGAACCTTGCTTCCACTTGGAGAAACAGAGCCTCTGACTCATCACAAGGCGAAATCCCTGATCCAAGTGTCATTTTTGGAAGATTCCAGAGCAATGACTCAGTGTGCCACTTGTCCCATCTCGCTCAGCGCAGGTGGCCTTTGTTCTACCTGCTTTGCAACGCAGGTCCACCATGGAGGAGTTGAGTTTCAGCGCAGAAGCCCAGTGGAGCACCTGCTTTGATTTCAGGATTGCTTGTTTTTTGAGTGTTTTCAGGTGGAGAACTGATCTGAGAGCTGTTGGTTTGCTGACCTTGTTCCTCTAGGGGTAGGAACATCATGTTTAGGGACTTTGGATCCCTTGGATTATTGACAATTCATGCCTGATGTTGTAAGGCACAAAATTGTCTATAATAGATGCCCCCTAAAGTATGAGGTCATTTATCGGGTGAAATGCTTTATTAGGAGGATCCAAAGTTCATTCAATCTGCTGAGAAGTGTCCTGTAATAAGATACAATACAATACATTATTTTTCATTCTTTTTCACGATCTAGCTGAGGCGGGCATTCCCATGCTCAACTTTATAAATTCATTTTGGTACATAGCACAGACGATCGTCTGATGATAGACTGATAATTCTCTACTGAAATTATCATCCTTTGAGAAGGATTATCATCTGCGGCAATGATGTACATATCAAATGTCTTTATATCCTAAATATATATCGCAGCCCGGATGGATGAAACTAGATCCGGGGTCTTCAATCTCTTCCGATCTTCACTCGATGCACAAGTCAATCCATGTGAGAATTTCTTGAAGTCGAACATGGAAAGACATCGCTTGATTACCGGTCAATGATGTAAACCGTTAACAAGCGCGAGAGGAATCACCGATAAGGATGATGACCCTCAAGGTACGGCAGTACAATTCACATGGTGGGAATAAAGGACTTGGCGTCGACCACCATGCAAAATCTTCTGGTCGAAGGTCATTGATGTATACCTGTCGCCGGAAGTGAGAAACTTGCCATTGAGGCATGCAAGCTTCAAAGTACTGAAGGGGTTGTTCCTAGATCAACTCCTTGGATAATGAGCTGATGTCGACAAGGAGCGATCCGTCAAAGGAGGGCCTTAATGAATCCCACATCAGTGACACGGAACGGAGCTAGTGATTGTGATGAGGTGAAAACAAACTGTGATGTATGATTCAGGGTGGCGGTCATGAAATGGATGAAGGACAATGTATGGCAGTGGATGGGACACGGTTGACTCTTTGCAGAACAACATCTCTTGAACATATAACGACACTGATGTGATGGATTGGTAGCATTACCCCAAATGTGGATGGTGTGGCGAGGACCATGGTGACGAGACCGGTGAATGAAACAACCCAACCCGATGTGATACGGAGGACAAATTGTCATGTTCAAGAGCGACTTGCTACCATTAAAGCTGTGAGGTTCTCCCAATTTTTCCCCAGTCATTGCTGACCAGTACCTCTTTATTTTTATCAAGCTTGAGGAGGATAACATATGCTTGTTCTATAACCTGCCCTTCGGGCAAGCCCATCGCTATGTTTTAACGAGCCTAGCGATAGGGAAACTCGTTCTCGTCTAAAGACAAGTTTGTCGCTATTTAATGAATTTAACGAGTCTAACGACAAGGATAACTCGGTCCTTTTCATTTTTAGAGAGTTTGAAAAGGTACATAAAGTCAACTCCAGAATTCCTTTTTCGTCATCTAATCCCTTAAGTCCGAAAAAGTATAAAACAATACAGAAGGGATGAATTTTCGATTGCTTTAACGAGCCGAACGAAACAAGCGCTCGATCTTTTTGTGCAATAATCCCTCAGGTCCAAAAAGATTAAAATCTAGAGGAGGGATAGCTTTCCGGTCACTTTAACGAGCTGGAAGGCCAAAACTCGGCAATCTTTTCATATTTTACGAGTCAGTGAAAAGAGCTCAAAGAAGACTCGTCTTTTGGGGAACGAGTGATAAACAAGGATAGCAGCAGATTCCAGGTACAGGTTGGAATTTTCCAATCACGGCAGTGTCACAAGGATGGCTAAGTGAAGTCACTCTTTGCAGCTGTTCCTCAAAATGGGTAAACAAACATATGGAGATGAACGATCGGCCAAATGAACGGATGGAGGTGAGACTGCAAGAACACGACCAAGGGTTTTAATATGGCTGTCAAAGGTTACATTTCTCAAGGTTATTTACCGGTTCATTTTTTCTGGATGAGCTTGAACTCCAGGGGAAGATTGCTCACAACTTATGTTTATTTTTTAACGAGCATGAACTATGTGCTAAAACTGCTCGATGATGGATGCCCCCAGCATAATAATGCAGACAAGGCATATGCCCCCAAAACCTTAAGGGGCAGTTCATTTTTTAACGAGCTTGAATGCGACCAATCCTTGCTCAATTATACCAGTCATAATACAAGAAACGCCTCAGGTGAGATAGTCATATTTAAGGAGCTATACCTCACTAGTTACTCCAATTTGGCAAGTTTTAACTTTTGCCCCACATCCTTTCTTTATGCAAGCTGGAAACGGCTAATCCTACGAGTTTAACGGGTTAGACCTACGGGTTTAAAGGGAGGACCTAAAAATTTAAAAAATAAATAGTCGTCCCATGCTTGCACTCCAAAAGGTTTGCATGCCCCCAGGTATAAAGTATAATTTCGAGGCGCTGCCTCTTTCTTATTACCCGAAAAATGGTTCTGTTCGCTGCCGCAAACTAAACTCTTTTTTCCAGCGATGTCTATCATTAGGTTGCTAAGGATGGTGACTACTTGTTGCAGCAATTTCATCTCTTTCTTTGGAGGCTGCCCCTACTTATCCTTCAAAACATATGTTTTAATGGGTGAGGCTTGCCTTCAAAGATGGTGACTACTTGCCACCACAAATGGATCTCCTCCCTCAGGAGAGCCTATTTTTTAGAGAAAGGGAGCTGATTATCTCACTCACATAACTTTGATAAAAGAACTTTATCCTAGAACAACCCTCTCTTCCTTCTTTCGGATGGGGTACGGACTAGTCCCATTCTTCTGCGGAAATTAACTTTATACCCAAGGTTTCCTCTGCCCAAGGCAGGCCAGGGTGCATGCCCCCTGGGTCCCAGTTACATCTTTCCGAATCACTCGCATTCATCGGGAAGTAGAACCGGGGGTGGAGGCATTCCTTGAGTGAATAAACCGTTAAGGGATGGTATTTGACTATTTGCGATGCGTGATCCTGGAAATGAAAGTTGGTCTACGAGCTTGACCATTCTTCCTTCGTGCGGAAAACACATAACTCTAAAGAGTGAGGACACTATCGCCTCCATGCAATATATATAGTCTCGTCCAAGGAGTAAGTTATACACCAAGGGTCCCTGGACGACCATGACGTTCATATGAACTGTCTTCCCCTTCAATGTAATGGGAACGTTGGGGAGAATCCCTAACGGGCGACTGGTTCCTTTATCAAAACCCGATAGATTTCTCATCTCAGGTAAAAGCGTCGGGGAACCCAGTGCTTTCCAAGCAATAGAGGAAAGGATACTCACAGATGCCCCTTCATCAATGATAGTTCCAGCCATCACCATTCTGTAGATTTGGACGATGATTCTGAATGGGATACTGGCTGGTAACCGGGGTCTGCCTAGTTGATTCCAATCAAAGGATACAACTAGGTTGCTTGGTGGTGGGACCGAATACACGGCTGGATACGACCCTGACGATGTTCCTTCCTGCGATAAAGGAATGGGCGCATTGCCCTGATGCTCATCAGAGTCTGTGTTGATGAAAAGAATATGGACGGTGTCATCCTTATCCTCTTCAGTGAGGGTGTCATTTGAAGATGGGTCTTCAATGACGGAGTCATTTGAGGATGAAACCTCTGAAGGAAGAACCGGGTCAACTGCCGTTTCGACCTTTAGACTTTCGTCTGGTCTGGATTCAGCAGGTTCATTCTCAATGACTGACACTTCAGCTGATCACTTGAGCGGGCCAGCTGGATTTTCAACTATCGAGGGATTAGGCACGAGTTTTTGGTATCCAGGAGGAAGTCGTAACGGTGATACGGGACGATCTTCCAAAACTCTCTTCGCCTCATCTAAGAATGGACAACGGTGGATGGCGTGATCGCCTTCACATAGTCTGCAGGGTGATCTTGGTCTCCCTCTTTGTCCTTCACTCTCGCTAGTTGACGGAATGCAATCAACATGTCTATCAGAGGTTGATGCTACCAGATTGTGCAACCTGGGGGACCAGTCCCTTAGTATCCGGGGAATACAAGGACAGTCACGGTGGAAGTGGGTCCCTTTGCAAATGACACATGGCGATTTAGGCCCGGTCGGTGCAGTGTGTGGATTTTTGTCAGATGTCTTTTGCTTGCCCCCAGTCGCCTTCGCCTTAGGCCCCTTCTGCTTCTTTTCTTTCTTCTTCTTCTCCTTCTTCTCCATGGGAGGCTGAATTTTGCCGGCTCTACCTTGCGAAGATGAAGGATCAGAGGAAGAATTGTAAGAGGTGGAAGGCTGGTGGGTAGTTCTAGACTGGTCTAACTGTTGATTCGACTCTTCAGGATTAGTGGTGATTTGAACTACATTAGTTGAAAAGAGCCATACAGGTAGGCCCATTGTCAATCCTGGAAGTGACAATGTGGCCATATGAGGCGCACCAACATCTCCCCAAGAGGAGAAGGGATTGGGACTTCCACCAAGGTGACTTCCTTGGTTGGTGGGCTCCATACTTTTCGACTGAAAGATCAACGTGGGAATAACAGGTGATTATGTTCCGATTAAAATAAATTTTATTAACGACGCTTTAGACACAACTTTGCTTTTTCATGTTTTAAGAGTCGAGAAAAAGCTAAAGATGACTCTAGTCTCCTTCGATGTTTTAACGAGCCCGAAGTGACAAATGCTCGGATGGACTTTTTCAGTTATAGAGTTTGAAAAAGGCCAAAAGAAACTTCTCTGGAGTTCTAGGCAGAGGGTGTGCCAAACTTTTCGCGAAACCACAGAATACGTTTTACGGTATGGGTGGTCGATCTTCGTGAATGCTGTGTTCACTGCATCGTGATCAGTAGGGCGGCCGACACGGCTTCCTATGGATAAAGGCTTTGTTCCTATAGGGGTATCCCAATATATACGCAACGGTACATGGGAGCACAAGTCCGTATTAGTGCCACCGACTCTCAGGAGGAATCACCCACCTTCGTAGAGATCGACAGTCACTATGTTTAACGACGCCGGAACACGTCTCTACCTAGACCTCTATGTGTTTGCGTTATGTTACAAAGCGTTGTTATGTAAATTGAATTTATTTTAATGTTGATCTTGTTTAGCAGTTTGCCTTTAAGGATCACCACGAGATGTATGTAACAAATTCCTGAATGCAGTCTAAGATGAGAAGCAAACTTTTCAATCTTTCAACTTTGAAAATCTTAACTACTGAGGGAGAAGAAAGGCAAATCTTTTCACACAGATCATAGAGCACACACTAATGCAATTTTTTCCTAAATCAGCATGCAAACAGTCAAATGCAAAATGCACAATGCATGTATTTTCTTTTCCCTTTCTTAATGTTGATGTATTACAAAAAGAAAGTTGTTATATAACTTTGATTTCGATTTCAAGCGAAAGTAAACAAGCTAGTCCAAAATCAAAAGACACCTTAAGATTTACTTGTTTAATCACTGGAAATACATGAAATCAAACCATAATGACGAAAGTAAAAAGACTAAATCAGCTATGGACAGCAAACAAGCTAACTCTTTAGACCAGCAAAATGCCTAACACAGGTTCAGATCTAAGAGGCCAAAGCAAGACTAGTTCACTTTTGTTATGGGAAATTGTAAATGATGTAAGAAATACAAAAGAACAAGTACAATTTCGTTATATAACAGAGGCGGAATGATGGCAAGTAAGGTTGGTTTCAGAACAGGTACAAGACTGGTAACTGGCTGCAAAATCTATAGTGAAAACAGGCAAGAAAAAGGGAGGAAACCCCAAATGCACAAGGCAAAATTGGGCCAACGCAGGTGCTACACAGCCAGTCTGGCTCTCAGCGCAGGTAGCCCCTTCGGGACCTGCGTTGCAAAGCAGGTAGCCTGTGTACTACCTGCTTTGGAAAATGAAAGTTGCGTTTTCTCAGTTTCCGGGTCACAATTTTCTCAAAAATTCACAGTTTTTGCTCAAATCAGAAGCTATCAGTCAAGCACACACAAAGGGATGACAAGGAATATGAAAAGCTATCACTAAGAGCTTACAAGGATCCTTGTAGATCAGCTCTTCAAATCATGAACATGCTCAGAAATGAGCTAGAGTAGCTGCCCTCTACTTCGCTTTTGATATAGTCAAAAGCTTTTCGATTTGGTACTCTTTTGTTCAGGAAATGAATAGCAAAATACTACAAACAATCAAACAAATACGAAAGCCAGTGGAGTCGCCAGTTTTTTGTAGGGAAACGTATCCAATTCGGATGACCCTATCCCACTCTAAGGGTGATAGTACCTCAGCAACAACTGTAAAGAAAACTACTTAAGGTTTACTTCTTTACGAAAGCAAGAGAGAATGAAGAAATGCACTAACCGTTGCCTTGCGCTTAATGTCGAATCCAAACTCTTCTCTTTGCTGTTTGCTCCCAGCTCCTTGCTCTTTTCCTGGCCCAGCTACAATGAGATCCTGTAAAATAACAAAGAAGGAAACTACAAGAAGCATGCAATCATAACTGATTCGAGGATTAGCATAAATCAAATATACAATTATCACGATACATCATTGAAACAAGTGCATATAGAAGAACCTCAATAGATTTTATTAATGAAGAAGTAAAGTTATGAGAGAGTTACAACCATTGAAGGCCCCAATCCAGCAACACCTCCCAACAGAAAGAATTTCTCCTCTTCACCTCCTTCAAGCAATCACCCAATAGTTCTATAGTGAAACCAACAGCATATCATTACTTTGCACAAAATTCCAGCCTCCTGAGCTCATAGGAGAGAGCTCAATATATAGATGAATTGAGAAAGGATGAGTCAGCTTGCAACTGATGTGTAGCTGCCTTGTGTCCTCTCTCTCTTCAGTTGATCTTCAGTTCTTGAGTCCACTTGGAGAACCTTGCTTCCACTTGGAGAAACAGAGCCTCTGACTCATCACAAGGCGAAATCCCTGATCCAAGTGTCATTTTTGGAAGATTCCAGAGCAATGACTCAGTGTGCCACTTGTCCCATCTCGCTCAGCGCAGGTGGCCTTTGTTCTACCTGCTTTGCAACGCAGGTACACCATGGAGGAGTTAAGTTTCAGCGCAGAAGCCCAGTGGAGCACCTGCTTTGATTTCAGGATTGCTTGTTTTTTGAGTGTTTTCAGGTGGAGAACTGATCTGAGAGCTGTTGGTTTGCTGACCTTGTTCCTCTAGGGGTAGGAACATCATGTTTAGGGACTTTGGATCCCTTGGATTATTGACAATTCATGCCTAATGGTGTAAGGCACAAAATTGTCTATAACACCTGTCCATACCTCTTGCGGAACCTTGCAGTATATTGTCGTTGATGGAGATCGGTTTATCACATAACAAGCAGTTGCCACTGCTTCCGTCCACAACTCCTTCGGCAACCTGGCGTTACTCAGCATACACCTTGCTCTCTCTAGAAGAGTCCTGTTCATGCGTTCAACAATTCCATTTTGCTGAGGAGTATAAATCCTTGCAATAGCTGTCAAACTCCTTGGAGGAAAACTCACCACCATTGTCAGTTCTTAAACATTTTATAGTTCTACCAGTGTTGTTTTCTACCAATGCTCTAAACTGCTTGAAAACTGTAAAAACATAAGACTTCTTTTTCAACATGTAGACCCAAACTTTCCGAGAATAGTCATCAATGAATGATACAAAATAAGATGAGCCACCATATGACGTTGTAGGGGCTGGACCCCACACATCTGAATGGATATAATCAAGTATGCCTTTACTAGTATGTTTGCCTGTTTTAAACTTTTGTTTACTTTTTTTACCAAACAGACAATGTTTACAGAAATCCAATTTTCCAGATCTTAGATTAGGAAGTAACTTTCGGTCAGCCAAAATTTTCAATCCTCTTTCACTCATATGCCCCAATCTTTGATGCCATAAGTGAATGGAACTACTGTCATGTTCAGACACAGACACATGATCTGACCCAGTTCTACCTTCTAACTAAAATAGATTTCCTACTTTCTTAGCTTTCATCACTAGTAAGATACCTTTATATATTTTCATAACTCCACCTTGAATTACAGTTTTATATCCATTTGAATCAAGTGCTCCTAATGAAATCAAATTTTTCCTTAAATCTGGTACATGCCTTACATCAGTTAATATTTTGGTTGTGCCATAAAACATTTGTAGTTGTATCCTTCCAATCCCAACAATATTACATGTTACATCATTACCCATGTACACAACACCATCATCAATTGATCTATATGTTTTAAACCAATCTCTATGTATACACATGTGATTAGATGCCCCAGAATCTAACAAGCAATGTTGATCATGTTTTGAAACATTAACTGACAATACCTCATCACTCATACCTGAACCTGATACTGAACCTGTATCCGTGGTGTTGGCTTCCTTCTTATTTGTCGAAGAGACTTCTTTAGCAGCTTGCTTTCACTTCCAGCAATCCTTTTTCAGATGTCCAGCCTTGCCACAATGCCAGCACTTCACCTTGGGCTTCTTTCCTTTAGATTTTGAACGAGAGTCACTATGCTTTCCCCCGAAGTGTCTCTCTCGTGAGCGACCTCTGGCCATCATTACTTCTGATGTGGAGGTGTCTGCATTCGACCTTTTCCTCGTTTCCTCAGCCAACAAGGCTCCAACAACATCGTCAAATTCAAGAATTTCTGATGTACTAAAACTTATGGAAGTAACAAAGTGATCCCAGGATTCGGGCAATGAACATAATAAAGTTATCGCCTTATCCTCTAAATCAAATTTCACATATAGACTGTTTAATTGCACCAACAAGGTATTAAAAACATTTAGGTGATCAGCAATTGAGGTACCTTCTTTCATCCGCAAACTGTAAAGCTGCCGTTTCAGGAGAATCCGATTTGTCAAAGATTTCGTCATATAGAGCTTCTCAAGCTTCGTCCACAGGCCTACGGCGGTTTTCTCTGACACAATGTTGAACAGAACATCGTCTGCCAGACATAACCGAATTGCACTTAGAGCTCTATCGTCCATCTCATGCCATTCATCCTCCGTCATGGAAGGAGGCCTTTTATTTTTCCCCAACAGTGCTTTCGCCACACCTTGTTGAACCAGCAGATCGTGCATCTTTACCTTCCAGATCTCAAAATTATTCTTGCCATTAAACTTTTCAATTTCAAAACGGGCACTTTGTGTTTTGGCCATCTTGTATCAAAAAACACAATAATCTCCAATATCAAACCAGCAATTTAAAACAAAAATTGTCTATGCCTTTGTTTTTACAAAGAAAACTGCCTATGCCTGTGTACTTCTGCTTTTTTTTTTTTTTAAACTGCCTATGTCTTTGTACCTTTTCTTTTAAAACAAACACTGCTAACCTCTCTTGACAGATCTGGACTACCTGATATTAACCTGAATCCGACTGTCTCACCAAGCAAATCATTGACTGAAACGATTTCATGGCATTCTGGCAATTAAAACACCGCGCAGGGGCTATGACATTCGGGCCCTTTTTAAAAAACACGCGCATAACCAATATATCAAAAAACGTTGGCTTTTTTAAAAAACAACATGCGCAGTCTTGTTTGAAAAACACACCCACGCAATGGTTTGGGTTTTAATTTATCCACCATGGTTTTGTATAAAACACATCCACCATTTACACATGCGTTTCAACCTTTTTCCTTTTTAAACACAACGCATTATGTTATATATTCATGCTGGTTTTAAAAAACAATACCCACGCTGTTTGGTTTTACTGAATTGACGGTTTTTCCATGGTTGCTCCCGCACCAGTCAAAAAACAACCACACATTCAAAAAAGGATTCAACCTTTTCCAACGCTCCAGCACCAGTCAAAAAATTCAAATACGCTCGCTGTTTAAAAATATATAACAACGCATTTTTCAAAAAACCATACCCATGCTGTCTTTATAATACATCCACACCGTTTTCAATTCATATACGTATCAACGTTTGCAAAAACATACCCACGCAATGTTTAAACGGAAATACGCACCAATTTCAAATATGTAACAACGTTTTTGTTTGACTGCGCATACCTTGTCCAGGCTCCGGCAACCAATCAAAGGTTATAGCAGCGACCAAACAAAAAATTGTATCCACACATACCTCCAATCAAACGCACAGCAAGATACGCTGCTGCCAATTGACGTGGCTCAGGTAATCTCTGCGCATTCCAGCGTGCAGGGTTGTCAACGCAGCCAATACGCACCCATAACAGCGCTCCACGCTCACGCAAGGCTCCAGTACAGCTTCACCCACGCAAACGATCCGCACAGAACTTTCTCAGCACCCTTAGCGCTCCACCTTCAGCAGAGCCGCTCCTCCAACGCGCTCTGATACCAATTGTTGGATCAGGTGCACAACAATTAACATAAACACACAGCAGAAAATCAAACACATATGACACAGTATTTAACGTGGTTCACCCAACCAATCTGGGCTACGTCCACCAAACATAGGCATCAGGAATATATTAATCAAATTAGGAGATTACATCATGAAATCCTCACACACTCTTGGCAAATCATCTGAATGACTGCCTGTTATATAGCATAGAGAATCTACTAGCCTCATAACTCCCTCACATCAAATATAGGAGGCATTAAATCCCTCCCAACAACCTGGAGCTAATCTAGGAACTGAATCCCTATTGTTGTCATCCTTCAGAGATTTTTGCCTATTTGACTAAAACAGAAAATCTCAACAATTCTAACTGGTGGGTATAGTTTTAGATGTAAAGGTAGTTATGTGTAGGATTTTCATGGGTTACACATGCCTCCTGCCTCACCACGAGAGGTGTAATGTGGAAAAGCGCCTTTAAGTTTCCAAACACAGTCTTTTTTAGAGAGGATGGATTGGGAGTAGGTGACCATGCCGCTCGCGTTCATCACAGGTAATGCTCTTCCTTATTCAAGCCAACCATTCCTGCTCCGTATATGAATGACTTTGGCATTCATCTATCTATTCCCATTGATAATAGAAAGGAAGCAGTTTCTCTCTGCTGCTCCCCCTCTCTCCATGCCCGTCGAGGATGAAGATGAGGAAGGTTCAAACAAGTGGATTGAATAAGGAATAGCGAGAGAATGAGTGCAACATACAAAAATAAAATTTGCGGCTAGAACCAACTTCTCATAGTTGTCTAATGTATTCCCACAGCGAATCTTGGAAATCACAATATTTATCAGGTCAGGCTGGGTAATACCTAGCTTAGCTGTAAGAAAGTAGTCTCATCAATTGAAAATTTCCTTGGTGAAAAGATTGAGGAAGCACAAAGCATGCGAACAGAGAGGATGAACTAGGAGTAGGTGTTCATGCCGCTAGCATTCATCTCAAGTAATGTTCTTCCTGGCTAATACTTGGCTTAGCTGCAAGAAAGTAGTCTTATCCTTCTTTATGCTTAGTCCTTATTTTATTCATTATGCTCAGGCAGGGTCTCTTCCCTCTGCAGCGTTTGAATCTTGCAACATCTGAATCTTTCTAGTCAAGATGGCAGCGTCTGAATCTTGCTGGTTAAGATGGCCCGAACCCGAACCTTGTTTGCTTCATTATGCTCAGGCAAGTTCTCTTGCCTCTCCAGCGCCTGAATATTGCAGCCTCTGAATCTTCTGGTTAAGATGGCCTGAACCTGAACCTAGTTTGCTTTCTCAGAAATGAAACAATAGCGGCTCTGGGTGACTAGTTTGCTGGCTTAGAAATGAAACAATGCAGTGGTCGACAACAATGACAATGCAAGCGCTGGCAGGCTGAGCCATGTGTAAACCATGCATGAGGCTAGGGTGATCCATGTGTAAACCATGCATGAGGAGGTTAATGTAACCTGATCTACCTATACATCAAAGATCCCTCCTTAGTTGCTCGAACTAATGCTAAGATTAGTTCAGCAATTCGAAATGCTAAGGAAACAAATGAAAGGAAATACACACATATAAGATATGCAGCAATTCGAAATGCTAAGGAAACAAATGAAAGGAAATAAACGCATATAAGATATGTTTTTGGCTTCCCTGCCTTTGGAAGAGGCCAAATAAGATGTTGAAATTGAATGAGAAGGGAAATAACAAATACGAAAGAAAAAAAAACTTTGAAAACTTTTGAAAATGGAAAACCAACTAATGTCAAATTCCATCAAACTAATTACTATAGTCCCATGCCATTACGAGATGGCAAGGACTAATAATATGCACATATACATGTTCTAGTGAAGTGAAATAATTTGCAAATGTCTTTAGTGTAGTTAACCTATAACATGTATGGGGAGCCTAAGGGATTCATAAACACAATTTAATAAACACATTTGCATTTGTTTCCATAGGTATCTAAAATGACCATATAGTTCATACACTCACAGGTAAATAAAATAATATTTTTTTTAAATTAATAATAAATGAAAAATAAAATTATTTTGATATTGAAATATTTTTTATGTTTTGGTGATGTTGCTACCTCATCCAATTCTTAGTCGATCACCACCCCAATATGCCGGGTTTCAAGGGGGAATTTGTCATCCTTCCTATGGCTCTCTCTAGTTTAGTCTCTAAGCTCCTTTTAAGAATGATATTGAATCTAACTTTTATGTGTCTGTTTCTAAAAAAAAATTCAATATACATATGCTTAGTTTAACTAATAGATAAAATTGGCTTCTTAATTTTTTCCAAAATTAAGTAGAGATTTTTAAGAACCATAAATTTAAGTTGTTTAATTTGTAAAATTCAAGTACTTAAAGAATTTTTTAGGGTGTTGAATACATTTATATATTCAAAAGTGCATTTTAAGGAATAAAAAATCACAATCTTACTTAAAACATTCTTTCTTTCCCATTTGCTTCCTATGATGTCTCTTATGTAAAGTAAGTCAAAAAATTTGTTGAATTCTTACCCAAAAAAACCATTTTATTTGTTAATTAGGTTATGCCTTAGTGAATTATTGTTTCTTTCCTGAATACCATAATATTAATATAATATTTGACATTATATTTAAGAGATAACTCTTAATAATATGAAAGCAAAGATGTAGGAAGATAGGTGGTTCTATTTACCTTCACTAAATTCTTGTTTTTACAATAAAAATATGTGCATTATATTTAATAATTTTTATAATAATAAAAAAATGTATGTCGAAATTTCTAGTAATCAAAAAGTATATACAAGGATATCAAAATGCATGTGGTTTCACCCCAACAAGTTTATTGACCAATGTGGTGACCATACAACATAAAAAGAAAATTCCAGCTGAGAAATCCAGAGCCTTAGAGGCCTAACATTCGAGAAAATTAACAAAACAAGAAACACACCAGTGAACATAATTAGTCATCAGATGTAATTAAAGTGTGGTTGTTTGGCCCAATACTTGGGGGAGGTGGGGGACGATACATGCAGTTGACGTGGTGCTCAAAGTGAGCGAGCCAAGTTTTGAGTTTTTCAACCTTTTCAGTTAGCAAATTTTAGCCGCGCCAGACTACGACCACCGTCTCACGAACATGGCACTAGAAGTATTGGAGCTGCTCGAATTTAGCCATGACAACATCGTGTTGGTCCTTGGAAGCTTGATCATGGGTGTTCAGACGAGCAAAGATAGATTGGAGAAGTTGAAGAATTTTCGAGGAGGGACCTAACCTCCTAGAAGGCATCCAACCCGTGAACCTAGAACATCCTTGGATGGAGTGGCCCCACGTTTCGGAGCCATGAAGATGTCCTTTCCTGCAACCACCCACAGCTGCACGATGACCGAATTGTAGGGCCATTTGATGGTGACATCCTGCTGTGGAAGAAATTGACGAGCTATGACCCCCACGAGTGCCTCAACCCCCACGATGAGAGTATCTCGCTCCCCACCTAGAGCTTCCCTCCCGAATAGAAACAACATTACCCCGAGACCCAATAGGGGGGGAAGTGCCTTCCGGCTTCGCCGAAACAATTATGCGCAAGGAGCGAGGGTTCGGTTTCATAATGGAGTGCAAAAGTGACATGCAAAACCAAAGAAGAGGGACTCCCCCATAAATAGCACCTGCCACCCAAAACTAGCCAAGACTAGCTACAGACAAGGGAGAGAAGGAGAACCAATACCGAGAGCCCTGCCACTTTAAATTTGCCACCCAAGAAGAGCCAAGCTGGGAGTTAAGAGACGTGTTAGGAAAGATAAGAAAAGGGGTTTCTTACTATCTTTAGCCCATAATTTCACATTCCATCTTATCCACTACCAGTGCCAGCAATGGCACCAAAACTACCAATACGAGCAGTCGATTATGGCCTGTTCATTCTGTTGGTTCAGTCGATGAAGTAGGCAGTTGGTGATTCAGTAGTTCCAGAAGGGGCACAAGCAACAATTGCAGTCCCAGATGCAGATATATAAGATCGAGATGGAGATCCAGTAGTTTCAGCCCTGTTTAAGCAGCAGGTATAGTAGCAGATCCTCTAGTTTCAGATATAGTTCCATTTCGAGATATATATCGAGTTGCTTAGCCTTAGCCAATAGTGGTGGGAGAACTAGTACTTGTTTCAGTCCTAGCTTACCCACTACTATCTCGTTGCATTATGATTACACGTAGTAGCGGATGAGGAAAAAGCACATGGGCAACTTGTTTGGAATTACTATGATTTGAATTCAAGTCAAGGCATCCCTTTTCAGATCAATTGTATGGTCGATGTATGAAGGGAAAGACAAAAGGCAAGGGGGTCAGGGTCAAATACCATGCCAAACATTGAAAATTGAGTTATCGTGATGTTTGTTGCTTCAAGCTCGGAAAGCTCACTACTTATGATATCGATTTACAGGTCTTCCTACTCAAAAATGGGGAAGGAGTCTTATTTAGGCATGATAAGGTACATAGGTCTAATTGCATAGTGTCTAATTAGTCCTCTGATTCTCTTGCTTGAGCGGATTAGCCGATCGATTGATGGTCCTAGGCTATTTGGTTGTATTATAGCTCGGGAAGTTAAGGTTCAAGTAGTAGTAACGAGTCAATATACATATGTGATATTTCATTCGTGAGTGTGTTAACATGAGAAGAGAGGTGGGTCGGGTATCGATCCAAAGCTCAAATACGTGGTCAAGTTCGTTCGACTGAGATCTTTCCTCAATAGGCTAAGGTCGGTCTTCTCCTTAGATAATCAAATATCTTGCCTTTGTCTAATGGGACCAACCCTCTGGCTGTCTTTCTTGCTACCTTTCTTTACCGCTTGCCACCATCCGTCTATAGACCCGAACCTGAGGTAATTTGACGTATAATAAGACATATTTCAGTATTCTCATCCTCTGAATTAATTTCTTATCAGAAAATGTTAAAAAATCTATTGGGAGGTACTATTTTTTGTGATTTTATTGAACATCATTGTGTCACAAATGTTGAAGTCATAATTTCAACGCAGCTGTGCGCATATCTCCAAAACCGCCAGATTGAAAACCACAAAACCGCCCAGAGCATATCGCACCGCCTTCCCGCGAAAAGATGTTTCCGTATGTTTGGCTCCGATACGATTTGGTGCAGGCACGTGTCTCTCACCATACGTCAGCATCTCTGACATATCGGGAGGTAAAGCTCAGCATTAAAGTGGCTTCCGATATTGTTGTCCACTGTCCGATTCGCTTGAGTGTTCTCCGTCATTGATCGATTGAAGCTCCATACAAACCAACATCAAATCAAGTTGCGTGGAGTGAATTTCAATTTTCGTTGACCATACTTCCTTTTAATGCATTGTCATATGCGTAGGTAGATTTTTATGTTTTTTTACGGCATGTATTAATGATTCATAAAAACGTGTTGATTTTTTTTTAAAGTGCGTTGACCATTTTGTAATGAAAAATATAACAAGTGAAGTGTGCTCGTGTTGTTTTTGTTGCACACGGGAGGAAAAGAATATTGGTGTTCGCAGCAGCGTGAAGAACCAGAGGATGTATGCACAACAGTGCACAAGATATATTCTGTAATGTTTTGTTTTGACTTTTTTTTGTAATGGAACGGTGAAAACGCAAGGTGAAATGAGAACTGAGCCCGTAATGTTTTATGTGCTGAAGGTTTTTGTAATATCCATGAGCGTATAATGAAATTGTTTTACAGCAGTAAACTTATGTAAATTTTTATTGCATCAGTAAGGCGTTTTTCACAGCAGTGAATGTAAAAAGGATTTTACAGTGGTAAATCCCTCTCAGTAAAAGAGGATGAAGTCTGTATCAGTTTTTTTTAAGAGAAATGTTTTTATGGTGTTGAAATACTCTGTTCTCAGTGAAATTTTTTTTAAGCTTCCCTGTGCATAAAAAGATCTTGTGGAGGTAAAACAGAGCATTGCCTCTGTGTGGTTGAATCTTGGTTTTTGGTATTTTCCCATCAAAAATTCCCAACAGTGGTATCAGAGCAGGCTTAGGCTCTTTGAAGGTGACAAAGAAGCTGAAGGGAGGAGCTTGTTGCAGCAGTAAAACTTCTCAAGTAGGGTGAAGGCTCAGTCAGGAAAATACTCAGGTATTTCACAAAGTTTTTTTGGTGTTGCTGAAGAAACAGTCAGTTGTTTTAAACACACAGTCAAGGATTTAGAGGCATAGATCAGAATGCAAGGAATGGCCAGCACAAGCACTGGTATGGGTATGTTTAACACCCAGCTCCCACAGTTTAATGGGAAGAACTATGACTATTGGGAAATAACCATGATAGCCCTGTTTGCCTCTCAAGATTTATGGGAAATAGTTGAACATGGTTTTGAGGAAGTCGCAGATGAAAATGAGTTCAATGCACTAACTCAGGGAGAGAGAGATCAGCTGAAGAGCAATAGGAAGAAGGATTCAAAAGCCCGTATGTTGTTGTATCTAGCAATAGACCAGAGTGTGTTTCCAAGGTTAGCAGTAGCTAAGACAGCAAATGAAGCATGGAAAACCCTCAAGACAGCCTATCAAGGCATGGAGAGAGTGAAGACAACAAAACTACAATTGCTGAGAAAAGATTTTGAGAATCTGTGCATGAAGGAGTCAGATAACATTGACTCATTCTTCACTCATGTGATTGGTGTAATCACACAAATGAGAACTCATGGAGAAACCATTGAAGATAGAAGGATTGTGGAGAAAATATTGAGGGTCTTACCCTCAAGGTTTGATGCCATAGTCACCACCATTGAAGAGACAAAGGATCTCTCAAAACTATTCAGTTGATGAGCTACATGCATCACTGATAACACATGAGCAGAGGTTGAGTAGGAATGAAAACTCAACTCTTGAGCAAGCCTTTAAGACCCAGATGTCCTTTGGAAGAGGAAGAGGTCAAGGCATAGGAAACAAAAGAGGAAGAGGCAGAAGCCAGAACAGAGGTGGAAGGAACAGCCCAACAAATGCACAAGGAAGAGGCAGCAATCCAAATCAGAACCAAGGCCAAGGCAGTAGCCAACAAAGAGAGCAATATCATGCTCAAGGACAAAGGTATGATAAATCTAATGTTCAATGCTATTATTGTAAAAAGTATGGACATTATGCAAGTGATTGTAGAAAGAAACAGCATGATATGAACATTAGACAAAATGCAAATGTTACAAGAGAAAACAGCAGTCAAAATAATGTGTTGTTAGCATGTAACATGGCTGAAACAAACAGTGAGGACATATGGTTTTTAGACTCGGGTTGCAGCAACCATATGACAGGAAACATAGCCTTCTTTTCTGCTCTAGATCAGAATGTGAAATCAGAAGTCACACTAGGAACTGATAACAAAATCTCTGTTATGGGAAAAGGAGAGATAAAAATATTTACAAAGCAAGGAGAAAGGAAGACCATAGCAGATGTCTACTATGTCCCTGGAATGAGATGTAACCTCTTGAGTATTGGACAACTTGTCCATAAGGGGTACAATGTTTTCTTTAAAAATGATGTATGCACCATCATGGATATAACACCCAGCAAACGATGCATTGCTGAAGTAAAGATGACAAGGAACAGGATGTTCCCTCTCCGGATCAGGGCAGATTTGAAAAACAAAGGAGAAATTGCAGCAGTCACCCAAGAGGCTTTCCAAAGCGTGCCAAAGGATGAGAATTGGTTGTGGCACTTGAGATTTGGACATCTCAATTTTGGAGGTCTAAATTTGTTAAGCAGGAAAGGAATGGTAAGAGGATTACCATTGATAGAGAAACCGGACAGCCTATGTGAAGGCTGCATTTTGGGAAAACAACATAGAGAAAGTTTTCCATCAGGGAAGAGCATAAGGGCAAAGGCACCCTTAGAGATCATCCACTCATATTTATGTGGACTAATGCAAGCTCCATCATTAGCAGGCAGCCAATATTTCCTAACATTCATTGATGACTTTACAAGAAAAACTTGGATATATTTCCTTAAAAACAAAAGTGAAGTGTTTGAGAAATTCCAAAACTTCAAGGCATTTGTGGAAAACCAAAGCGGGCTGCACATTAAAGTTTTGAGAACTGATAGAGGAGGTGAGTATATCTCCAAGGAATTCCTAAGATTTTGTAGAGAAAATGGAATTCATAAACATTTTACAGCTAGGTACACCCCACAACAAAATGGAGTTGTTGAAAGGAAGAACAGGACCATCATGGATATGGCGAGGAGCATGTTGAAGGCAAAGCATTTGCCAAATGATTATTGGGCTGAAGCTGTAAATTGTGCAGTGTATATTTTGAACAGGTGTCCTACAAAAGCAATGTTGAACAAAGTGCCGGAAGAGGCATGGAGTGGGAGAAAGCAAGGTGTCACCCACTTGAGAGTTTTTGGATATGTGGCCTATGCACACATACCAGATCAGCTAAGGAGGAAGTTGGACAGCAAAGGGGAGAAATGTCTTTTCATTGGATACAGTGAGGAATCCAAAGCCTACAGGTTGTATATCCCATCTACCAAGAAGTTTTTTGTCAGCAGAGATGTTCAATTCATTGAAGAGGAAGCTTGGGATGGAAGCATAGAGAAAACAATGAATGTTAAAAATTGTTTGTCTCATGATGAAGATGAAGAGGAAGTGGCTGAAATGCATCCCCAAATAGCAGCGCCAACACAAGGACAACAAGGAACACCATTGAGGATCAATGAGAGTGCTTCTCCAAGCACACCACAAGGAGGAAATTCAAGTGCATCTTCAAGCACTTGCACACCAAGTGAAAGAGGTAAGAAATTTAGAAATCTAAGTGACATTTATGATGAAGGAATGAATTCCTTATTTGCCTTGTATTTTCATGTTGATGATCCTATTCATTTCGAGGATGCAATCAAAGATAAGAAATGGATAGAAGCTATGGATCAGGAGATGAATGCCATAGAGAAAAACAAAACATGGGATTTGGTTGAGTTACCAAAAGGCAAAGAAGTCATTGGTGTGAAATGGGTCTACAAGACCAAGAGCAATGCTGAAGGCAAGATAGAAAGGCATAAGGCAAGGCTGGTTGTCAAAGGGTACAAGCAGCAGTATGGGAGAGATTATGAGGAGACTTTTGCACCGGTTGCAAGAATGGAAACCGTGAGAGCAGTTCTATCCATAGCAGCACAAAACAAATGGAAAGTCTACCAAATGGACGTGAAGTCAACATTCCTAAATGGAGTGTTAAAAGAAGAGGTGTACATTGAACAGCCTCTCGGCTATGAGAAGAAAGGAGAAGAGCACAAAGTGTGCAAATTGAAGAAATCTCTTTATGGGCTGAAGCAAGCGCCAAGGATAGATTCTTATCTATTGGATAATGAATTCGACAAGTGTGAAGGAGAGCCCACCGTGTACATCAAAGAAAAAGATGGTAAAATTTTAATTGTTGTCTTATATGTTGATGATGTTATTTTCACAGGTAATGATGATCAGCTCATTGAGAATCTTAAATCAGTCATGAAAGAGGAATTTGAAATGACTGACATGGGTTTCTTGAGATACTTCTTAGGCATAGAAGTAGATCAAAATGAAAAAGGAATTTTTATATCTCAAGCAAGATATGTAAATCAAGTTTTGGGCAGATTTAACATGCAAGAATGCAAGGCAGCCATCACTCCCACAGTGATGGGATTAAAACTCAGCAGAGAGGACAGCAGCAAGGATTTTGATCCTAGCTTGTATAAAAGTATTGTGGGCAGCCTTATGTATTTAACAGCTACTAGGCCTGATTTAATGTATGCTGTTAGTTTAATTTCCAGATTTATGGAGAGGCCAAAGGAAGCACATTGGCAGGCAGCAAAGAGAATTTTGAGGTATGTCAAAGGCACCAAAATGTTTGGAATCTTATATCATGCTTCAGAACATTCAGATTTGGTTGGATACACTGACAGTGATTGGGCTGGAAGTGTAGATGATCGGAAAAGTACTTCCGGTTATGTTTTTAATATGGGTTCAGGAGCCATTTCATGGGCTTCTAAGAAGCAGGCCATTGTAGCATTGTCTACAGCAGAGGATGAATATGTGGCAGCTACAGCAGTAGCATGTCAAGCAGTGTGGATGAGAAGAATGCTGAGAAGCTTAGGCCAAGAGCAGGCAAAAGTGACAGTCATCTTTTGTGACAATAGCTCAGCTATTGCATTGTCAAAGAATTCAGTGTTTCATAAGAGAACGAAACACATTGATACAAGGTTTCACTACATCAGAGAATTGGTGAACAATGGAGAAATTGTCTTAGAACATTGCAGGACACAAGAACAGGTTGCATACATCTTGACAAAGCCATTGGATCAGAAAAGCTTTGAATTTTTGAGGAAGTGTCTGGGTATGACCGAATGCCCAACTGTTGAAATTAAAGGGGAGTGTTGAAGTCGTAATTTCAACACAGCTGTGCGCATATCTCCAAAACCGCCAGATTGAAAACCACAAAACCGCCCAGAGCATATCACACTACCTTCCCGCGAAAAGTTGTTTCCGTATGTTTGGCTCCGATACGATTTAGTGCAGGCACGTGGCTCTCACCATACGTCAGCATCTCTGACATATCGGGAGGTAAAGCTCAGCATTAAAGTGGCTTCCGATATTGTTGTCCACCGTCCGATTCGCTTGAATGTTCTCCGTCGTTGATCGATTGAAGCTGCATACAAACCAACATCAAATCAAGTTGCGTGGAGTGAATTTCAATTTTCGTTGACCATACTTCCTTTTAATGCATTGTCATATGCGTAGGTAGATTTTTATGTTTTTTTTACGGCATGTATTAATGTTCATAAAAACGTGTTGTATTTTTTTTAAAGTGCGTTGACCATTTTGTAATGAAAAATATAACAAGTGAAGTGTGCTCGTGTTGTTGTTGTTGCACACGGGAGGAAAAGAACATTGGTGTTCGCAGCAGCGTGAAGAACCAGAGGATGTATGCACAGCAGTGCACAAGATATATTCTGTAATGTTTTGTTTTGACTTTTTTTTGTAATGGAACGGTGAAAACGCAAGGTGAAATGAGAACTGAGCCCGTAATGTTTTATGTGCTGAAGGTTTTTGTAATATCCATGAGCGTATAATGAAATTGTTTTACAGCAGTAAACTTATGTAAATTTTTATTACAGCAGTGAATGTAAAAAGGATTTTACAGTGGTAAATCCCTCTCAGTAAAAGAGGATGAAGTTTGTATCAGTTTTTTTTAATAGAAATGTTTTTATGGTGGTGAAATACTCTGTTTCTCAGTGAAATTTTTTTTAAGCTTCCCTGTGCACAAAAAGATCCTGTGGAGGTAAAACAGAGCATTGCCTCTGTGTGGTTGAATCTTGGTTTTTGGTATTTTCCCATAAAAAATTCCCAACAACAAAGTCCTGGTTCAAAACAAAAATTCTATTAGAGTAATTAAAATTTTGATTATTTTCAGAACAAAATTGTGAGCAGTCTAGACTACGATTTATTGAACCGCTTGCCAGGTCATGTTGCATGATGTAATAATTATGACCAACATATTATAAAAAAAAACTGAGCATGGGATAAAATTCATTAGAATAGATAGCCTGTGGATAAAAGTGGTTTAAAATTGAAATTCCCTGACTTAACTGGGACTTTGGTTTTAAATTAATATTTGAGGCATCATTGAAGAGGGGAATTTGGTTTTAAATTAATATTTGAGGCATCATTGAAGAGGTTATTGAAGTAGAGAGGAGTAGCGACATAACACCAGATGGGACTTCTTGAATCCAATTATCCATCGAGCACAGATTCATTGAAATGATGCAAAAATTCTTTCATCATTGATGCGCCAACGTTGACAATATCGATGGAATTGATCACTCTTTCACAATCAACTTAGACTCTGGTGCTATTGAAAGTATCAAAAATGCCCATAATAATCACCTAAGATCACTGACCTTCAATGGAATCCATGCCTTTCTGTTGTTGGGTCGACATCAGTCACATGAGTAATTTATTGAAAATCGCCCCCCCCTATTTCTATAAAGAGCATATTTGTCACGCCCACGAGCTGACGTAATAACCTAAGGTAATTCGACGTATGTGACTGTCTTTCCTAACCCACCCGCTCACGAGCTGGAAACCTTGCATCATAGTTATCTAACAAAGATCTCCTTGTAACAAAGAATTGTAATTCTAAATGGTGGGTGTAGTTTGAGATGTAAAGGTAGTTATGTGTAGGATTTTCATGGGTTACACATGCCTCCTGCCTCACCACAAGAGGTGTAATGAGGAAAAGTGCCTTTAAGTTTCCAAACACAGTCTTTTTTAGAGAGGATGGATTGGGAGTAGGTGACCATGCCGCTCGCGTTCATCACAGGTAATGCTCTTCCTTATTCAAGCCAACCATTCCTGCTCCGTATATGAATGACTTTGGCATTCATCTATCTATTCCCATTGATAATAGAAAGGAAGCAGTTGCTCTCTGCTGCTCCCCCTCTCTCCATGCCCGTCGAGGATGAAGATGAGGAAGGTTCAAACAAGTGGATTGAATAAGGAATAGCGAGAGAATGAGTGCAGCATACAAAAATAAAATTTGTGGCAAGAACCAGCTTCTCATAGTTGTCTGATGTATTTCCACAGCGAATCTTGGAAAGCACAATATTTATCAGGTCAGGCTGGGTAATACATGGCTTAGCTGTAAGAAAGTAGTCTCATCAATTGAAAATTTCCTTGGTGAAAAGATTGAGGAAGCACAAAGCATGCGAACAGAGAGGATGAACGGGAGTAGGTGTTCATGCCGCTAGCATTCATCTCAAGTAATGTTCTTCCTGGCTAATACTTGGCTTAGCTGCAAGAAAGTAGTCTTATCCTTCTTTATGCTTAGTCCTTATTTTATTCATTATGCTCAGGCAGGGTCTCTTCCCTCTGCAGCGTTTGAATCTTGCAACATCTGAATCTTTCTAGTCAAGATGGCAGCGTCGGAATCTTGCTGGTTAAGATGGCCCGAACCTGAACCTTGTTTGCTTCGTTATGCTCTGGCAAGTTCTCTTGCCTCTGCAGCGCCTGAATATTGCAGCCTCTGAATCTTCTGGTTAAGATGGCCTGAACCTGAACCTAGTTTGCTTTCTCAGAAATGAAACAATAGCGGCTTTGGGTGACTAGTTTGCTGGCTTAGAAATGAAACAATGTAGTGGTCGACAACAATGACAAGGCAAGCGCTGGCAGGTTGAGCCATGTGTAAACCATGCATGAGGCTAGGCTGATCCATGTGTAAACCATGCATGAGGAGATTAATGTAACCTGATCTACCTATACATCAAAGATCCCTCCTTAGTTGCTCGAACTAATGGTAAGATTAGTTCAGCAATTCGAAATGCTAAGGAAACAAATGAAAGGAAATAAACACATATAAGATATTTTTTTGGCTTCCCTGTCTTTGTAAGAGGTCAAATAAGACCTTGAAATTGAATGAGAAGAGAAATAACAAATATGAAAGAAAAAAAAAATTGAAAACTTTTGAAAATGGAAAACCAACTAATGTCAAATTCCATCAAACTAATTACTATAGTCCCATGCCATTGCCAGATGGCAAGGACTAATAATATGCACATATACATGTTCTAGTGAAGTGAAATAATTTGCAAATGTCTTTAGTGTAGTTAACCTATAACATGTATGGGGAGCCTAAGGGATTCATAAACACAATTTTTTAAAACACATTTGCATTTGTTTCCATAGGTATCTAAAATCACCATATAGTTCATACACTCACAGGTAAATAAAATACTAATTTTTTTTAAATTAATAATAAATGAAAAATAAAATTATTTTGATATTGAAATATTTTTTATGTTTTGGTGACGTTGCTACCTCATCCAATTCTTAGTCGATCACCACCCCAATATGCCAGGCTTCAAGGGGGAATTTGTCATCCTTCCTATGGCTCTCTCTAGTCTCTAAGGTGCTTTTAAGAATGATATTGAATCTAACTTTTATGTGTCTGTTTCTAAAAAAAAAAATCAATATAAATATGCTTAGTTTAACTAATAGATAAAATTGGCTTCTTAATTTTTTCCAAAATTAAGTAGAGCTTTTTAAGAACCATAAATTTAAGTTGTTTAATTTGTAAAATTCAAGTACTTAAAGAATTTTTTAGGGTGTTGAATACATTTATATATTCAAAAGTGCATTTTAAGGAATAAAAAATCACAATCTTACTTAAAACATTCTTTCTTTCCCATTTGCTTCCTATGATGTCTCTTATGTAAAGTAAGTCAAAAAATTTGTTGAATTCTTACCCAAAAAAACCATTTTATTTGTTAATTAGGTTATGCCTTAGTGAATTATTGTTTCTTTATTGAATACCATAATATTAATATAATATTGACATTATATTTAAGAGATAACTCTTAATAATATGAAAGCAAATATGTAGGAAGATAGGTGGTTCTATTTACCTTCACTAAATTCTTGTTTTTACAATAAAAATATGTGCATTATATTTAATAATTTTTATAAAAAAAAATGTATGTCAAAATTTCTACTAATGAGAAAGTATATACAAGGATATCAAAATGCATGTGGTTTTACCCCGACAGGTTTATTGACCAATGTGGTGACCATACAACATAAAAAGAAAATTCCAGCTGAGAAATCCAGAGCCTTAGAGGCCTAACATTCGCGAAAATTAACAAAACAAGAAACACACCAGTGAACATAATTAGTCATCAGATGTAATTAAAGTGGGGTTGTTTGGCCCAATACCTGGGGGAGGTGGGGGATGATACATGCAGTTGACGTGGTGCTCATAGTGAGCGAGCCAAGTTTTGAGTTTTCCAACCTTTTGAGTTAGCAAATTTCATTCGCGCCACACTACGACCACCGTCTCACGAACATGGCACTGGAAGTATTGGAGTTGCTCGAATTTAGCCATGACAACATCGTGTTGGTCCTTGGAAGCTTGATCATGGGTGTTCAGACGAGCAAAGATAGATTGGAGAAGTTGAAGAATTGTCGAGGAGGGACCTAACCTCCTAGAAGGCATCCAACCCGTGAACCTAGAACATCCTTGGATGGAGTGGCCCCACGTTTTGGAGCCATGAAGATGTCCTTTCCTGCAACCACCCACAGCTGCACGACGACCGAATTGTAGGGCCATTTGATGGTGACATCCTTCTCTAGAAGCAATTGACGAGCTATGACCCCCACGAGCGCCTCAACCCCCATGATGAGAGTATCTCACTCCCCACCTAGAGCTTCCCTCCTGAATAGAAACAACATTACCCCGACACCCAATAGGGGGGAAAGTGCCTTCCGGCTTCGCCGAAGCAATTATGCGCAAGGAGAGAGGGTTCGGTTTCATAATGGAGTGCAAAAGTGACCTGCAAAACCAAAGAAGAGGGACTCCCGCATAAATAGCACCTGCCACCCAAAACTAGCCAAGACTAGCTACAGACAAGGGAGAGAAGGAGAACCAATACCGAGAGCCCTTCCACTCTAAATTTGCCACCCGAGAAGATCCAAGCTGGGCCAGAGAGGATAGAAAACTGAGGGGAGAGAGTCGAGCAGAAAGAAACAAGCACTCGAGACAAAATTGAAAGGCAATATAAATCCAACACCCGAGACGAAGCAGAACAATGAGAGATGAATTAAGACCATATCCCCAGAAAGCAGGAGGTAGAGTGTGAGAAAGGCCAGAGACCAGCAACACCCTAGACCCAAAATCACAACCCCAATAACAACATCACCACCCTCAAACCCAAAGTTTTGAAGGCAAGAAACAAAGATTTGACACCGATCGATCTAGAAACATCCCCCAAGCAGCCAAGGTGGAGAACCCTGAGAGGAGAGGGAAATGAAGATAGGAGCTGAACGGAACCGACAAGAAGTGTTCGTCAGAGAAGGTCAAAAAAGGAAAGATTGTTGGATAGCTGAGGCAAGCAAGAGGACAATGCTTGAGGCACACCTGTAGTAGACCGAACAAACCACCACCCCAGGGCAGAAGCCGAAGAGGATGCTAGTAGGGAGAGGCACAAAACACAAAAAAATGTTTGACAACTAGAGGGAATTGCAATTGATAAGATGTAGCGAGAAGAGGAGTGGCACCATCACGTCGAAACAAATACAGACCGGAGGGAATGAACCGTTCACATATGCGAACTCAGACGAATTAACTATGGCATTGTGGAGGAGTTGCTACCCTGCCCTCCCCGCCTTAAACACTAAACTGCTGGCATCTGTCATGTGACATGTGACTAACCCCATCTCATACCCCATATGGGAAATAATTTTTATAATTAATTGAGGTAAAAAAAATTAATTTTATAAAAAATAATTATTAAGATTTAATAACTTTAAAATCATTTGAATTAATAAAAAAAAAATTATAGCTTTATAGTATAAATAACTGAGAGATTATTGTAGTAATTGTATTGGCTTTCCATTATTTGATATTTGGGTTAGGCAATAAATTAATTTAAAGCATATTAATTTTATTAAAAAATAATAATTAATTATTAGTAATTTAATAATTGTAAAATTGTTTAAAAAACAAAACATTATGGTTTTATAATCTAAATACTTGAGATTAATGTATTAAGTATTTGATCTTTGTAGTTCAGTGATGGCACATAAATTAAAGATATATATTTTAACGGTATAAGTAATAATATATAATGAAATAATTAAAATACCTTTGTTATAGAAAGGAAATGGAAGAAGTTGCAAATTATTATTTTATTAATAATAAAATTTGTTGAAATAAATTATTTGTGAAATAGGTAAGAATAATTGATTTCCTTGTTACGTAGACTCGATCCCAAAAGTCACATTATTGATTTTAATATAATGACTTTTAAACCCTGTCAAGTATGAAAACTCTCTCGAAGGCCAAAAGGTAAAGAAATTGTTTCTCTTATTATTAATATAATGTAAATTCTATAAAGATTTAAAATCAAATGTCCAAGTGGAAGTAGTCAAAGTTTTAGCTATAATGTTCTTTTCTTGAACTTGAAAAATATAATTTAATTAAATTTGTTAAAATTATTTTTTAATAGCAAAAATAATAATTATATAAATATTACTCAAAATAGGTAAGCCACAATACTTTATGATGAATTCAATTTTCAGCATAGAAGTTAGATAATAAAATATTTAAGTTTCAAATTTAATTGTAAAAAATGGAAAATATGGTATAAGAAATGGAAATAATAAATAGTTAACGATGGAAACAAATTACATTTTGATGGAGAAGAATAAAGAGTTAAAAGAAAATATAAATGATATGTTTTTTTAAAGTATATGGAAATTAGATTAGATATTAAATTTGTTAAACTGAAATGAGTAATATTATTGAGTTGGATTATTAGCACAATAAAAGAGCTTTGAATCTTATAATTGCTAGTATAAAAGAGTAAAAAAGATGTGGACGGACTAACAATAATAAAAGAACTAAGAAAAAGTCACAAATTGAAACAATTTATCTCATATAAACAAGAAAATTGGAAACGATACTCAAACGGAAAGATATATTAATGTGTTAATATAATCAATAAATACCCAAGCTTATAAGGAACAAGGATGTTTATAAATGAAGAATTTATTTCAATAGAGTAAACTAAATTAAGAAAGGAGGTTCGAGGAAAAAAAATAGACAACCATTAGAGATAGAAAAGTTATTATTAAGGATGAAGACAAAAATGAAAGAAATAAATTCAAATTTGGAACACTGGAGATCCTTTCTTGGAACTTTCATGTCTTTCCATATTATAAAGGTTTTATGTTAATTTGGATCTTCAGTGAAATCAATAATATTTTTTTAGTTGAAACATGAAATGATTATAAGTTTAAGCTCCCTTACATTGATGGATTAATTTTGGATTGAAATCTGTGACATTAACTCATGCATTAACTCTAAAAAAATTATATTCCAATTCATTATTCCACACCTATCAACTCTTTTCTTTACAATAAAAACAATCTAAATAAAAAATACCTTATAGTATCTTGGAACAATATATTGACAATGTGAACAATGAAAATAATTTTTTTTAGCTTAATTTAATTCTAGAGCCACAACTAACCAAGTTATTCTTCTAAGTAAGGATTCAACCTTAATCATTCCTCTAAGTAAAGATTCAACCCTAATCAGTTTTTACTAGATAAGTGCCCTGTTCTAGCTAACTTAGATACAAAAGAAAATTTTAATACCTAACAAAAAAATTATTTGGTACCATGATTTGAAAATTATCATGGATATTCCATTGGACAATTTGTCACAAGAAATTCAACTAGTTATACTTAAAATATGAAATGTACACTTTAAGAATTAATTTCTTGTTATATTTATGGATTCATTAATTATTTTATTATGCTTATGCAGGAGATAGATAAAATATGTAGAAAAAAGAAAATCAGGTATAAACCTCACAAACAAACAATAATTGATAGAAGATACAGCTTGGGAAATCTTTTTGGGAGAAAACAAGTTGGAAAGTGAGACTACTCTACTCTTTCTCTAAACGGAAAATGGATGCAAATACAAATAGGTAAGACCTATGGCCCGTGAATTGTTACCATGCACAAACCCTCTTTGTTTTGTTTCTCCCTATCCACTTTTGATTAATCTTCTCATATATGGAACAAAATGCACTTTAATAAAATGGAACCATTTTCCTTATACTGATTCAAATATAACAATGTTTGATGGCATCCAAGAGATCAATTTTGACTGATTTTGACACCTTAAAGTTTTCTCGGAGATTTTAGACCCCAATTTGTCAAATTATGGCATGTCCAAAGAAGTAGTCCTATTGTTTCCTCCATGGATGATAAATAACATAATGACATATCCTGAATCATGTGAAGTTAGCTAAATAATGTAGTTCCCAAAAACTTATAATTTGTGATAATGTAATCACGTGTTCAAACTCCAACAAAATAACGTATATTCTTTGACTTTTAGACTTGGTAATAGTGTTGTGTATCATGTAATATCTGATATCCCTATTTTCTACAAAACTATAAATTTAAGAATCCTATTTTCTACACAACTATAAATTTCTATTTCTTAAATGACAATAAACATGACTCGGATCATTTAACTTCAACCTTAACTAAAAACTTTCCAATACACAAATACCACTTTTGAAAAAGGATTGTAAAAACCAAAAGCATATATGCTACTACCAAAGAAAAATTGAAACATTCTTAAAAGATTTAAATAAATTTTTTCATTTTTAATTTACAAGGCTAATATATAAAAACTCTACTATTATTTTTTACGGCTATCTTCTTTATATCGATTATGGAAAAATGTAACCGTACAGGTAAATTGGAAATTAACATTCCACTGAAAAAACCATTAAAATTGGAAATTAACATTCCACTGAAAAAACCATTAAAAATCTTATTGTAAGATAACATCAGGAATTTAAAGTATGGTTCCTCTCACACTTCTAACTAAATTAAAAATTAACCTTCCATAATAAAGACAGAAAGAATTCATTAAAAAGGTCAATGTAAGATAACATTAGCAATGAATTGTATGACTCCTCTCACACTTCTAACTAAACAAGATTTCCAGTTCTGTCTTTTTGGTGTACGTTTTTGTTGTGATTTAGCTGAAAGAAGTGGATGCCTCGCCTTCAAATCTTGGAGCTCGGCATCTTTTGATTGGAGATCCATGGTGAGAGACAGCAAATTAGCCTCCAGCTCCCTTATTTTTAGCTGAAGACTGTCATTTTCTTCTTCTAAAACTTGTGTGCGTTTGTTTATATCCCTCAATGATGAGATATTTTTCTCCTCCAGGAACATTTTGATCTCTGCATTCTCTGAAAGCTTACTCTGTAAATCAACAATACTTCTCTCTTTCTCTATTATTATTACCCTGGAGGAATCAAGATCCTTCTTGACAGAATCCAAGGCTGTTTCCAATCCCTTACCTTTTTCTCAAGGCTTACTCGTTTTTCCTCCCAAATTACCAATGTCCTTCTCTCCATTTCTTCTTGTAAAGACTCCTTTTCTTTTTCAAGAAACATTTTCGCTGCTGCAAGTGATGAAACTTGATCTTCCAATTGAGAGGCTAAAGCATTACTTTTGTTTAACTGGACCTTCAAGGACTCTACTTCAGTGCTTAGCTCTATGTTTTGGTGATTTAGTAATTCCCTTTCAGTGGCCACATACTCGAGCCTTGTTTGCAGCTCTGTAACGTTGTTTCGCAAATTTTTCTTCTTAGAACCCCTTCGATGTCTGTTTTCTACAATTTTCTCAGGCACTTCTTGACAGCTTGACTCGGATTCATTCAACCCTGATTCCAACCGTTCATTTTCTGCTCTATATTGAACTAAAGCCCTCTCTTTTTGACGAGACATTTCCTCACTCTGCTTTCTTGCTGCTTTAATTTGTGATAAAATGTCATTCTTTTCGGAGTCCCAAGCGTTACTTGTGGCCTGAAATTCTGCGGATATCGCCCCAATTTCTTCATTGAATTTCAGAACTTTTGCTTCGAGATTATTTTGATCAGAAATCACTGCTCTACAGTACAGTTCCTCCTCAGAGATCGCTTTCTTGATTCTTTCCTTGGCTTCCTCTAAATCTTCTGAAGCATGAGAAACGGCATCCTCGAACTCCCCGTCTTTCTTTGCAAGCTCTTCTGTAACCTTTCCAATATCTTCAGGTTTTTCATTGTCTGCCGTGGACTCAGATATTAATTTATCATCTTCTTTGCTCTCAGGGAAAATTCCTTGGCCCGAAATGACTTTCTTCCCATCTCTTCCCATCTTAACATAAATATAAGAATGGGAAAACAAAGAAATTCAGTGTGAGCAGAACCTGGTGCTGTATATATATTAAACCCTTTCAGAACTCGCGATTGAAGTTTATAAGGTACGTCTAACCACGCGACTCTTGGGCTCTCTTGGGGCTCATTAATTCCGAAACTGCTCGGAAATTAGGTTCAAAAGTCATCTCCGTAAATTGCTGCTTTTGCCCATGTAGATATTAAATCTAGAAAGAGTATTCCATTTAAAGAATTACTTTTTTAAAAAAATAAATAATTTAATAAATATACATAAATTTGTTGCAGAGGTAAGTTTATATATATATATAGATATATATATTTTGACATTTTAAAATCTTTAAACTATATTTATCAATTAAATTAAATAATATAAAATAATTTTTTTAATTAATTTTCTTTTTATTAGGTAAATAAATTAATTTATTATATCCTATGATATTAGGCATTCAGTTTTGTCTTTGACTTTTTATTAGTTTTTCTTTGACTAAAAATTTATGTTACTTATTCATAATTTAACATTGAGAATTTATTTTTTGTTATTTATCATTATTATTTAAATTTATTTATTTGTATGGTGATTGGTTGAAGTCTTATTATGAGTTTTTTAGTAACTTCAATTTCTATTAGTTAGTAAATTTTTTATTTTTTTGATTTCTTTTTTATTTAACGTTTTGATTTTTTTTTTCATTTTTCTATTATTTCTATTTTCATGAATTATAGTTTTTCCTCCATATTTTCAATTTAAGAGGACAAATTTTAAAAAAGAAAAAAGTAATTTAATTTAATTTTTTTATTACTTTTTTATTTAACCATTAGTGAGCCTCTCTTAAAACTGGACAAATTTCTTTTTAAATTTATCTTTTCCATACATTATAAATGTTTATCTGTTTCAAGTTTATTAAATCATACCTCAAACTTTAATTGGAATGTTCAATTTAGCTTTTAACTTAATTCTTCTTTTTCATATAAAGATTAATATTAATTATAAAATCTAACCATTTCAAATTTTATATTTTTAATTAAGATTTTTTACTTAAAATTATTGTCGTACAAATTTCATAGTTTTATCTACTTATCGTTGAGATTTTGTATAAAGGAAATTACACCAACCATAGGAAACTAGACCAACTACTATGAGGTCAATTGACTTGTATCTAAATCATCAAAATTTTCTAGCTAGTCTATTTCTAAGCAACTTTATGAAAATAATATCAAAATTGCTACATGTCATCTACTGGTTACAACTAGACATATAAAAGAAATTTATAAAGCCAAAATATAAGTTGAGAAGACTAGAGAATCAACATTTGTCAGAAGATGTTATTAGAGTTGGATACTAAGCATTTGAGTCTACTAGAGGTTTGAAGCCACACTGAAGGTGACCTTTTATAAGTGCCACACCATCATCAAGGTTGAACAAGAAATAACATTGACAGTGTTGGACTCTTTGGATTTCATTGAGGTATGCAATGATTTCATTGCAGACCTCGTATTTTTCTTCCAACACCTATCCAAGGAGCATCTTCATTTTCTAATGAACAATGACAGAATTAAGGTATTGGCTATGATGTCCTCTGGTGTGGCCAGGGCCTAAGACCCAACTTGCAACTTTAAATTAAATCTTAGAGTCAGAATAGGCCTCATAGTCATTGGTGGTCAAAGCTTCCAAGTGTTGGATTTCTACCTAGAGTAGAATCAAAGATAGCAATGACAGACTCAACTTGAATTTGAGCAAGAAGTTTTCTTGAAAAGCCACAACCTCCAAACCCATGGTAAGAGTGCATATGTAGACAAGCCATAACACTTGGAAGTATATAGAGCACGAGGTTGGAAAACCCTTAGGGGAGGGGCAAACGAGTGAACCAAGCCAAACTAAACCATGATAGATTCGTGAGGATATTTAAGCCATGTACCCATGTTAACAAAGGGATGGGGTGACGTAGACGTGATGGAGGGGGTGGGTCCAAAGGGTAGCTCCGAGTGGGGGCAACAAACCAAATTACCCAGACCAATCCAAAAGGTTTCAATGCCACCAAGGCACCCTACAAACCTTGAACATAATTCCACCATGCAGAGAAGATCAAGGTGTAAAAATTTCAAAGACTAGACAAAGGATGAGTTATCCCTGTGTTGATGGCCCACTGGGCTCTAAAGTGTTATTATCAAGGCACCCCTCTCCTATGGACGTTGTTAATTTCCATACTGAAAATGCCTATGACCTCTCCCATACTCCAGTCTCAAAACATTGTCAACAAATGGGTGTGGTGACATTCCAAATTGGGGGAGGGGGGGAATGGTGGTGGGGGCACAAGTATCCATAAACTAGCGGGCAAGAAAATCTAGTGTTGAGGTGGAAATATCCCACATGTGGTTGAGAGTCGACAAGTATGCAACATAAAAAATTGGAGTAGTGAAAAAGAAGGCAAGAGCACCCAATGGAAATGGAGGATGTGATCTCAATGGAATACCATGTACAAGTGCATGGAGTGTGATGGGTGCATGGGATGTGATGGCCAGACCATCTCCCTCTTTAATGCAAGGAGTGAGAGCAAGGTAGCTAGCTCCCTTGTCTATTGTATTATTTTCAACACCCCAATCTAAAAAACATTATCTTATTTTTAAACATATTCAAAAATTATGAATATAAAAATATGTTTATATAAATAATGTTTTATGACCTAATCATAATATAAACTGCCACAACAATAAATTACCATAAATAATAGATTCAAATTGTGATTTGAGAATTTTTTAAAAGTAGTTTTCCCACATTTTAATTATAATATGGAAAATTATATCTACTAGATGTTGAATTAGTTAATTAATGGATGCATTTACTCATTAACTCAAAATGAACCTTTTGTCACAAAATACAACACCAACATAATCACCAATATATGTAAAGCTTACCTACCATAAACGAACAATCAATAATTCTAAAATGCAATTTCCCTTATTGATAAGCCCGCCACCTTGTTATAGACATTTTTGTGCCTTACAGCTCTAAGCATGAAATGTCCATAAACCAAGGGATCCTAAGTCCCTAAAAGTGTTTTTCCTACCCCTAGAGGAACAAGGTCAACCAATTACAACTTCTCCCAGAAGTTCTCCACCAGAAACTGCTCAGAATCAGTCAAATCAGGATCATTTCAGCTGCTCCACTAGCTAGCTGCGTTGCATAGCACCCCAGTACACTAGCTAGGTGCGTTGCAACGCACCTAAATGCACTACCAGGGTGCGCTGAGCGGGAAATGACAAATGGCAGTGTCATTCCGCGAGGTGGACAGACAATGGAAGCTTCCAGAATCTTCCCCAATGACACTTGCTTCACTGAGTTCGACCAAGGATGAGTAAGAGGCTCTCAGTCTCCAAGTGGAAGCAAGAACTGACAGAGAGAGGCCACTAATCAAATCATAAGCTGACTCATCCTCTTTGCATACATCTATATATGGATCCCTCATCCCAGAGATCCAGAGGCTGGAATTTTGTACATTGCAGAGAATTGTTGTTGGTTTTGGGATAGAGATCAGTGCATTGGGTGATTTATGCTTTGTTGGAGGTGAAGAGGGGATTCCTTTACTGGGGGGTTGATGCTGGATCAGGAATCATTGGTTGTAACTCCTCCTGGACCTTCTTGTTATATCAATAAAACTATTTGAGTTTCTCCTACATGTTTGTGTATCAATGATGTTTTGTTATATTTGCATGTTTAGCTTAAATTTGATCCTAAGCTATTTATGAATGTAAATCCATGTCTTTGTGTAGTTTCCTCTTCTGTGATCTTGCAGGAACTTGGTGAAGCTGGGCAAGTAAGAAAGTAGATAGCTGGAAGCTGTCAAAGAGGAGAGAGATTGGATCAAAGGACTAGCGCAAAACACAGGTTGGTTCATCCTATTCCTCTTTGTTTATAGTTCATAAAGAAGAATACGAAAGTAGTTTTCCTTGTTTGTTTCTAAGGTACTATCACACCTTAGTGGGATAAGGGCGTTCTGAATAGACACTTTTCCCGTCAACAAAATGGCGACTCCGCTGGGGATCGTGTCTAGTTAGTTTGTTTGTGTTTCTCTTGTTGTTTGTTTCATAAACACAGAAGTGGCAATCGAACTGCATTTGCCATTATCAAATGCAAAGTAGACACCTGCTACTTAAATCCATTCACTGGATTTGTTTATGATTTGAACAGCTGATTCACAAATGATCTGATTACCCTTTGTGATAGCTCTTAGACCTCCTTTAAATCCACCCTCTGATTGTGCATTACTGATTTCTTTTACTCAGCCAAAATCCATAGATTAAACTGCAAACCGTGACCCAGAACCCGGATAGAAGTCTCGTTTCTGCCCCAGCGCAGGCACAGTGAAGAGATTCTGCATTTCAACGCAGTTCCCGAGAGGGCTACCTGCATTGCAATTCAGTTTCTCTGTGTAACAGGTGCGCTGATCAGCCTAGCCCTATGCAGCTAAGGCTCTTTGCTTCATTTTTTCAGTTTTGTCTCAGATTTTGCAGCCTGTGATTAGTGTGTGTCTGTTTAAAAACCCCTTTTCTTTGCCTTAATTCCGCCTCCTTTGTACAAAAAGACTGTAGATGTTCTTTGTGTGTTTGTTACATCATTTACAGTTTTCCATTGAAAGAGTAGAATAGTCATACTGTCGTCCTTGGATTTAGATCTGTCGTAAGTGTCGATTTTGATCTTAGGAGAAAGTTTATTTGCTGTTGACAGTCAATTATGCTTTTACTTTTGTCTTTGGTTTGAATTTGTCACTTTCTAGTGTCGAAACGAGTGTTTATTTCAAAATCATAAAGTGTCGTAATCTTCTCTACCTTTTGATTTCGAAAAGAAGCTTGTTTGTGTTTGTCGCTTGAAAGCAAATTCCGATTTGTACATCAACTTTCTTTTTAGGCATCAATATTAAGAAAGTGAAAACAAATACATGCATATGTGCATTTGCATATTGATAGTCTGTTTGGATGGATTTAGGAAAAGTGCATTTACAGTGTGCTCTTTGATCTTTGAGAAAAGATTGTGTCTTTCTTTTCCCCTTGTAGCTAGGATTTTCATTGCTGAAAAGAGATAAAAGCTTGCTTATCATCTTTAGATTGCATTTTAGGAATTACATCTACATCTCGTGGTGATCCCAAAAGGCAAACTTCTAAGAAAGATCAACTTAAAATAAACTGAATGAATCTAACAACGCTTTGGAACTTAACGCACAACATTTAGAGGTCTAGGCTAGAGACGTATTCCGGCGTCGTAAAGCCTGGTAACTATTGTCCTCACTGATGGTTGGGTGATTCCTCCACTTTGAGAGGATAAGTGCCAGTACGGACTTGTGCTCCCATGTACCGTCGAGTATATATTGGGAGACCCCTATAGGCTTAAAACCTTTTATCCATAGGAAGCCGTGTCGGTCGCCCTACTGATCGCAATGCACCGAACACAGCATTCGAGAAGATTGACTGCCGTACCGTAAAAAGTATTCTGCAGTTTTGCGATTGGTTTGGTACTCCCTCTACCTAGATCTCCAGAGCAGTCCCTTTCGTTCCTTTTCAGACTCCTTAACGGAAAAGGTCCATCTGAGCACTTGTCACTTCAGGCTCATTAAAAATCGAAGGAGACTAGAGTCATCTTTTGTTTTTTCTCGACTCTTTAAAACTGAAAAAACAAGTTGTGTCAAAGCGTCTTAAAATTTATTTTAAACGGAATATTCATACCCTTTTCCTACGTTGATCTTAGGTTGAGAAAATGGAGTATACCAACCAAGGAATTCCCCTTGGTGGAAATCCTAGTCCTTTCTCCTCTTGGGGAGATGTTGGTGCACCCCATATGGCCACATTGTCGCTTCCAGGACTGACAATTGGCTTGCCAGTCTGGCTCTTCTCAACCAATGTCGTTCGGAACACCACTATTCCTGAACAATCGAATCAGCAATTAGACGATTCCAGAGTTGCCCACCAACCGTCTACTTCCTCTAATTCTTCCTCTCCTCCTTCCTCTTCGCTTGATAGGGCTGGCGAAGCCAAAAGTCAAGTTCCTAAGGAGAAGAAGGAAAAGAAGAAGAAAGAGAAGAAGAAGAAGGAGCCAAAGGCGAATGGGGGAAAACGAGTGCCGTCTAACGAAAATCCACACACTGCACCGACCAAGCCTAAATCGCCATGTGTCATTTGCAAAGGAGACCACTTTCACATAGATTGTCCTTGCATCCCTCGGATACTAAGGAACTGGTCTCCTCGTTTGCACAATCCGGTGTCATCAACCTCTGGTGATCATGTTGAAAGCACATCGTCAACTAGCGAAAGTGAAGCCCCAGGACAAAGAGGGAAAGCTAGATTTCCGTGTAAACTGTGCGAAGGCAATCATGTCGTCCACCGTTGTCCCTTCTTAGACGAAGCGAAAAGAGTTTTGGATGATCGTCCGGTTTCACCGTTATGACTTCCTCATGGATATAAAAAACTCTTGCTGAGTCCGTCGCTAGTTGAGAATCCAGCTGGCCCGCTCAAGTGGTCGGCTGAAACTCCTATCATCGAAGATAAACCATCTGAATCCATACCAGACGAAAGTCAAAAGGTCGAGATGGCAGTTGACCCAGTCTTGCCTTCAGAGGTTTTATCTTCGGATGATACAGTCACTGAAGAGAACAAGGATGACACCGTCCAAATTCTCTTCATCAACACAGACTCCGACGAACATGGGGGCAATCTACCCATTCCCTTACCGCAGGAGGGAAGTTCGTCAGAGCCATACCCGGCTGTCTACTCGGTCCCACCTCCAAGCAACCTAGTTGTCTCCTTCGACTCGAATCAACTAGGCAGACCCCGTTTACCAGGAAGCATACCATTCCGAATTATCGTTCAAATATATAGAATGGTCATGGCTGGTACCATCATAGATGAAGGGGCTTCTGTGAGTATCCTTTCCTCTACTGCTTGGAAAGCGCTTGGTTCGCCATCGCTTTTGCCGAAGATGAGAAATCTGACAAGCTTTGATAAAGGAACCAGTCGACCTTTAGGGATCCTTCCTAATGTGCCCATAACATTGAGAAGGAAGACAATTCAAATGAACGTAATGGTTGTTCAAGGACCCTTGGATTATAACCTACTCCTTGGATGAGACTATATTTATTGCATGGGAGCCATCGTCTCCTCACTCTTTAGAGTAATGTGTTTTCTGCATGAAGGAAGAGTGGTCAAGCTCGTGGACCAGCTTTCATTTCCCGGATCATGCATAGCAAATAGTCATATACCATCCCTAAATGGTCTCTTCACGCAAGAAATGTCTCAATCCCCAGTCCGTCCTCCCGATGAGCACGAGTAATTCGGAGGGATATGACTGAAACCCAGGGGGCATGCATCCTGGTCTGCTTCGGCAGGAAAACTTTGGGTATAGAGTAGGTTTCCGCGGGAGAATATGACTAGTGTGTACCCCGTTCGTGATTGGAAGAGGGGTTATTCTAGAATAAGATTCTTTTGTCAAAGTTATGTGGGTTGGCGGGCATCGTCGCTCACCTTTGTTTATCTCGGTAAACATCGCCGAAGAAGTGTTTTGTTTACGCCGTAAATAGAACAATCTTTGGGTAACCTGTAAGAGGTAGTACCCTTCCTGATAAAACAAATGTTTTGGCAGCTCGAATAAAGGGTGACCCTTCCTGATAGAACGAATGTTTTGTCAGCTCGAATAGAGGGAGACCTCGAAACTCTGTTTTATACCTGGGGGCATGCAAACCTTTTGGAGTGCAAGCGAGGGGCGACTATTTATTTTTTAAATTTTTAGGACCTCTAACCCTTTAAACTCGTAGGATTAGTCGTCACCTAACTTGCATAAAGAAAGGATGTGGGGCAAAAATCTAAAAGTTGCCATTTTATATGAGACATTCTTATCATATGACTGGATTAATCGAGCAGTTTTAGCACATAGTTCAAGCTCGTTAAAAAATAAACATAAGACATGAGCAAGTGTTTCCACCTGCGTTTAAGCTCATTAAAAAATGAACTATTCCCCGGTAAATAACCACCGTGAATGAAGCATTTCAGCCATTAAAGCCTTGGTCGTGTTTGCACCGTCACCTCCACTTTTCCATTGGCCGATCATTCACCTCCATTTGATTGTTTACCCATTTTGAGGAACAGCTGTGAAGAGTGATTTCACTAGCCATCCTTGTGACACTGCCGTGATTGGAAAATTCCAACCCTTACCTGGAATCAGCTGCTACCCATGTTATCACTCGTTCCTCAAAAGACGAGTCTTCTTTAAGCTCTTTTCAACTGACTCTTAAAATATGAAAAGATTGCCGAGTTTTGGCCTTCCAGCTCGTTAAAGCGACTGGAAGTGCTATCCATCCTCTAGATTTTAATCTTTTTGGACCTGAGGGATTATTGCACAAAAATATCGAGTGCTTGTTTTGTTCGGCTCGTTAAAACTATCGAAAATTCATCCCTTTTGTATTGTTTTATACTTTTTCGGACTTAAGGGATTAGATGACGAAAAATGAATTCCGGAGTTACCTTTACGTACCTTTTTAGACTCTCTAAAAATGAAAAGGACCGAGTTATCTTTGTCGTTAAACTCGTTAAAAAGATTAATAGCGACAAACTTGTCTTTAGACGAGAACGAGTTTCACTATCGCTAGGCTCGTTAAAACATAGCGATGGGTTTGCCTGAAGGGCAAATTATAGAACAAGCATATGTTATCCTCAAGCTTGACAAACATAAAGAGGTACTGGTCAGCAATGACTGGGGAAAAATTGGGAAGAAACTCAAAGAATCTTTATTGGTAGCAAGTCGCTCTTGAACATGACACTTCCACTCCATGCCTAAGTCGGGTTGGGTTGTTTCATTCACCGGTCACATCACCATGGTCACGCCATACGATCCACATTTGGGGTAAATGCTACCAATCCATCACATAAGTGTCGCCGACATGTTCAAGAGAAGTCATCCAGAGAAGTCATCCGTGTCCCATCCACTACCATACATTATACTTCATTCCTTCATGACCGCCATCCTGAACCATATATCATCAGATCGTTTTCACCTCCATCAAAATCATTTGCTCCGTTCCGTGTCATTGATGTGGGATTCATCAAGGCCCTCCTTTGACGGATCACTTCTTGTCGACATCAGCTCATTATCCAAGAAGTTGATCTAGGAACACCCCATTCAGTACTTTGAAGCTTGCATGCCTCAGTGGCAAGTTTCTCACTTCAGGCGACAGGTATACATCAATGACCTTCGACCGAAAGATTTTGCGTGGTGTTCGACGCCAAGTCCTTTATTCACACCACGTGAATTGTACTGCAGTACCTTGAGGGTCATCATCATTATCGGTGATTCCTCTCGCGCTTGTTAACAGTTTACATCATCGACTGGTAATCAAGCGATGTCTTTCCATGTTCGACTTCAAAACATTTTTCACATGGATCGACTTGTACTTTGAGTGAAGATCGGACGAGATCGAAGACCCCGGATCTAGTTTCATCCATCCGGGCTGCGATATATATTCAGAAAAAATAAAGACATTGACATGTACAGCATTGCAGCATAGATAATCATCCTACCAAAAGGATGATGACTTCATTAGAATCATCAGTCTACCATCAGACGATTGTCTGTCCTGTGTACATAAAAATGAATTTATAAAGCTGAGCATGGGAATGCCCGCCTCAGCTAGATCATAAAAAAAATATGAAGATAATGTATTGTATTGTATCTTATTACAGGTCTCCTCCCAACATTGAAAGAACTTCGGATCCTCCTAATAAAGCATTTCACCCGATAAACGGCCTCATACTTTAGGGGGCAACTGTTATAGACATTTTTGTGCCTTACAGCTCTAAGCATGAAATGTCCATAAACCAAGGGATCCTAAGTCCCTAAAAGAATTGTTCCTACCCCTAGAGGAACAAGGTCAACCAATTACAACTTCTCCCAGAAGTTCTCCATCAGAAACTGCTCAGAATCAGTCAAATCAGGATCATTTCAGCTGCTCCACTAGCTAGCTGCGTTACATAGCACCCTAGTACACTAGCTAGGTGCGTTGCAACGGACCTGAATGCACTACCATGGTGCGCTGAGCGGGAAATGACAAATGGCAGTGTCATTCCGCGAGGTGGACAGACAATGGAAGCTTCCAGAATCTTCCCCAATGACACTTGCCTCACTGAGTTCGACCAAGGATGAGTAAGAGGCTCTCAGTCTCCAAGTGGAAGCAAGAACTGATAGAGAGAGGCCACTAGTCAAATCATAAGCTGACTCATCCTCTTTGCATACATCTATATATGGGTCCCTCATCCCAGAGATCCAGAGGCTGGAATTTTGTACATTGCAGAGAATTGTTGTGGGTTTTGAGACAGAGATCAGTGCATTAGGTGATTTATGCTTTGTTGGAGGTGAAGAGGGGATTCCTTTGCTGGGGGGTTGGTGCTGGATCAAGAATCATTGGTTGTAACTCCTCTTGGACCTTCTTGTTATATCAATAAAACTATTTGAGTTTCTCCTACATGTTTGTGTATCAATGATGTTTTGTTATATTTGCATGTTTAGCTTAAATCTGATCCTAAGCTATTTATGAATGTAAATCCACGTCTTTGTGTAGTTTTCCTCTTCTGTGATCTTGCAAGAACTTGGTGAAGTTGGGCAAGTAAGAGAGAAGATAGCTGGAAGCTGTCAAAGACGAGAGAGATTGGATCAAAGGACTAGCGCAAGACACAGGTTGGTTCATCCTATTCCTCTTCGTTTATAGTTCATAAAGAAGAATACGAAAGTAGTTTTCCTTGTTTGTTTCTAAGGTACTGTCACACCTTAGTGGGATAGGAGCGTTCTGAATAGACACTTTTCCCGTCAACACACCTTGAATCCTTAATAGTATTTTCTGCAGTCCAAAAACGAATTGCCTTCTAAGTCCCTAAGTAAAAAATGATGGGTTCTCTTCCTTAGCCAAAATTGTGTAGAATTGTGTAGCAGCACCCTGTTACAAATGTGTTTAAGAAGGGACATGGCAGTCCTCCTCTCCCAAATGTTTCTTACCCTCAAGAAACCTCAAAGCTAGGTGCTACAGTATGTGCTCACCCTCCTAGGTGGCATCCCCATCCGACAAGTTCTTCCAACGCTCAAAAAATCACTTGTCCTCAAGCAATGCTTGAACGGGCATCCTCTCTAACTGTTGCTCCCCACTGTCACTATAACATGTGCCAGGGTCTAGATGTGCCACTGAATCATCCCTGACCTAAGCACTATCCTAATATGAAAGAATCCTTCAAAACCAGGATCCTAGGCCATCCTTTCCAACATGAAGCTCCCTTCACTCCACTCACTATCCTACCCGGTGCAAGTACCAAAAGTCCCTTGCTCCATCAGTGACTCGATAAATCCTGATGGAAGATCTATATGATCTGCCCCTACAGTAGCCAGTGCATCCCTAAAGGTTATTGAGCTGTGAAGAGATGTGATGCCCCAGTTCCCTGCTAGTCCCAGAGTAGTGCCACCATGTTGATGTTGTGCTACTATGACTATGTCATATTCCCCATCATGCGTAGAAAGTATTATGCTCTCCTAGAACTCGATGGTGGAATACTAAAAGAGGCAAGAAACATCCTGTTTGGGAATGTCCATGGCACCAAGGTCTACCCATCCAAATCTAACTCTGAACCTATGCAACAATAGAGAATGTCTGCCTCCCCATATGATGAAACCCTTTGCGAACCCCCATGTGTCATCCCAAGAGCCAACTATATCACTCTCTTCCACAACTCCACTCATCACGAGTGATCTATCGATCAACTGATTCCCTAAGTCCCATAGGAAAACCTACTACGGCATAGCCCTAATAACCGATGGAATCCCTTTGGCCCTCATCTCTAGTCCCTACATGCCACCCATATATAGGCTTCATACATCATGAACTAATCTGAGGCATGCTAAAATTTCTCATGCTTGCCAATTTGTAGTACTGATGACCACTGGAAACCACGTGTACCAAATATCTACCCCCTGAATGTAACCAATAGATTGGTATCTGATATGCGCAATCGACTCAATGTATTTGGATCCATCCTTCTCCTACCAACCATTGCCACCAGCTCGACTACCCGCCCCCTAGAGGATGTGTCGATACAATGTCGAGAACTCAAATACATACTAGACAACTATCTCAACCGCACACATTATCCTCTGCCCATGTATGGTCTAGACATGCCCTGTGGAAAGAGTGAAACATGTCTCCCTTGTGACCAGCTCCCCAGGCATAGGATTAGTGATGAATGATATGCCATCCCTGTCAGTGATCACCTTATCCCTCGACTTGTGGCTGTCAACTCATGCAGTGACTCGATGCCCCCATTGAGAAGTCTCCTGTCTATCGCACCAAGTGTCATCTAAATATCTTGGGTGAGCTCTCTGTCCCCTGCTACTCGTGCCCAGAGTGTCAAAGGACAACAACCAGATTGCTCATTTCTGTAAGCGATGTAGAAGAAGGTCAGGAGTGTGAGTCCCTGCAGATACCATCAAGTATCACTCATTTGTGTCCCCATCTATCTTCGGTGAACTACACTAAAAGGCGTGCCCAGTATCTCTTTCCATGGGTGTCCCTGGAGGCAACACTCCAAGACCTCGTTGTGCAACACCATACACCTCTGCATACCACCGATCATCCCAGTACTCTTGGACATGCCACTGTACACCGTGCCCTACCCTTGTACATTGCTGGATACCATCAGCTATAGTTATGCCATCCTGTACAGTCCTACTTCCTCCCTGTGTCACTGCACCTGTCACTCCCCGCATGTATTCATTATTATGTCAGGCACTCCCATTCCGTAATGTAGTGCAACACACTACATCACACCACCATGCATCTCCATGCCCACCTGTAGACCACTCATCAATGCTATATGCTCCCACACATCCCTGGATATGATGGCCTACATCTTTTTCTGTACGTGTCAGGCCACATCAGATCAATATCATCACTTGCACCATCACATCATTATCCCCGTCGATGAATGGATCTTCTCTCCAAATCCCCCCTGAGGGATCCAAGAAGTGACTCTCTCTATGTGTCAATAGTGATGCCACCAATGCTCTGCTCCTTTGCATCTTCTCTGCCCCGCACAAAAGTGAAGAGCCCCCAGCTCCATGCAATGCACCATTTGGTGGCCTGCAATGCCACCTCCTCCTACAAACTCCTGCCAGAGTATGTTGATCACCCAATGATCCCGTGTATAAATGCCATTCCAAGAAAACCAAAAGAGTATGTCCATAAACTGGTCATACACTGATGCTAACCAAGACGTCCCTAGCAAATGTGCATGCCCAACTGCTAGGTCAACTGCATCATCCCAGTTGTAGTCAACCGACATACATGGGAAATGATAGGTAGCCCCTCCCAGATTTCAATGCCAGTCGGGGCTTCCAGCATCCCCAGTGCTTGGAAACTCCTACTAATATCCACCTAGGTCCACTACCATCTCCATAGTCCACTCCACTTGATACCAACTCACAATCTCTCGCCACCCAACCCTAAGAGAGGGATCGAATGCATGAACTCCCACACATAGAACAACCCCACCATTTGGGTGTTGCACCCTGTGCAACTCAGGTCGTCTCATCTCGCTATCCTGGTCAATACATGCAATCTCACTAGGTCACTTTGTCTCCCTCTTTTCAATGGGCCATGGTAACCTAATAGTGTTGCCAGCCCCGTCTATGCATGTCTGAAGAGGGCTGCTCTCATGCTCCAACGCGCACTCTAGCTGCACTAGTAGGGAATCCAACTGCTCCCCAACGTTAATCAATTTTTTTCGTGGACTCGACACAAATTGCTCTCATGCCCTCCATCTCCTCGTTCTTCTCCAAAATTGCCTCTCACACTAACGTGGCCTTCCCTTTTATTGTTAGAAGGTCGACCTGAAACTGATGGAACTGTGGTGGGCATCTATCACTTGTAAAGTCGGTCGCGGATCCAAATACCTCAACAACTATTAGCATCTCGTCCAGGGATGGCACGCTCTCAACAAATGGCTCTATGTGACTAGGCTCTATCCTCTCCACCAACGTGTTAACTGGGGCTATCAAAGAGGTCTCTAATAAAGGTGACTCCTGTGCAACACCAGGTATATCGATGTGCTCCTCACCATCCCGTGGGCTCTCAGCATCATGCTCAACCTCCTCCTCGGGCTCTTGATATCTAATGTCAGGTCTCCACTAGAAAAAATGCTCCCTGCTCTCACCCTCTAATCGTCTTTGTCTTGTCTACTCCTTTTCAAGAGATTTGGTGCCCTGATCTGGTTGAATTTCTCCCCATGATGTAGATGGTTGCACCCCCACGGCATGCTCACCTCTAACATCTTTTTTGTAAGGGTGATATTGGGTTTGGTCTGTCACCCTCCTCAATTGGGCTAACCTCTCATTGTCCCAATGTATTCTACCCCATAATTTCTGCATACTGGATTTCCCTTGAGCCATTGGTTTTTCTCCGATTTCACTCATCACTATGCACTCATACCCAAAGCTTCCATGATCTTCTAGCTAATTTCCCATAGCTAGGCCAATATCATGCTCCAATACCACTGTAATGATCCTTAATAGGAATATAAGTGATAACAAGCAAATAATACATGCAACAAATTACAAAATTGAAATATTCAACGAACACCGATATAAAAGCTGCAAATGGAGAACTTATGAGCCATTTTATTATATTTATGCAAGTCAAATACAATATATGATGGAATGGTGCACCTGGGCTTGTCTTAAAGGACAAGCAAGACCAAACACGGGTAGGAAAATGGCTGAGCTGAAGGCCGCCCAACTGCTGCACCAATTTGCACTGCGTTGCCGAGAAACTACTGCTTTGCTGAAGTCCGAATGGCTAGAAGGTGCACTAAAACTTCTTAGAAATTTATATGCTTTTAACCCCGGACTCCTTGACCAAAACAAACAAAAACCCAGAAAAGTTTTGGCCTGATTTGGACTTCCCAAAATCAACCCCCAAAGGCACTATTCAATCCCCAGTAATTCTAAAGTATCTCTTACAAATACACGGCTTAAAAATCCACCTTCGGTGCTCATAAAATTATGAAACTTTATATTTTTGATCCTTGTCAAAAACCCAGGAAAACCCATATAGGATTTTTGCTAGTTTAGACTTCTGATTTTTGACCCCCTTAGAGCCCCACCTCAGTTGTAGCTGCCAATTTCGACTTGCTGGAAACTGCCTGTAAATCCATCTAAAAACTTCTTCAAAATGCTGAGTTCACTCATGCTATCCAATCCCTAACTCCCGGATGATCTCTTGGCCCAACTCAACTTCTCTCAAGTACCATGAAAATATGTTGTGTGGCCTTTCTGTTGTCCCCTAGCGCAACAGTTTGAATTGTTGGAATGTTGGCTCAGCTGGCTGTAAAACCTAGCAAGAACGTTGGTATAATACTGATACCTTAGCTCCTCAACTCTCAGAAAAGCAATCAGATCTCTGCTTGCTTCAATCTCCCTATGCATGTTTCCTAGTTGCTCAAAAATACACACTCCTTGCTCTGCACTGGTTGGTAGTGCTATGTCACTACCTTGGAGCTCGTGAAATCCTTGTAGAACCGCATCTATAGGGCAGGCATGGATGGTCCCCCGAAGTATAGGTTGAATCTCCTGCTGACAGATTTGTGGTTAAACAACCGATTGACTTAGCTAAACAATGGAGTGAACAATCAAGTGATCTTGTTTGCAAGATGTATGAATGAATCCAAAAGTGAGAGTTGCTCCCTCCTTATAACTCCTTAGGCCTCCCTTGCCTCATGTGGGCCCCTCCATCCACCTATTCGACTTTCCCTCCAAGCTATTCGAATGGACCAATTTGAATTCCCATGTGGGTGGCCCCTACATTCCACTAGCAACCAAATTAAGTCGAATTGCCTTCTAAGTCCCTAAGTCGAAAATGATGGGTTCTCTTCCTTAGCCAAAATTATGTAGCAGCACCCTATTACAAATGTGTTTGAGACGGGACATGACAAATAGTGAGATTACTTAAAAACCATAAAACTTTTTTTTCAATTGTTTTATATGATATATACATGATTTTTTTTAAACAATATATAATATGTACATACTTGAAATAAAAATATTTTACATAACATCACTATTGGGACATTTTATCCATGCCAACATTATCCACATTAAAATATTTTATTAATTACCCGTATTCAAAATTGTTTATTATTATGATTTTTTTTAATATCAAATATTTATTTTATATTAAAAATTGAATAAATTGCATATTTCCTTGTTATTATTTTTATTAAGTAATTGGTATTTCTCATTTTATTTTTTGACTTTCATTTTTATTTTTATTTTTTATTTTGACAATAAATATTTTCTTATATACAACATTAAAAAAAAATGTTTTAACATTTTCTTTTTCTATATATAGATATATATGAAGTTCATATTACTATAAATTAGTTAACATATATCTTCAAATTAGTTAACTTTTCTTTTTTCTAAATATGTTTGAAAGTATAAAGCTTAAGCATCTTACTCACTTTTTTTTTTACTTCTAATTATTTTATGTCTTTTTAAAGTTTATATCAAATTATGTCATGTATGTGGAGATCCAAATATTTTATTTATGACTAAGAGCGAGTGAAACATCCTTACCACATTAGGTTTGATGTCAACAAAAAATGGAGTGACCATTGTGAGGTTGGGATTATTGATATTTTTGTTTTTTATTATACTCCATTTTTTTTTCTATTTAGAGAATGTTTTGTTTTTATTTTAAGAGTGGAACATGTCAACTCCACATTGAACACAGACATAATCCCACATCGCCCTCACATTGGGTTCAATTTCTATTTAGAGAATGTTTTATTTTTATTTTAAGAGGGACACATGTCAACTGCACATTGAACACATAACGACTTCATATTGGGTTGTAGAACGTTCTCTTGTTGAACCCCCTCTTCAATAATACATCTAGCCTACCATTCAAACAAATGTCTCTCATGTTATCATTGGAACCTATATATCTCATGTCCCCCTCCTCTCTGAATATCCTAATCCCCCTCTAATCGATTAACCCATTCCACTAATCATAAAGAAGCCTCTAGATGCACATCACCCAAAGCCACCCCATCCTCTAGATCTATTTCTATTTCTTTTAGCCCCCAAAGTTCAAAACAATTTAAATGAAATGAAGAATTAGGGGAAAATGTTGTTGGAGGAAAATCACAAAAAAAGGGAGAAGGAAACCTAGGAAACTAAAGGAACATGAAACGAAGAAAGAGAAATATCTAGGCAAGCAACACATATTAGAGAACAATGGAATGGGAGCATGGAAAGCAAGAATACAATGCAAACCACAATCCCCAACTAGGATAAATCCACTCCACTTCAATACACTTCAATTTTAGGATAAGTTGGCTATGGACATCATATCTAACTCTTGGAGCATATGGGTCAAGGGGTCTCCAACCTATATTTGAGAACATAAAATAAAATCCACTAAATCTACTTGCAGAGTATGGTCCAAGCTTTATCACTCTTCTCTTGATTATGAATTAAATTAAGCTAAAAAAAATCTAGAATAAATTCAATTGAAGTTAGACACCAAGAAACTAACAAGAGACTTGCTCTTAAAGGAAACAAAAGCTTTCGTATCATATAAAAAATCCTTGCAACAAAAGGAATCTCTCTGTTCCCTAAAATAAAAAAATATATGGTTATCATTAGGGGATTTACGGAAAGGAGTGTATCGATGGTTTACGCCAAGCAATTTTCGTTGTTAGTGGTTTTTGAGTGCATGGTCGTTTTTCCCATGGTTTTGTAGGTTTGGTCAAAGGAGCTATGATTATATTCTAATTCAAGATTAATGTATTAAGATTTAATGAATGCTACAACATGTATATAATATATTGCATCATTGTAAAAGGAACATGTTGAAGAATCAAATTGATTTTCTCGTTTTTGGGTTCCAAGAAAACAATATTTATGTATATATTCTATGATTTCCATTCTATATTTTCTATTTGTTTTAACAATTTAATTGTAAGTATTATTTGTATAGAATTAAAAACTACAGTTGGTAACAAAGAAGTTTTGGCTACAAGGTGGCACCTTTGTGTTTGAGGGGTTTTACTCGAGCCTGTGGTAGACCCTATTATAGTGGGTGATCTAGATGATCAATTATTGTTGTGAAATGAAATGATAAATAGTGCAAAGATAGAGATCAATAAAATAAATGGAAAAGGTTTTGAGTTATGGAACGTCAAGATGGAGAATCTGTTGGTGGATAAATATTAGTGGATAGTTTTGGATCTAGGTACTAAACCAATAGAAATATTGATAGAAGATTGGAACAAGTTGGATAAGAAGATAAATATTGCAATATGATTGTGTGTCTCATATTCATTATTATTAAATCCTTCATGAGAAGCCACAACAAAAGATTTGTAGTACAATTTAGGGTCTTTATATCAGTCTAAGTCCTTGGTAAATAACATTTTCCTAAAAAATAAGTTGCATAACTTGAGGATGAAGGATGGAGACATGGCGACAGAGTATATAAATGCCTTCAACACTATGATAGGTCAATTATTATCTATTGATATTAAGATTTCATATGAAGATAAGTGCATTATTTTATTTTTTTTCTCTACCAAACTCCCGAAATATTTTGGTTGTCACCATAGGTCGTAATGAAACTGCTTTAAAATTTGATGAAATAGTCTCATCCTTGTTATGAGAGGAGAGGAGACGAAAAATGTGTAGATCCTGAATAGATATTCCTTGTCTTTGAGAACACACTTACAAAAAACAAATAGAAATAAGTATTGAGGTTGGAGATCTAAATCTAGAGGGATATCTAAATCTCTAGGAAAGTGTGTAAAGGTATGTTAGAACTTCATAAAACAAGGGCACTACAGGAAAGATTGTAGATCCAAAATTACTAAGAAAGGAAAGGGTTCTGATGATGCCCCTTCTTTAGAAATGAAAACCACCTCAAAGTCGAGCAATTACTGAGTAACTCATCAAAAGGAAGAACCTACAAATGGAAGAAGTGTCTTTGGAAGATGATTTTTTCATGTAGAAATATGCACAGATAGTCAAGTGTTGAGGACAAGACTTCTTTGAATGGGAGGAGCATGTTAATCCCTATATAAGCTTCGTGTTAACCAAAAAAACCCTTATTAAGCCCTAGATATTAAGTGATTACATTTCTATTGTTATGTTGTGATGTAGGCTAAAACCCCCTCATGGCCCCATTTTATTGTAACTGTATCCCTTGTCTCCTATATATAATAAGGAGACCTAGTCTTAGGATCATGAAATATTGTCATTTTCATTGTAGTTTATATAAAAGGAGGTTTCCCTCCAAAGTGAACCAAATTTATTGGTTTCTGATCATTTTTAAGGAACAAGTTCCATAACATAATTTTCTCTTTGCATGTCACTAGTAAACATTTGGAGGGTTTAGAGTAAATATATCATTAATGATCAAATGTCCCTCAATATCTATTAGGAAATTTATTTACATAAATTGTGTAATATTTTATTATCAATCCACGATATGTAAACTTGTGAAATGCAAATAGAGTGCAGAATTAGGTTATTTATATTATGTTTTACCTAAAATGCTTAATTCTTATTCTATTATTGTTTAAGCTTGTAAAATGAAATAGATGAAACAAAAATAAAATCATTACTTAATTATACTTTACTTTATACACAAGTGTTATAAATCAAGTTGTATCTAAGTATTCAATCTTCAAGATATGCATCTTCTGCAACAATACTCTATTTGGTATATTTTAGTATATAGTTCAATGAATAGATATTAACTACAAAAATTAAAGGCCACACTTCATCAATTAAAATAAAACTTAATCATTCCTATCAATCATGCTATTGGGACCTTACTAACACCAAGTTATTTCTCAACATTATTTAGGCACATCTAGATTCCATGAATCATTTCTATGAATATAAAACTATTCTATGAGTTTAAAAAAATCATTGCATCAAGAAACAACTTGCATTAATTTAAATACAATTATAAAATCTACTTGCATAAAGGAAAATAGATCAAAAATCTACCATGATCTCACAAAGTGAGCCCAATAGCAAAAGAATCAAGGAGGCAAATGATATTATAACAACTTACAAGTAAATCAAATCATTTTATACATAAGACTATAAAATAGCTATATAAAAAAGAATTTCTTATATAAAATGGCTATGTAAAAAAGAATCTTAAGAAATTGTATTCTATTCCATCATAAGTTTGACATATGTTGCATGAATCCATCATTCAAATAAAGAATATACTTGTACTTTACATAATTTTTCTTTGAAAATGGAATAACAAATATTAAATACAAGTTCGCAAGTTTCCATTTAGTTACAAAATTTTATTAATCATTAGAAACTCAATAATATATCCAATATCTATGAGAATAAATCACTATTAATTTCATCAAAAGTTCCCAGAGTTTTACCATATCCAAAATAATTAATTACTGATTCAAAATCCATGAAATATATTCAATAGTCGAAGAAGGAATTCAAATTTGGAAAAAGTGGTAAAAATATGCATTATTATAAAATTTGTATGTTCTTATCACCAAAAAACTAACTCAGTTTTGAAAGATAAGTGAAAATATGTTATTTAATTAATTAATCATCAATTCACTTAAATTACTAAAATAAATTCATTCGAAGTATCTTGAAGCTAATCCCATAAAAATCATTAATATGGGCTTAATACAATGTCACAAGGAAGTAAAAAAATATGGCAAGTGGATGTGAAATATACGGTAATTTTGTAACTCAACTTTCCCCACTAGTGAAAATGTTGTATGTTCTCATGCAATTTTATATCTTTATGTAAATGATTTTTCCGAACTTGCCTCATGATGTCTCTCTGAAAAATTGGGTAGCAAGCTAGAAGAACTTGAATTGTAGCTGAGCTTCTTTTGTTTGGTTCTTCTATAACAATCACAAGTTTTGTAAGTGTTTTTTCTTGTGTAATAGCACTTATCTCTTGAAAATGTTTCATTTCCCACTGCAGCGAGATTGTTTCATTTCCCACTGCAGCAAGAAATCTCACTTGCTCAATATGTGTGTAGAAAATCAACCAAAGATGATAAACCTAACCCTCTTTCTCTTATCAACTAACTCAGGTAAATGATTGCTTCCAATGCATACCAATTAAACCTCAATGTAATGGCTCCTCATACAATCATAAATCAATGTAATGGGTTTTGGTGAGCATATTTATTTTATTGTGGTGACCGTGTCCACCAAAAATAGAGAGATCCATTTTACAATTCTCAAAGTATAAGAAAATAATTTTATGCACAATTTGAAAACAAACAACATGCAATTTTCGGAAATTTATTTATATAATGTAAATAAACAACCCTTTTTCTTAAACAATGCCTTGTCAGAAAACATCATACCTGGCTACTTTAGGCTATCTTGGATAGCCTTACAGGTTATTACAATAGTTCACCTTTCAAATCTATTTTTCTTTCTTTTCCTTTTTCAATTTTCCCCATAATTTATTTTCATTAAATTTATTTTTACCTAGAAGTTACAAAAGTAATGTGTACAAATTCCAAAAGACTCAACATCCTTTTTATCTCTTAAAAAATCTATCGCGTTTCAAGAAGCTAATATAAATAAAATTTTAGATAGTATGATTAATTGAGATAACATATTTCTTATCTAAATAGAACCTAAACTATATAAATACTCTTACACATTCAAAAACAAAAAATTGATCGTTTCAACATCTCATGAGGTTTCAAATTCATGGCTTGGATATTTGGATGTCACACCCTTGTTCATAAGTTTTCAAAATTTGATTTTGAAGTCACTCATTCATATTTTGACTATCTAGATCCTTCGAGAACTTACAAATAACATAGAACTTTCATACAATCAAACATGAGATATTGGAAGAAGGGATGTGTACAAAATTTCTTCTTCCAGAAGATACAAAAAATAATCACAAAAAATGCATAGGAAATAATCCAGTAAACAAAGACAAATAAATTTTAACTTGTTGAGGAGTGGTGGCCACCTCGACAACCAAATAATGTTTTATTGTAAAATATTCATTTGATATCCAATTTAAGTGATTCCAAAGCCAAATTGAATTAATTTTATAGGTATATATCTACTTTTTTTTCCCGTAGAAAAAGTCGTAATTTCTATTAGATCATAAGAAATTACATACTGTAGATGCCTAGGCATATGCATAATGAGGCTGGTCGCCTCCACGGATAGTAGCAAAAAACTTTTGTCTACAACCTTGTACAGATAATCTTAACAGTTTTTTCTCCACGCAGGGAGTTCAGTTCTCAGATGTATCATAAACCAAAATTTATACAAAATAACAAGAGTGTGCTCCACGCAGGGAGACATGCTGATAAAAACAAAAATAACATCTACAATTCATCAAAGAAAAAGAGATATGTCTGATAGATCTGTGATGAGTTCAAAATATTTCCAATAGTTAACAACAGCTGCTGTCTCATAGCTTTGTGAGGTTCCAGTGTGCCAAAAAGTATCAAAGAAACATGTAGATAGTTTTGTAAAAATATAAAAACAGCCTCATGGTTGTATCCTCCAGAGAGAGCGCAGATCGACAAAAGGTCTGTGGTAGTGTTGATGGAAGAGTCCATCCAACTCTTCCTATATCAGCTAGTCTTCTTCTTGCCTTTGCGCTGCCTGTTTTGATAGGAGGTCCGCCCTTGTGTTGCGCTCCCTGTAAATATGTTGACAAGAAAAATGTTCAAATAAATCTATCAGCCTGTGTGTCTCATCTAGAATGTGTCTCAAAGAAAAAGCAAAGCAGTGTGATGTTCTATTTATCCAGTTGCAGACAAGTTTGGAATCCCCAAACAGTTGTAGCTTTGTGCAACATTTTTCAAGAGCAAAATGAATGAGGTGTTTGGCAGTGGATAGTTCGGCATAATTATTTGTGCCCCTTCCCAGGTGCATCTATATCTGGAAACATTGTCCGTCCCTGAGGTAGAGGAGGGCTCCTCCGCCACAGCCATCAGCTTGGGCCGAGCCGTCGAAATAGGCCCATGGGAAAGATTTGTCAATGTGCTCAGGGTGGATGGTTCTAGGGGGGGCTGTGAGAGGTCATCCAGGAGTAAGTCAAAATCGGCAAGAATTTGGGATCTGATATTAGGCCAGATGGGGACTCTTTGGTCAAAAATAGCTCAGTTCCTTGCCATCCAGATAGCCCAGCACATGAGAAGTGGTAAGTCCCTGTCTCTTCCTTTGTGTTTCTCTAGCCAATTCAGCCAGGCCTCTGTAATGGTCTGTCCTTGCCATTGATTGAAAGATGGGGAGGATGAGGTTATAAGGGACCATTGTTCAGAGACAATAGGGTAGGATAGAAATAAATGCTCGGTGTCTTCCTCATTGCTCCTGCATAGATGACACCAGAAGGGTCCATGGAATGATCGTTTCATCAAGTTTGAGCCAGTGGGGATTTTGTTGAACAGAATGGTCCACATGAGCATACGCGTTCTGGGGGCAGCTTTGAGTTTCCATAGTGCTTTCCACCAAAGCTGGACATTTTCAGGCTGAGCATGTTGCATGAGCTTTAAATAACCTTCCTTGGGGGTATATGTTCCATTTTTAGCGAGTGCCCATACAATCTCATCTTCTCCTTCCGTTATCTTGATGTGTGCTTGAGTGAGGGCTTCTGTGAAAACCTCCCAATCATGCCACCACTGTCCCAGAATGTGGAGGTCATGTGCTGACTTCCAGGCCTGCTGGAAAGGTGTGGTGATTTCATGGTCTGCTATGTGGGCTACGTGGGAGACACCCAACTCCTAAAGATGGGCGATTAGTAGTGCTGGAAGTTGGTGGGCGTTGCCACACCCGATCCAAGGATCCGTTCCTATGCGTACAACATTCCCCTGATGTATCCTCCATGTTAAACCTTCCCGGATGAGAGGGAGGGAAGTGAGGACAGCTTTCCATATATTGGAGTGCCTTCCGCTCCCTCTGTGTTCCCTACGAATCCAGCCGAATATGTTTTCCGGGGCAATGTATTTTTCATATACCACTTTTGTCCAGAGGCTATGTGTGGTAATGAGCTACCATCCTAACTTTGCTGCCAATGCTTTAGCAAAAGCATCCAATCTTTTTATACCCCATCCTCCCCATTTCTTTGGTCTAGCTATAGTATCCCATTTTACCCAGGCAAAGAGGCTTCCCAGTTTTTTCCCTTTCCATAAGAATCTACAACAAATCTTTTGTAGTCTGTCTAGGATTCCTCTTGGAATCCAGGCCAATAACATCCAGTATACAGGGGTTGCTTCCAGTACTGCTTTTATGAGGGTGAGTCTTCCGGCCCGAGTGAGGTATCTGTTATACCATATATTTAATCTCTTTTCCACCTTTACAATAATCCATATCCAATCAGCAATTTTGTATCCCCCATGTTTTATTCGAAAGCCTAGATATTTCAACCCTTCCTCCATCGGGTGTGGTGGGAAGGGGAATCGGTGCCGAATGTAAAAGATTTCATGTTGAGAGCAGCCTATATCTATGAGGGTGGATTTGTGAATATTTATGATCATACCTGTAGCCTTCTGAAAGAGGTCAAAGACAAACTGCAAGGACGAGGAGTCGGCCAAGCTGCCATTTAAGAAAATGAGCACATCATCTACAAATAGTAGGTGAGTGAGAGAGCAATTTTCCGTGATTTTTATACCTGTAATCGTGCTTCTCCTGTGTTCTGTCCCTATCAATCGAATTAGTACTTCCATAATGAGCAAGAAAAGTAAAGGAGATAGGGGGCACCCCTGCCTGAGACCTCTTTCTGCTGTGAAGAAAGGAGTGGGGGATCCATTAAGGTGGATGTTGTACGGCACGTCAGTTATACAATGCATTATCCTTATGATGAACAAGTAGGGGAAACCCAGATGTGTAAGAAGCATTCGAATATAGAGCAGGCTTGCCCTATCGAAAGCTTTGGAGAGGTCCACCTTTAAGATCATGCCCTTCAGACTCCTGCTCTGCATCGAGTGAAGGAGCTCTTATTCAGTGCCAATAGCTTCGTGGATCTGGCAGTGCTGAAGGAAAGCAAACTGTTCAGGGGATATATGTGCCGAGAGGATGGGCTTAAGCCTGGTCGCGAGGATTTTGGCCATGATCTTATATAGGCAGTTACAGAGCGATATGGGCCTGAAGTCATTGAAAGAGGCTGGCTTGTCAGATTTGGGGATAACGGCTATGAAAGTGGCTTTGATGGCCGAGGGGATCTTTCCTGAGTAGCTGCAGTGGTTAATAACCTTGAGGAGGTCCAGGCCCAGAAGGTAAAAAAAAGCAAGGTAGAATTCGATGGTCCATCCGTCAGGTCCCGGGCTTTTGTCTTTTTGGAAGCCTCGAATAGTGGCTTCAAGCTCCCCTAATGAGACCTCCTTGATGAGTTCTTCAGCATCCTCGTCATCCACAAACTTGGGGAAGAGCTCGACAACTCGCATGATCTCTAACAGATTGGCTTCCCTCGGGGCCATATATATGTTCCTGAAGTGTGAGGTGGCTAATGATGTTAGTTCTCTGGAGTTTTGAACTTGTTGTCCTCGGTCATTTTGCAGCTCCCAGATAGTGTTGATCGATTTCCGACCATTTGCAAAGCGGTGGAAAAATTTTGTGTTATCATCCCCTTCCCTAAGCCAGATTGCTCTGCTTCTTAATCTCCAGCTTGCCTCTTTGTCTCTGAGGATTTGAGTTCTCTGATTGATCAGGGTTTCATACTTGGCTTTCTGTTCCGGGGAGTTGAAAGTTCCATCCGACTGCGAATCAAGATCAGCAATTGCTTGCTCTGCTTGGGAGATTATTAAGTCATCCTGTTCCCTCTTTTTGTGAGCCCAATCTCTGGATAGCACCTTTATTTCAGTGAGGTTTTTTACAAAGCAATTGGCTGGATCCTCCTCCTCAGGGATTGGGTGTGTTTTCCAGAAGTCGGATATTAGTTTGATATAGGAGGGGTCCCGGAGCCAAGTGGAGTTGAACTTGAAGGGAGCCTTGTGCTTCTGTTGCTTTTCTCCAATCTCTAGAAAAATGGGTCTATGATCTGACATTCCTCCACTGCCAACCCATTTCCTGGATCTTGGGTGACTATTGTGAAAGGCCACCTTGATAATAAAGCGGTCCAGTCTCCTAGCCAAGCTTTGGTCACCCGACCGGTTGTTCCTCCAGGTATGCTGAATCTTAGCCGAGGGGATGTCGATCCAGTGGTGATCCTCAAGAAGCTGCTCGAAAAAATCAGAAAGCGGGTCAATCTGCGCCATATGTCCCCAGGATTCTGAGAAGCCCAAAGAGAAATTTAGGTCTCCCCTTAGAATTACATTCCCATTTAGGAGGAAGGGGGAGTTGAGGAGCTTTCGCCAAAAGAGTTCCCTGCTGTGACATGGTCCATAAACATTTATGATTCTTAGCTCTTCCTACAGCTCCGTGGAGTAAATGTCCGCCCCCAAGAAACCCTCACCACCCCATATGTTCTTCAGGTTAATCGAGCAGTTCTTGAAACCAATTGCAATGCCCCCAGAGTGGCCCGAGACATGAATAACATGGAAAGACCAATCATGCATCCAAGAGTAGTGGATAGAAATGGCCGAATCCGCTTTGCAAAGGGTTTCTTGTAAAAGGATAATGTCAACCATCTCGGAAAGAAGGAGTCGCTTTAGGGCCAGCTTTTTCTTGGGGCTGGCCATCCCTCTGCAGTTGAAGGATAAAAGCTTCATGGAGGGGGCGGGTGGGGGGGGGGGGGGGGGGAAGGGTGTCCTTTGCTCCAAGAAACCTTTCAATGCTGTGCTGTTTTCCCTGGATCACTTCGTCCCCAGCTTGTTCTTTTGTCTTGTGTATGTTAGAGGGTCGGCCTCTACCCTGCTTGGGCGAGAGGATGGATGGGGCAGTATCCAATCCTACGGCGTCCGGTTCTTTCTACTTTGCAGTTGAGCGGGTGGAGTACCTCGGAGAGGAGTTTACCGAGGGAGAGGGCGATTGAAGGGGACGGGACAAGACGGAGGAGAGGGGGCCAGAGGTAAAAAAAGCCGATGGCTGTGGGAGAGGGTAGGTCATATAGAGATGGTGAGATTTCGAGGGGGGAAAGGGTGGGCGGGAGTCCATCACCAGGTCGAGAGCCAATGGGGATGAGGGGCTGGGGATCAAGACCGGAGGGGGCAAGTGGAAGGATAGAGATAAACAAGAAGAATTAAGATGTGATGTAGAGACAACAGGGGGAAGAGACATACCTGATGAAAGGACGAATCCCTTTGCTTCCCTTGAGCGCATCAGAGGAGGAGATGGAGGCTTGATCAGGTTTTTGCCCTGATTTTTTTCAGAGGTGCAAGCGGCGCTTCCACTATGTCTGAGGTCTTGATATGTTCCGCCCTTGGTGCTGCCACGACCGGAGGCGCTGGGGGTCCCGCTGAAATGGGTTGATCCTGCATTATGGATTCCTCTTGAGTCTTTTTGAGGAGGGGGAAATCCCTGTAGAGGTGACCCACTTGATGGCACCTCCTACATCGATAAGGGATTCCTTCATAGTCTAGCTTCTGCTTCCTCGAGAATGATTTCCACTAAATAGTGATGTGTTCCTGCAGGCCTCCTCTCGTGTCTAGGTGGACTAGAATCCTGGCATATCCCATCATCCCCGTCGAGAGATAAGATTTGTCCAATTCCATGAAGGTGCCCAACGAGTTTCCAATTCTCCTGAAAATGTCCTCGGACCAGTATTGAAGTGGCAAGCCTGGGAGTCTTACCCAGACAGGCCTGATCCCGATTTGTTCAGTCTCCGAGTTGAAGAGGGGCGTCCATCTTTTAAGAAGTACTGGTGCTTTTTCGAAGTGCCAGAAAGATGACAGTACCCAGCTTGTGTGGTCAGCCCTTGCGAACCTCAACGCGAACCAGCTGTTTGGACAGAGGGGATTTCCGCCAGGTATTGGCCCCAAATTTCCGTAGCCCAGCTCTCCAGTTTTTCCGCTGAGTAATTCCTGCCCTGGATGCGCCCCACAAGAACTGTGTCTGCTAAATCCATCGCGTCTCCCCACTGGATGTCTTCTTCTAGCCTCAGAATGATTTCTTCAGGTCTGGATTTAAAGCATCATTGTTTCTTCGTCGGGCAGGAGGACATGCGGCTAGGGTTTGCAGGTGCCCTAGATCCAACAGGTGCATCAACCGAGGGGGGGAGAGGGATCGAAAGGGGGGGGGGGGGATAGCCTCCGGGAGGGGGGGGATGGTGCTGTAGCTTCCAAAGGAGGCAGGGGGAGCTATAGGGGGAGGGGAGCTGTAGGAAGGGGGGCTTCAAGGGGAATGTCAGATAGATGAGGAATGGGTTGTAAACCCTACAGATTTGAGGGGCCGGTATTGATAGGGGAGGATTGGAAGCACTCCGCTAGAAAACCAAGGGAGGCCGGACAAGGAACAGAGAATGGTGCCCAGGAAGAGGGTTCGGCAGGCTGTAGAGCGACAGGGAGAGCCGGATCCGTCGATTGTGTGAGGTCCTCAAAACTGGCAGACATACTTTCACTGTATAGACCTCTAGAAGCTGTGAACGCGGAGCGCCAAATGGATCGTTCTGCTATCAGAGAGTCTGAGTAGTCCACCTCGTCAAGATCCATATCGCTAGCTGCTTAAAACAGAATGTAACCTCGGAACCAGGTAACCGCAGGGACCGTCACCGACAGCAAGGAACGCCGTTGGGCCACTCAGGGGCGAGGAATGTTGAACAGCAAAAAACCTTCCGGGATTGAACAGTCGGGAGGAAAGCGATGGGCAGCAGCCGTTAGCTGTTTTGGCGCAGTGACAAAGACCATGCAACGATCGGCGAAATAGGGTAAACTAGAATAGGGTGAAAAAATGGAAGGGTAAGTGGAGAGCCTGCGGAGGTATGGGGGGGAAAAATACAAAGGACAATAGTAAAAAAAATCCCAGGCTCAAGACTCGATGAAGTACGGTGTCGGGGATGGCTGCAGGACCGATGCCGGCCTGCAGCCCCGTTACACAAAACTCCGTTTCAGGCCATGCTACAGGTGCCTGATCGTACCAGCTCCGTCCGCCTCCGACCTCATGCTCGAAGCCAATCCTATACTCTCATAACTTTAATCAGGTATATATCTACTAAAAATGGGTTTACAAAGATATTTCAATTGATATTTGAATCATACTAAAGAATATCATAATAGATGAGGTTATTCATGAGTTTCTACTTATACCAACAATTAGTATTACTAATGTGAATTTTTCATTTGGTGATGGACTAATATGATTCTACTTGGAGGTTAAAATAGATCCATGTAGGTATTTTGAATAGAAATGTATTTTCATTTTGCATTTAAATCATATTTCAAATTTGATGAAGAACAATTTGTTAGGAAATATTATTTGTGACTTCTAGTTTTTGACCTATAGTGACTCTTTTGAGTATAATATCTCCATCCTATGTGTGATTGACATGGTTTGAATAGGATAGTAAATTAAATTCAAGCAGTTATACATGTCATAAATAGGGTCTAAAAAAGTGATGATTTGGCATCTAATACCCATCTAGTAAATCTTTTGATATGGCCTTGAGAAAACTTGTAGTGACTAAATTAATTTGTAACAATTTAGATAATCTCTTCATCATGCAAAATATTATAGATTTGTAAGTTTTCAAAGAAGAATATTCAAATAAATTTTGATGGCAATATGAATGCATAATTCAATAATAATTCCATGGAAGAATGTTGATTGAAAAAATTTGTAAGCCTAAATGAATAAATATTTCATGCAAAAACAAATACATCAATAAAATATGAGTTCTAGATAAGAAATTCAAACTCAAACTCATGCCATTCCATTGCCTGCCTTAAAGTGTTCAATTTTCCTTTAGTGAATATCCATTCTTCCCCATTTTTACTCCTAAAACTTTATTTTTTAAATTCATCTTTCATATGTATTCCTTCTCCCATAGATCTTTGTTTCCAATATATTAGTGGATGAAGTGTTTCTTACTGTACCAAAAGTGCGAAATGGTCTAAATAGAGTACCAAAAAAATCAATCCTATTATTCCTAATTTTATCGATGCATTCTTAAACCACCATAGTTTAAATTCAGTGGAATAGAGACTCATTGAAGAATTTTTGTAATCAATACGTCAAGAGTCATCATATTATTATCTCTACTTTCATAGTATTCAAATTCTTTTGTACATTATGAAAATAAATATATATGTTTCTAAAAAAATATGCTACAAGTTTTCTAATTGTTTTGCATTTCCCCAACAATAATGCCAAAATATCAGGTAATTTACTTACATAAATTGTGTAACATTTTTATTATCAATTCAAATTACATAAACTTGTGAAATGTAAACATTGTATATTTAGAATTAGATTATTTGTAGTATGTTCTACATAAAATTCTTATGTTTTTTCTACTAATGCATAAAGTTGTGAAATAAAATAAATGAAACAAAAGACAAATCCATTGGTTAATTATTTCTTAATTTATACACAAGTGTTGTAAATTAGGATGTATTTAGTATTCAACCCCGAAGATCTAAATCTTCTACAACAATAATCCATTTGGTGTATTTTGGAATATAATTCAAGGAATAGATATTAACTACAAAAATGAAACACACCACACTAAACTTAATCATTTTGGAAATGATTATGTACTTAAACATTGATCGTACTACTAGGACGTTATTGTCACCAAGTTGTCTCTCGACATAATTTAGGCACTTCTTCTTTCCATGAATTGTTTATATGAAAAGAATACTAATATATGAGCTTAAAAGAATAATTCCATAAGGAAACACAATGTAAATACAATTATAAAATATACTTGCATTAAGGAAAATATAGAAAAAGACAACCATGATCTCATCGAGTAAGTTCCATCTCCAAAGAATCAAGGTGGTAAATTATACTATAGTATCTTAACAAGAAATCAAGTCACAGTACTATACATAAGACTATAAAATGACAATCTATATGAACGTGATTCCTAAGAATTTTTATTCTTTTCCATCATAAGTTAGACAAAAGGTCCAAAATTCCTCCCTTAGAATGAAGAAGGCTCTCTTGTTTATACCTAAACTTCCTTGAAACTAAAATAACAAATATCAAATGGAGATCCAAAAGTTTCTCATGTGGTTACAACGAGAACACCTCCAAGGTATTTGCTAATAAATCACAAGGTATTTGCTAATAAATCACAATTAATTTGATCAGAAGCTCCAAGATTCTTTCCATATCCAAGATAATTTATTAATTATACCAACTCCATGAAATATCTTTAATAGTTGAAAAAAAAAAAATCAAATTTGGAGAAAGTGATAAAAATCTGCATTATTATTAAATCTATTCATTCTTGTAATCACTAACAAACTAACCCAAATTTGAAAGATAAGTGAAGGTATGTTATTGTTTTAGTTAGTCATATTCACTTAAAATAATAACATAAATGCAATATAAAGTACCATGAAGCTAATCCCTTGGAAAACATTATAATGAACTCAATATAAAATTACAAGAAAGTGAAAATGGATTATAAAATCAAGAAAAAAGTTGTCAAAAGATGGTAATTTTCTTGACTCGATAATTTCCCGTGTTAAACAAGCTAGAAGTATCAACACTAACATAAATAAATTTGGTGATGTTGATTTGTATGATGTAAATATGATGGTGATTGAAGATAAATGTACAATTCTCAACCACCTAATGAAATAAAAAGAATAAGTGAATTTAACCAAATAAATTTGGATTGAGTAATGCTGTTTAGGAGTAGATCAAGTGGTTGGAATCAATAGTATTAATGCCACCAACCTCAGTTTGAATTCTACCTGAACTTAGTGCATGATTATATGATCTACGTAAAGATATGAGGTCTATAGCTGCAACCCAATGGATTCAAACATGTGTCTTATAGATAATGTTGATTAGTTGATTCTTATTGATAATGTTGAGTGGTAAATTCCCCTAGCTTGGAAGGAGAAAAATGATCAAATGATACAAATATTTGAGAATTTATAACAATATATGCTTTCAAGGGTATCCAACATTAGTTTGGGTGAAATGTGGGCTAGAAGCTACAATTTTAATGTGAATAATTATACTATATATGTTATTGGGGTAGTATTGTGGGTATGGCTAACACATCCATGTGTATTGTAAAAATGAATTCATCATGAAAAATCCTAATTAATATGATAGAGCATGCTAAAATGACTACAATACCATATAGGTAATAATTACTACTATCTTATATCCACACAATTATTAATAAGTACTATATGTTTATCCCTAATCTATATATGTTAGCAATTTATAACTATATCACTTAAAACATCAAATTTATCAAATTTGCTAGTATTGATCCAGAATTATGCAAGAATGCAACAAAATAAGGATATATGCATAAACACATAGATGCAACAGCAATAAAACTTCATTTCATTAATATCAAAGAACCGAAATATTCTTACATACAAAAATGGAAATAAACTAGCTCAATGATGGTAGCTTATCTTTGAGGAGACATGTGGCCGATATATGCCTCTAAATTATGTTACAATGAGGCTTAAGAGACTTTTTATTATTTAACAAAAGGGAAAACCCTAAACAACCAAAACCCTAATACCTAGAGATGGAAAGACAAGAGTTTGTGGGCCCCCTTCCCATGGTTGTAACTTGGTCATATTATCTCCGTTTGACACATACGATACCTTGCTAGAAAGATTTCTCCAAGTAGTACATGATTTGTTGTAGGTCCTTTCCTATGGCTATGGGCCTACTACAGATCTCAAAAAAACGCTATTAAGGGGGGTCAAAATGGATTTGGAAGTTTAGGGTTTGAAAAACTACTAAAAATAGTAAATGCTGCTATAAATAAGGAAACTAATGAAAGCAATTAGAGGTCTAGGGGGAATAGGAGGGTGGCCACTAATATCTACCTAGATCAATCCTCCCCCCTTAGGAAGCAATGGTCCCCATTGCGTGCAGAGCCTCCATGAGGTGAGGAATTTTTTGTTGAACTTCGTCCTTGGTGAACTACTTCCATTGGTGAAGGAGTTGGCTTGTATTGAAAACTAGATATAGTCGAATCCTCTATTAGCGAGTGTTATTGATATACATGTCCATGATACAATCAGTTTTCATCTGTTCAATGCAGTTTGGGTTTAAATCAGTTGGTGTGAGTTGTTCTGCAATGTTGGATGTGTCCAACAATGGTGGAAAGTATGGCAAAAGGCAGTCCACATGAATATTCGGTGCAAGGCAAAGAACGGTGGAATGTTGAGCTCGAAAGAATTGTCCCCTACATCCTTGGTGATGGTGTATGACCCATATCAGAGCAGGAAAGGCTTGCATTGGGGCCCAGTGAGGTGTTACTTCTGCAGATGTAGCCCAATTTTGTCACCCACCTAGAACTTGTGTGGCACCTAATGTTGATCATGTCGTTTCTTGTACTTAGCATTACTTTGTCCAATATGTCATGGACCTGTTGGAAAATTTGATGAATGCACTCAATGAATTTGTTAGTCCTATCAGCTTTTGACTAGACATGAGCCAAGTCTGCATGAGTAGCTGCAAATGGTATAACCACGTCAATGTGACATAGTGGCTTGAGTCCCAATCCCACCTAAAAAGGGATATGGCTAGTTGAGCTATGGAGAGCTCTATTGTAGCTGTGTTGGACATAAGGGGAGATTTCATCCCATGTGGTTGATGCTTCAAGTTGCACATGCGCAAAATGTGTACAATCATCTTGTTGACGACCTTTGTTTGGCCATTAGCTTGGGGGTGGAAATCCATGAACTTAGTGAGCTTAGTATCCAACATCAACCATAGACTTGACCAAATTTACTTAGGAACTTGTTATCCCAATCTGAGATAATGACCCGTGGGATCCTAAAGTGTACCCACACTCGTTCAAAGAAGAGCTTAGCAGTGGCTTCTACTGTGATACTCTTCTTGTAGGCCATCATAATGGCCATCGTACAGAATCTGTCGATGACCATGAAAATGCAGTTGTTGGCATGCTTAGTAGAAGGAAGGCCCAACATGTAATCCATGGAGATGGACTCCCAAGATCGACTAGGATTAGGTAGAGGAGTATATAGGTCTTTCTTGTTGACGGTCGGTTTGGCAATGACATAGGCAATGCAGGATCATATGTGCTTCCCAACATCATGTCGAAGGTTCACCCAATAAAAATATTTTTGTAGCACTGCCATTGTTTTCTCTACTCTAAAATGTCTCATGACCCAACTGTAGTACGCCTCCAAAATAATATTGGAATAATCACTTGACGGAACACAAATGTGTCCTAGGTGGCATAACAATGCATCCTAGAGGTGAAAATTTGGAACTTTCTTGCCTTATAGGAGCGTCTAGTATGTGTTACCGAATTCTAGATCACTCTTGTAAAGATGCATCGACCCCGTAGTCTCATGCTCACAAGAGTTGAGCACAGTGGTCAGCGCCACGACTGATGGTCAGCTGAGGTAGTATGCAACGTTGTTAGTGCTGCCCTTCTTGTACTTAATGTTCAAATGGAAATTTTGCAAGTATGTGTTCCATTTATAATGGAGATCATTCTATAACTTCCCTTGTGTCTGTATGAACTACATGGGTCAGTGGTTTGTGTGGATGATTGTTTCCTTCCCCATAATGTAATGCTTCCATTATTGATAGGCTTGCACAATGGAATACATATCTTTGTTATAGGTGGGATACTTTTGGACTGTGTATGATCGTGTCTCAATATGATAGGCCACTGGATGCCCCTACTAAGTAAGAACTGCACCAATAACATAGTCAAAGGCATCTGTCTCGATCTCAAATGGTTGTTACAAGTCTAGTAATGTGAGCATTGGTGTAGAGCAGAGGTGATGCTCCAACTCAGCAAACATATTTTGTTTGGATTTGAACCAAAAGAACTTTGCTTTCACTCCTCCCTTGGTGACTTGACTCAAAGACCAAGTGATATGAGAGAACCCAAACACGAAACTATGGTAGAAGTTGGAAAGACCTAGAAAGTTATAGAACTTTGTTAGTGTGGTTGGGGTTGGCTAATCCTGAATGACTTGTATCTTGGCTAGATCCACATGCACACCCCACTCATCAATGATGTACCCCAGATATTGAACTTGGTCATACCAAAAGTGAATTTTTCCAAATTGGCACACAACTTGTGTTGTCGTAGGGTTTGGAGGACATGTCTAATATGGTGGAGGTGCTCTTCCCAACTCTAGATGAATATCATAATATCATACAAATACACCACCACAAATGAGTTGGTGAAGGGTCACAAGATTTTTTCCATCAGTCTCATGAAGGTTTCAAGAACATTCGTCAACCCGAAAGGCATGGCCATCCATTCGAAAAGGCCCTCCTTAGATTTGAAGGAAGTCTTCAACACATCATAGGGTTCGATCAATACCTAGTGATAACCAAACTTCAAGTCAATCTTGCTAAAATATTTCCCCCCTTGATCTGCTCTAGAAGGTCGTCAATTCATGGGATTGGATACATATTCCAGATAGTGACTTTGTTCAACGTCCAATAGTCAATACATAGTCTCCAAGTCCCATCCTTCTTCTATACCAACATAATTGGGCTTCCAAAGGGTGATGAACATTTCCTGATGTCCCCTTTCTACAAATACTCTTGAATTTGCCTCTTGATTTCATCATTCTGCATAAAATAGCATTTATAGATCAGTCCATTCGATAGCAACACACCCAGGGTCAGATCAATGGAGTGCTTGCCTTGACAGAGTAGAGGTATCCCTGTGGGTGAGGTGAAGATGTCCCTGTACTCCTCTACAACCTTTTCCATATGTTGTTGTCATGCGAAGGAGCCCTATCTGGTGGTAGTGGCCACAATCTTCTTCTTGTACTGAGGATGGATCATAAGGAAACCAAATTTCATGGTCGGGGAAATGATCCTACTACATTGCTTTGTAGCGATCAAAGAAATGGTGGTAGGTGGTGCTACCTCTAGTATCCTGTACAAATTATTTCCCCAATTAATAATAACAGTGAGAGGCCTAGACTCATACACAACATATCACTTCCACAAGTATTTTTGCATAATAATACATCACAAACTTCAAGAGGAGAAACATCACACAGTACCTCATCTATGAAGGGCTTGATGTTGTAGGGAAGTACAATGTTGGCTGATGCAGAGATCTCTCCCTTAGTGAAGCCACTCAAAGGTGTATGGTTGCGGGTGTGGTTTTAGTAGGCCCAACCACTTCACGAACTCTGCTGAAATGAGCTTCTTTTGGATCCTACTATCGGCAATGAACTGCAACGGAGAACCCTTCACCCACATATGTGAGTGGAAGAGTCGCTCCTCCTCCTCTGGATCTTTGGGATCATCCTTCTGGATCTTGGTGGTGGAAATAGTGGCACTAGGCTCCGCATTGATAATATGCTTCCCCTTGTCATTCCCCTTGTCTATTTCTAACTTAGAGTCAGAACATGCATCTGATTCAGAAGCCTTTAGTTTGGCCACCAATGACTACTTAGCTTAGCACTCACTTGTATTGTGAGTGGGGCTCTTATGGAAATCATGCCAGTTACTTGCGTCCTTCTTTGTATTCATGGTGTTTTTCTTTGCTTGCAGCTTCGGTGGGTTGTCCTGGGTTGCCTCGCCTTAGATTTTTCCTTTTTTCTATTGTTTGGGGGTGGATTTCACTTGCTTCATATTCATAGATCCAAAGTATCACTTCTTATGTTTAAATTTATGCTTGATCTTGACTACGTATCGATAAGCGGAGATAAGCGAGGAGATGTCCAAGAACTCCATGTTGTCCTGGATGTACTTATGTAGATAGCCATGGTACTTGAGTACCAAATGTTGCTCAGAATCCTTGATACCCAGCTTCGTGCAAAGGGTATGGAAAAAAATTGTGAACTCCAACACATCTTGGTCCCTTCCCTGTTGCAGCATGGTCCACTTTATGTATTTATATTCATAGCTCCTGACAGCGTAATATTTTTCCTTGATTGCATCTCGGAAAGTATTCCATGTTGGTGTGGCTGAAAACAATGAGTATTTCCGCTCATCATTTTGTTCACAATAGGTTTCCCCACCAATCCTTGACATGTGGGGCAACTTCGAGGAGGGAAAACATAATATCTTCCCGATTGGAAAAGTCACGAACTTAAAAATATACTTCCAACATATTTAACCATCTATCTATGGCACTTGCATCTATTTGGCCTTCAAATATGGGAATGTCAAAGTTAAATTGTTCCTTAAAAGGAGTGGCACCTCCAAAGTGGTTGTTTGATAAAAATGCATCATCTGTGGGCAGTCACTGAAGGATCTGGGAAAAGTTATCCATCATCGCGTTCCTTTTTCGCTCAAGGGCTTCCTCAAGCAATATTTTGAAAGGATCTATTTCCCCCTTATATTTATTTTCTTTTTCCATGGGAGGTCGTCGGGGTTTGCAAGGCTGGTCTTGCAAAGGTTCAACTAGTTCGATCCCTAACTCCTTATACACTGACATTGTTGGGTACATGCAAAGAAAAACAGAGAAAGGCTAGACCACTCTAATACCACTGATCCAGACTTATGCAAGAATGCAACAAAATACTGATATACGCATAAACACAGAGATGTAGTAGAAATAAGACTTCATTTCATTAATATCAAAGAACTGAAATATGCTTACATACAAAAATGGAAATAAACTAACTTGGGTGATGATAGCTTATCTTAGAGAAGAGATGTGGGGTCTACATGCCTCTGAACTATTTTACAATGAGGCTCTTTTTATTATTGAACAGCAAGATAAAACCCTAAACAACCAAAACCCTAACCCTTAGAAATGGAACACCAAGAGTTTGTGGGCCCTGTTGGGTTATTTGGGTAGCCAACTTCCCGAGTTGTAACTTGGTCATATTATCTCCTTTTTGCATGTACGATACCTCATTGGAAATATATATCCAAGAACTACAATATTTTCCATATGCCCTTCCTATGACCACAAGCATGCTGCAGACCACAAAAAAATGTTGTTTAGGGGGTCAAAATTGCTCTAAAAGTTCAAGGCTTGAAAAAATGCTAAAAATAGTAAATGCTTCTATAAAAAAGGAAACTGATGAAACCGACTGGAGGTGTAGGTGGAATATAATGTTGGTCACCAATATCCATCTAGATCAAGTATTTAACTTACAGTATTTGTATGACTAGCTTTCCTGGTAGTGTAATCATGAATTAGTCATTTTGCATTAGTGGAATTCTAGTATAGGTGAAAAATATAATGCCTAAATATATTACAAAGTATATTTAGAAAATCATTACTAATTTGTCTATACCAAAATTTCAATAATTCCAAAAAGTTAATATAATTTATTTTTCTTCATTTTATAATAATGGATATGAAAAGTTAACAACAATTTATAACCATCATCTTGAAAATAAAATTAAAATTCTTTGGAACTTTAGGGTTTTTAAAAAATATACATCGTGACTCTTTTTCTAAGATAAATAATAATAGTCATTTTTCTAAGATAAATAATAATAGTCATTATCCTTATAGTAAGTTTAATTGGATCTCTTTTTTAATCTTTTCTACATTTCATATTTAAACTTTTGGTTTATTATTTGACTTTATAAAAAATAGATTAAATCAAATTTAAAAAATCTACATGGTGCCTCTTTTTCTAAGATAAATAATAATAGTCAGTATCCTTAAAGTAAGTTTAATTGGAGCTCTCTTTTTATCTTTTCTATATTTCATATTTAACTTTTGAATTATTGTTTGACTTTATAAAAAACAGATCAAATCAAATCGTGCAATATTCATTGATTCATTTAATTGTGTAAACATCCTTAATCAAAGCATACCTAGAGATATGTTGCAGACCTAATCTTCATAGTCATAATGTTGGATATGTGTTATATTTTTTTCACGGTTATCACAATGTGTGATACATATGTATTGGGTGCAGTGGGGGGGAACATAGCGGGGATGGAAGCCCCCATTTATAGGGGCTTTGTGGGGGAAGGTGGGGTACTTCCCCTTTGCATGGCATTTAGGGAAGCACCCAGAAAAGAAAATGAGTGATTTTTTGCATCCATTTTCGGCGGTTTATGACAAGCGTATTTTATTGTTACGATTTTTGGGTGCATGGTGGTTTTTCCCATGATTTTCTAGATTCGACCAAAGGAACTATGGTTATATTCTAATTCTAGGTTAATGGATTCCCACATTGACATATTTTGGATTTATGAATGCTACAACATGTATATATAATGTATTGTAAGATTGTAAAGGAGCATAATGGAAAATCAATCTGGTTTTCTCAATTTTGGGTTTCAAGAGAAAAATCTATGTGTATGTTATATGTGAATGCCATTGTATCTTTTTTGTTAGTTTTAAGAATTTGGTTGCAAGTATTATTTTTACAGGGTTAAAACCTACATTTTGTATCAGAGTAGCTTTTGCTTAAAGGGGTCACACCTTTGTGGTTAAGGGGTTTTTTTGGGCCTATGGTAGACCTTGTTACAATTGGACACCTGCAAGATTGATTCTTGTTGGGAAAGGAATTGGAAAATAATGCAAAAATAAATATTGAGAAATTCAATGGACATAGTTTGGTGTTGTGGAAGCTCAAGATGGAGGATTTGTTGGTGGATAAATATCAGTGGATCATTGTGGATATAGGTACTAAACCAATCACAATTTTGATAGAATATTGGACTAAGTTGTATTGAAAGGCTAAGAGCACAATACGACTCTCTATCTTAGATTTAGTGTTACTAAATGTTTCGGGGGAAGATACAAAAAAGGATATATGGGACAATTTAGGGGCTTTGTATCATTCTAATTCTATGGAAAATGAATTGTTCCTAAGGAAGAAGTTGTATAACATGAGGGTGGAGGATGGAAACTTGGTGAAAAAGAATATAAACACCTTCAAGACTATGGTAAGTTAGTTATTATCTATTGATATTATGATTTCTGATGAGGATAAGTGCATTTTCTTGTTATGTTATCTACCAGACTCATGGTATAATTTGTTTCTCTCCATAGGTAGTAATGCAATGACCTCAAAATTTGATGAAATATTTCCATCATTTTTCTGATAGTTGATGAGATGGAAAAACACAGAGCTCCAAAATAAATATGCCTTGTTTGTGAGAGGATGATCCCAAAACAGAAATAGAAATAAGTCCTCAAGTGGTAGATCTAATTCTAGAGGGAGATCTAAATCTCAAAGAAAACTTGTAAAGGTATGTTGGAAATCTGGAAAATAATGGCACCATAGGAAATATTGCATATCCAAAACTACTAATAAAAGAAATGGATTTGATTATGCTCCTTCATTAGAAGCTAAAACCACCTCAAATGAAGGTGGGGATGTGTAATTGGCTTATTCAAGTACACATGTAGATCATGAGGCATGGATGATTAACCCACATGCATCCTTTGATTTGATCCCCCTTAGGGAGTGGTTCTATGACTATGAGATATATAATGGTTATGATGTCTTCCTAGGTGATGATAGGAAAACTAAAATACTAGGATGAGGAAAATTAAATTTTAAGTTGACAAGTGGAAGGATTAGAACACTCTCTAGTGTTTTCCACATTCTAGGATTGGGTAGAAATCTAATTTATGTAAGAAATATGGATGATGCATGTGTAAAAAAATGTTTAATAATGATGCAACAAGATGGTTCAAGAAGAATTCTATGGATGAGTGGAGTTTAGATCATAATTGTGTACAATATTTTGGAAATTATCTTTATTGATGGGTGCAAGTTTTGTTGTTCCTAAGCGTGAAGACGAAAATATCGTGTCTCTGGAGAAAATACTATGTTGCAGCATCAAATACTGAGACATATTGGAAAGAAGGGCCTTCAAATACTACATGGTAATTGTATGACATAAGGCATGTCTAATTTCTCTCTGTATTTTGATTTTTGTGAACATTGTATATATGGGAATCCAAATCAGGTGAGGTTCTCCTTTGGTGCTAAGAGGGTAGAACGAGTATTACACCTAGTGCATAGTGATGTGTTTAGACTTGTGTTGATTCCATCACTAGGTAAATCTATGTACTATGTCTCGTTTATAGATGAACTTTCAATGAATGCATGGATATATTTCCTGAGGAGGGAATCTGAAGTCTTTGACAGGTTTCAAGAATTGAAGCCTTTGGCAGAAAATTAGACAGAGAAGAAGATTAACTTGTTTAGGATAGATAATGGTAGAGAGTTCTATGGGAAGGAATTTAAAGAGTTGTATAAGAAGTGTGTTATATCACAAAATAATACTTATCCATACACACCTCAACAAAATGGAGTTTCAAAAAGGATGAATAGGAAGATGATGGAAAAAGTAAGGAGCCTTCTTAGTGGTGCTAGGTTAGGACAAGAATTATGGGCAAGAGTGGATACTGCATATTACCTGGTTAACATATCACCTTCATAATTGTTGGAGGATAAGAATCCACATGAGGTATCAATTAGTAAGAAACCCTCTCTCACACATTTCAAGGTATTTGGTTGCAATGCATATGTACATGTTCCAAAGGAGAAAAGAACCGAGTTAGATAGTAAATATGAAAGGTGCATATTTATTGGGTATAAATATAATTTAAAAGGTTACAATCTTTGGAACCGAATAAGAAAGAAGGTTGTGGAAATTCAATATGTGGAATTTATAGGAGTGAAGGATTCCATGAAATAAGAATTACTACCAATAGAAAAAGAACCAGATAAGATTGTGTTTGAAGTGAACGATGAAGAATCAGACTTGAAAAAATAACAAGAATAAGAAGATGAACCACACAATCCAACTTTGCGAACATTAGTTTAAGAAATAAGGCATCCAAAGAGGTTTGATCCACCTAATTTCCATTAAAAGTTATCTTTACTCATTATTGATGATGATCCTAGAATTGTTAGGGGGGCATTGGAATCATAGGATGGAAAACTTTCGAAAAAGTCCATTGTTGAAGAAATGGTAACCTTGGATAAGAATTAGGCTCGTGATTTGGTGGATTTTTCAGATGGAAGAAAACTCATTTGAAGAAAATAGCTTTTAAGGATAAGTTGAATGCAAAAGGAAAAGTGGAGAAACACAAATCTCAGTTACTACAAAAATGTTATTGCCAAGTGTAAGGAATTGATTTTGGTGTATTTTTCTTATTGCCAAGCCAACTTCTATTAGATTTACTTTATATATTGTCTTTTATTTTTATTTTGAGGTAGAATAGATGGATGTGAACACAACATTCTTAGATGCGTATCTGGAAGAATATGCCCACATGAAGTATCCATAAGGATTTGTAGTCAAGGGTAAGAAAGAACTAGTATGCATGTTAAAAAAATTCTTTGTATGTGTCAAAGAAATCACCATGTGAATCATTGTGTGTATTTAAATTAGATGGTGATTATTTTATTTATTTGTTCTTGTATTTGGATGATATGATGCTAATTGGAAATGAAAGGGAAATTATGCAGGATGTGAAGACGCAAATTTCCTATAAATTTGATGTGAAGGATCTTGGTGCTACAATTTTTATTTTGGCATGTAAATTAAAAGAGATTGGGAAAAGAGGAAACTCTAGTTAAATTAGAGGAAGTATATTGAGACAATATTATAGATTTTTAATATGTAGGGAAGTAAATAAGTGAAGGTCCCTATTCTTGTAGGTGTAAAGTTATCTTCAAAACAATGCCCTAAGACATAGAAAGAGGAAGAGGACATGTCTTGTGTTCCATATGTGAGTGCAATTGGAAGTTTGATGTATGCAATGGTATACACCAGAGCATAAATTGAACATGTGCTTAGAGCATTGATTACATTTATGTTAAAACTAGGGAAGGAACATTAGACAACAATAAAGAGGATTTTCAAGTATTTACATGACACTGGTGATTATTTTCTTTCTACCAAGGAAGGCTAGGATTGGAAAAAGTGTTGGATATATGTGGCTTTGTTGATGCAAACCAAGTTGGAGATATGGATCATAGAAGATCTACAAGTGGGTATATGTTTAACCTATTTGGAGGAGAAATAAGTTGGATGAGCAAGAGATAGTTGATAGTGGCACTTTCAACTACAAAAGTTGAATACGTCGTAGACACTCATGCAAGAAAGGAAGCATTTTTTTTATAGATAATGTATTTAGTTATGGGGTTGGTGAAACAAGCTAAAAGGATCGATTGTGACAACCAAAATGCAATTTTCTTGGCAAAGAACCATGCTTATCATTTTAAGACAAAGCATATTGATATTCAATATCACTTTGTGAGGGATATGGATGAACACAAAAATATGTCGCTAGTAAAGATAGACACCTTGAAGAATGTTGTAGATGCATTGACAAAGTCTGTGAGCATTCATAATTTCTCTTGGTGTAGATAAATAATTTGCATCACTTCCTTGGATTAGTACTTGTGTACTCTTGTGGCCCCTTGTGTGCAAATAAAAAAAGTGGGAGACTGTTGAGTATGTGTTATATTATTTGTACAACCATCTAAATATGTATTTGTTTAGTGCAGGGGGTTCACAATGGGGGTGGCATCATCCTTTGTTTCAGGGGTTTTCAAGAGGTGGTAGACCCCATTTTTGTTGTTAGTAGTTTTTGGGCATATGTCGTTTTTTCCCATGATTTTGTAGATCTAGTTAAGGGAACTAAGATTATATTCTAATATCATGTTAATGTGTTAGGGGTTCATGAATTATATGACATGTATATAATGTATTATAACATTATAAGGGAGAATAATGAAAAATCAATATGGTTTTCCTAGTTTTGTGTTCAAAGAGGAAAATCTCTATGCATATTATATATGATTTCCATTGTATCTTTTCTAGTAATTTTAAGAATTTGTTTGTAGGTATTATCTATATGTGATTAAAATCTACACATAAAGAACAAAAAGTATAACCAAACTGTTGGATAAGATTTTTTTCTTAACTTGATCCAAAATTTCAATTTTTTCACATCCATTTTAACTCAATAATAAGTTTTTCAAAAAGTGATAATCATTTTGTCAGGCCAGGAGGTAACTCCTCAAATGTAATTGATCTATTCATTTAGGTTGTTCATTATTAGATACAAGAGGGAGTGACTTCTCAGTTCATCTCCCGATGACTCTCCATTTCTTATATTATTTATTTACACTAATTACAGCTGTTCACCCAATCCCTATGATTAGGTGTCAACATTCCCCCCCTTAATTTGAAGGGATATTGGTGAGTCCAAGCATCATTCTAAATATTTCAAGATTTTCTCTTCCAAGCGCTTTCATGAAGATGTCTGCAATCTACTCATTAGTGGAACAATGACGAAGATGGATTGTTTTGGCCTCAACATGATGTCGAATCAGATGATATTTTGTATTGATGTGCTTCGTTCGATCATGGAACTTTGGGTTCTTGGCCAACTTTATTGCTGAGGTATTGTCAATCATGGGTGCAGTCGATTGTACTTGTTTTACCTACAAATATTTAAGAATTTTCCTAAGCGACACAATTTCTTTTGTTGCCTGAGTTGCTGCCACATATTCTGCCTCTGTTGTGGAATCTGTTGGAACTAATTATTTGTGTGATCTCCAGGAGACAACTCCTGAACCAAGACTCATAGCATAACCTTGAAGTAGATACCCTAGTTTCTTTATCTCCACCGAAGTCTGAATCAGAGTATCCTATCAAGCTAAAGTCACCCACCTGTGTATACTTGATTCCAAAGTCTTGAGTTCCCTTCAAGTACTTTAGAACTCTTTTTGCGGTAGAGTAATGTCATCACAAGGCTTTTGCATAAACCCGACGAGGATTCCAACAGCAAATGAAATGTCTAGTCTGGTAGTAGTTAGGCAGTTGAGACTTCCTACAAGTTGTCTATACTTTGTTGCATCCTCAAATTCTTTTCCTTCAATGGATGTGAGCTTTAAGTTTTGTTCCATTGGAGTAGTCAGAGGATTGCATTCATTCATTCCAAACCTGTTCAACAGATCTCCAATGTACTTCTTTTGAGAAAGGAATATGGCCTTCGGATGTTGAGTTACCTCAATACCAAGATAGTAATGAACATAGCCCAAATCAGTCATTTCAAAACCTTTCCTCAATTCCTTCTTTATGGATGCAATGTAGCTCTCATTGTTTCCTATCATCAAAAGATCATCTACATATTCCATAAGATATACAACTGTTTTTCCAACCTTCTTGACAACAAAGTTGCATCATCAAGACCATAATGTTTGAAATTGAGTTTCAGAAGATGCTCAGTTAGTTTTTCATACCAAGCTCACGGTGCTTGTTTCAGGCCATACAAGGATTTCACAAGTTTGAATACTTTATGTTCACATCCTTTTACAACAAATCCTCCAGGCTGGGACATAAAAACATTCTCTTTTAGATCTCCATTCAAGAAAGCAGTTTTTACATCCATTTGATGAACTCTCCAACCGTTTTGAGTTGTTAGGGCCAAGAGTGTTTGGATGGTAGCCCATTTTTTTGTGGGGGAAAAAGTCTCCTCATAATCGACCCCTTCCTTCTGTGCAAAAGCTTTTGCCACAAGCCTGGCTTTGTGCTTGTCAAGTCAGCCATCAGCTATACTTGTTCTTGTAGACCCACTTGCAGCCAATTGGTTTGGTTCCCAATGGAGGATCAAGCAGCTTCCAAGTGCTAGTCTTTATCAGGGCATCATACTCCTTTTGCATCACTTCTTTCCATTCATCATGAGAAGCAACTTCTTTGAAGGAAGTTGGTTCAAAATCTGTAGACAAATTCAATTCACAATCATAAGAAACATCCATATCAATAGGTGAATGAGAGTCATCTACATCACCTCCATTTTGCCGGTTTGAATTTCTAGTTCCTGTCTTTCCAACCTCATCAGGATGAACACTTTCAAGTGTCTTTATTATCCACTTTGGGGGACATTTCTCAGATGGTCTAGGATGATCCATTGATTGAGTTGGGACTGAATCAAGAGTGAGTCTCCCAATTCTGTCAATCACACCACTCAAAGTATCATCCTTTGTTGGAGTTTCATGTGGGGGATAGAGTGCTTCAGAAGAAGATTCCACACGTTGATCTAGTATAGGAATCCCCCATTCAAGATGTAGAATCTGATTATCAAATTCTTGAAATGATTTTGTGTTTGTGAATCTATCCAAGCAATCAAGTTTCCTCTCAACAACATTGTCAGTTTTGGATGATTTAAGAAAGATTACATCTCTAGATACAACAAACTTTTTATTGACTTCATCATAGAGATGGTATGATTTGGAGGTGTTTGAATACCCCGGGAAGATACACTTACAACTTCTTGCACCAAGTTTGTTTCTATGTACCTTTGGTATCAAGACATAACATGTGGAACTAAAGACCCTGAGATGCTTTACCGAAGTAATGTGTCCATACCACATTTCATAAGGAGTCTTGTTTCTAATAGCATTAGATGGACATCTATTCTTTACATATACAACACATAGAACTGCATTAACCCAAAACATCAATTTTACATTTTTGAAAAACATCATGGAGCACACCATATTTAAGATTGTCCTATTCATTCTTTCAGCTACTCCATTCTGTTGGGGATTATAAGGCACAATTTTTTGATGTTTGATCCCATGTTGGCGAAGATAGTTTTCAAATTCATTTGAAGTGTATTCTTTTCCATTATCAGTGCAAATAGAGCCAATATGAGATTGTGCATCATTTTAAATCCATGTATGAAAGTTATTGGATGTTTGAAAAGCATCAGATTTGTTCTTCAATAAATAAACCCAACACATTATGGTGTAGTCATCAATAAATGTCATCATATATTTATTTCCATTTGCAGAAGGAACAGGCATTGGACCACATAAATCTGAATGAATGAATTCAATTTTTCTATGTGCTCTTGAATGTGAATCATGAAAAGACTGTTTGCTATGCTTTCCTAGAATGAAATCATCACATTGCTTAAGTTTCCTAGGAATTGTAGGCAAACTAGTAACACCATTTTTCTTCAACAAGCAGAGGCTGTCATAGTTCAAGTTTCCAAATATAGCATGCCATAATAAACTTGATGTAAATGTACCTTCTTCATAATGAGAATTGTATGAGAAATTTTGTGCACGAGTAGAGGTACCCTCCAGCTTGAGAATCCTTTCTTCTTCTATCCCCATCATGACAAGTGAGTGTTTTGATGCTTTTCTCAACTCAAGCTTGCCATAAAACATATGAATGGAGTGTCCTTGTTGGCGAATGTGGACCAAGGACAACAATTTTCTCCTCAGCTATGGGAGATATAGAACATGATGCAGAAGAAAGTCTGGAAGACCAGGCAATTTAAGCTTGATTATGCCAAGCCCTGATGGCTTGAGTTTTGATTTGTTTGCAAAGTATACTGGTCCATCAACATTGTCAGTAAATTATTCAAAAAAATCTCTTCTAAAAGTCATGTGGCAATTTTCCCCTGAATCAAGCAACCAATCATTTTTCCAAGAAGTAAGTGAAGCATTAAATAAGCCTTCATTTACTCCAATATTACAGTGTGCCACAACATTTTGAGTGGATTCGGGTGCTTTACCTTCTCTTTGTCATAATTTTTACCTTTGGGTTGGTTTATTTCCTACTCAATTCTGTCCCAAGGAAACATGAATGTGGATGCATCATGTGATCCATCTCTTTTGCAGTGTATGTAGTGCAAATCTGACTTTTCTCCTTGAGAGTGTCTGCCCCTCCCCCCCTCCCCCCCCTGCCTCTGAAATTTCTTCCTCTTCCTCTTTGACCACCTCTTCCTCTGGAAGAATCTTGAGCAAGATTATTTTCTCTAAGTGCAAGGCACACAGCCTCATTAGAAAATTGAGGAGCTGTCATCTTCCCAAAAGCTTTCTCTTTTTCAGCAAATTTTTTCATAAGGGAGTCAAAGGTAATATCTTTGAGGTTTCCATTTTCTTGCAATGACTCAAGATAATTTGAGTAAGTGGGATAAAGTGCCTTGAGAAAAGCTATCAGAGGAATATCCAGTTCAACATTAGTGACTTTGGTTCATGCATAATAGATTTTACTTTTGATTCAAGAGCAAGAGGATCGTCATTTTGTTATTCAAGGGTGAATAGTTTAATCATGAGTTGAACAACTTCAAGTGTAGAGTGTGAGTCATAAAGTTCCTTCAGTTTATATGGCAACTCACCTCTTCATTTACTGATGCTGCAATCAATGCATAAGACTTGTTTTTCTTATTTTCCCAAATGGCGAATTCCTTGTCTAAAGTAGGCTATTCTGGCTCTTTGTCTTTGTTTCCAACACACACTCCTTTCCACAGCTCATTAAAAATGAGAGTGTGTTTGATTTTCCGCAATCATTCTGGATAGTTCTCTTTGCCAGTGAGAACCACTCCAATTATAGAGATCAATGAATGCATTTGAATGTGTACTGTGTAAAAAAGAAAATTCTCCTCTAGTGGCAAAAGTTTTCACTTGTTGCGTAGAAAAAATTGTAGAAAATATTATTCTGATATGTAAATATCAGAGGGATTTTTCGAAGTGGTCGTAAGATATAAACTAGCTTACAGGGTCACCTATGGCAGAAATGGTAAAAATTTCCATTCCTTAAACTAACTCGGCATATGAACAGAATTAGTTAAAGTTGTAAGCAATATACATTATATATATATATATATATATATAGATAGATGAGGTTTGGGAGTGTTCAGAAATATATGATATGGAGGAGTTGTGAGGCGGTATGATACCTATGTGGAACAATGTTATATATGAAACAAATAGCGTAATAGTTAGTGAAGGAGCCAAACAAACAGCGTAGGAGGTAAAACTGTGTAGGAGCCAGCGTATATATATATACCAACCTTATATATATGGACCAACGTGTTTATGTATATTGAACAGCGTAGTACCAGAGCGATATATGTAGGGGAGAGGATCGAGATATGAGGTTTGAACCCTGCTCAGGCGTAGCCCAGCAGATTCGGCAACAACATGGAACAACATATACCAGGAATTATTTCAACAATTTTCAAAAAGCCATTAACATCAATGCAGATGGTTCATAGCATACGAAACATACAGTAAGCTTCACTGCTTAGGAGTTTTGACCAAATACGTAGTTCAATGCTTCAACTCCTTTCTCTCCTTTCACTCAGTGAATATTGTGAGCCCACACTTCAAAACGCTTCATTTCCTTCACAAATTATTACTCTTAGCAGTGTTCAATCCAGCGTGGAGGTAGAGGGACAGAGGAAAATGGTAGGAAATGCAAGACAAATTTCTAAAAAAAATTGGCAGAAGGGAGTTACAATGGCAGAAAGGGATGCCAAAAATGGAGCTGGCTCTGATACCATGTCAGGCCAGGAGGTAACTCCTCAAATGTAATTGATCTATTCATTCAAGTTGTTCATTATTATATACAATAGGGAGGGATTGTTCAGTTCATCTCCCGATGACTCTCCATTCATTCTATTATTTATTTACACTAATTACAGTTGCTCACCCAATCCCTGTGATTAGGTGTCAACACATTTTATACGCATTATGGTTTCAATTTAAATAGAAATCAAGGGTGTCTAGTGCAAGAGGTGGGGTTGTTATCTACAAATCCATGGGCCATGCCTAGAGTCTTGGAGTAACAACCAATAATGTTTGAAAATTACGTGCTCTATAGAAAGTCTTACAGCTTACAAAATCTATTAATGTAACACTTCCTCCCACCCTCTTGTTTTTCATGGGTTGTGAGAGGTGTTACTTTTAAATAACGTAAATTTTGAAACAAGAACTGATATGATTACCTATTTTTTTGAGGTAGAAAAAACATCAACCGATTTTGAAAAGTGTTGATTCAGAATACACACACACACACACACACACACACACACACACACACACATATATATAAGCATATTTTTTGACACTATAAATTTTTTTATGTACATTATTTTTAAAATGTTAGTGATTTTCAGGTTGATTTTAAAAAGTGTTGATGTAGCGTCAAGCCATTTTTTTAGAAGACTTATTTTTTGATCCAGGTCCGAGTGTGACAAAGGACCCTTCTAAGGCCTTTTACTTCCGTGATGTGTTAAATTGCATTTTTAAAAGAAAATAAATTAATACATCTGCATGCTGTAAAGAAGAGGAACATGAAAATCATCAACACATGAAAACACAAGTCGTTGATAACCGAGTTCATCCAGAAGGGACAATGTCTCTGGGCCCCGGTGTCAAGATGGTGTAGGCCATTGCATTAAGTGTTGCCAATGGTAATGATGTAAATAAGAGATGATATCGCTATCATATAATGAAAATGCCCTCACGTAGGAGTGGTGCCAAGAGATGTTCTACTACATGAACTCTCAGTCAAAGGTAATCCTATCATTATGACACAAACTCATGCATGATGATAATGAGCATCCCACCGACATGGCATAAAAGGGATCTTAAAACAAAACATGCATAATGACACATGAGTATCCCATCAACATATAACAAAGGGATATCAAAACAAAACATGACGAATTGTGATAACAACTACATCACATAGATGATTCTGCATCACCTCAAGTAGGAATCGTGAAAAGAGGTAAGAAACAAGATCCCACATCAAGCATCAACAAGGATATGTGCAGCACAATGCATATCAAAAGAAGTACATGAACACACTGCATATACCTCACATCCAGGGTCCATCTAAAGAAGTATATGTCAAACTACTGAAGCTGTTTCAACCATCGATCTCACGGCATTGAATTGCATGGAAATGACTGCTCGCACATGAATGCTGACACCTACACTCCACTTAAAAAAGTGGCTTAAAAATAGAATGAGAAAATGAAAAATCTGAATGCACCATCAGATTGCTGGTGTCAAATAGTGCAAAATCGACTGTCAACTTTTTGAATTCTAAGAAAGTGAGAATCTAGGGCTCAAGGAATCTTTTAGATTCCCCCTAGATTCCTTAAAGATTCTCTCCTCCGGGTCCTCTGGAAATCTGCTACTCAAATCAAAATTCGAACTGTGCCATCAAGTTCCTTGCAAAATTCTGAGAAAAATGAGTATGAAGTTAGTTGCATTCTGACTCTATCGAATTTCAGCATCCAAGGAATCTGAAAGATTCCCTCAAAGATTCTTGAAGATTCTCCTCCACTGGGAATCTACAAATCTATTGCTCAAAAGGTGAATCAGACCTCGCCATGGCATTTCTTGCGAAAATCTGTGAAAATTGACTGTAAACTTGGTTACATTTTGATTAAAAGAATTTTTAACTCCCCAGAGAATCTTCAGGCATCAAAGAATACTCTGCCTCCTCTGTCTCGAAATCCATGCCACAATCCTGCTCCTCCATGCTTCTCGTACTGCGGAAATGAAGCTAGTTTATATGATAAACATGGCAAATTTAACAAGAGTTCCTTTGTGGCACGTTGGTTAAGGCGGACGAATGGAGGTGCAGGGGTTGGGGGATCAAATCCCGCCCCTACCAAAGCTAGTTCTTGTTACAACGATTTGAGTTGGCAAGTTTTTTTTTTGGCAAAGTTTGTTTCAGGTCATAACCGTTAAATTGTGTTCTTCATTAATGTCCCTTTAATGTTAACCATATGATATATGTGCGGGAGTGGGTTGGAGGCTTGGCGGCCATATACTTAATCTTAATTCGGTTATGTGGTTTGAGGGAGAGGCGTGGGGTGGTGGGGGTGGTGGCCCACCACCTCCCCTTTTTTATATATATATTTTTTAATTTTTAATATAATAAGGCAATTTTGAAAATTTCGAAATTTGGCTGAAGGAGTCATTTTAACGAGGTGAAAATTTCACCCAAAATTTGGCCAGAGTTGGCCAGATTCCATCCACTAGAAAAAGTCCAAATTGTGTCTCCATTAACCTACCCAGTCAAGAAAAGTCAACCAAAACTTTGAATGCCTCTATCTTCCTCATCCGGACTCGGATTGACGAACCGTTCACACCACCATAGTCACAATGACGAGATCTTTAACATGAACCTAGTTTGAGCATACTACAAACACTTTGATTTTTGAGCTTTCAAAAGCCCTCTTTGTCCTGCGTGTGTCTCTAGAGCCACCTGGATCAATCCTCCCCACTGAGGAGCTTTCGGTCTTCCAAAAGCATGAAAAATAATCTACAACTTTTTTGTACCTTGTCTACATCACAAGCGTTTAGAAAGGCCTCGCTTCCATCTCCTTCACCTTTGTTCTTTGGAGCCTTAAGCGATGAGTCAACACCTGCAACCTATAGTACATTGTTTTGCAAATTACATGCTTGACTTTCATGACCAACTAATGATCCAAGCATCCCACACTTTCCATGAGTTTATAACACATACTTGGTGGTCAAGCTTACATCAAGATGGACACAATACTCTAGGTATGACAACAAGGTTGAAATATCATTGTTGCTTCAACAAGTGATGGAAAACACGTCATCACTGCAACACATGCTTTACAATAATAAGGCCAAACACTATTTTTTCTCTGACAAGTGGTGGAAACATGACATAACTTCCAGAGTTTATCATGTGACTCAAAATAAGACTAGACATCATTGTTGTTGAACAAGTGATGGAAAACACATCGTCACCTTTACATTTTAAAATGCAACAAATGATTTACAAAAGCATGACCTTGACAAGCTAACATATCTAGAAACCATTTTTCACTTATTAATATGAATGGGTCGCCTCCTTGTGGCAGTTTTGTTCGTCGAACAATTGCTTCACCTGGTTCATGCACCGACGCTTTGTCTTTAAGGTGTTGCTCTGGATGGAGCCTCCAACATGTGGCTCTTTGATAGCCATTTCTATTGCAATGACTACAATCGGTTTTCTTCCTCCAAATCTGCTTAACATGTTTCTTTACCTGAAGTTGAGAGGGTCTTTCATGCCTCATCCTTTTGTGTGTTGTCATTCTTTTCCAACACTTAGAAAATGTATGGTTATGTAATCCACAAAAGGTACATGTTTTTCGATGCCATTTGTTACATTCATCATTAACAACATGATCATAATCAAAATTAACATTCATGTGTTGAGAGTGGTTATACCTTTCCTTGCTGTCTTTCGTGTAAGTATGGCAATGAGAGCTTGCCTCCGCTCTTTCCCTCCAATGGAAACTTCCATGGGATGATGGGGATGTTTTCCCATCATTCTTTTTCCTCGACAATTTGGACGATGCCTCAGACGAATCTAAAAACTTTGAGCATTCTCCTTTAGTGTATCTCGAGCCTATAAAATGAGGTCTCTGCATAACCCCGAATGGTTGAGTCATGTCTTGGTTATTAACACCAAGTTTTTCTTCCTCCTCGTGCCTCGTCCTTGTAAGGATCCTCATGCTTTTCCTTGTAATTGGGATCTCCAAATCCTTGACAGAAATCATACTATGTGACGACGAAATTGAAAGGAAATTAACATCTTTTACCTCCTCTATCGATTTGGAAAGAACTGATGAGGGCTTCTCATCATCTATGGTTGGTGGTTCTCTAGCTGTCTCAGCGCATTCCCCAACTTCCTGTTTGACATACCTAAGTTCTAGGAGATAGGGTAATTCTTCTATTTTGATGGGGTTGACAATGCCTTGGCCATTAACACCCAAGCTTTTTCCTTCATACCCCATTTTCCTCAACAGTTTGGAGCTAATTCCTATGGTGTGATTTTCAAAAACATTGAAATCATCATGAGGACATATACATGAATTCAGAGAACTAGTTTTTACCTCACATGGGTCACGCTATAGCTTTTCCAAGGCCTCGTCCTTTGCTTTTAGCTGCTGTAGCAAACTATGTTTCTCCTCTTTCTCTTCGCGTAGAAGCATCTTCAATTTAGCGTTATCCGTGGCTCGCAATTGAAGCTACAATTGCTCTTTTTTCTTTGTCTCTTTTTGTAGAGTTTCATACATAATTTCCACTCTTGGGAAATTTTGAGCATGGTCTCATACATCGCTTTTTCATCCTTTGTCACTGCACATTCCATTGTTCATGCTTGCAATTCACATCAATGCAAAGACCACTCTGATACCACTTAATCCAGGTCTAGGTGTGAGAAAGGACCCTTCCAAGACCTTTTACTTTTGTGATGTGTTAAATTTCATTTTTAAAAGAGCATAAATGAATACATATGCATATTGTAAAGAAGAGGAACATGAAAATCATCAACACATGAAAACACAAACCATTGATAATGGAGTTTGTCCAGAAGGGACTACGTCTCCGAGCCTCGGTGTCAAGATTATGTAGGTCGCTGCATTAAGTGTTGTCAATGGTAATGATGCACATAAGAGATCATGTCGCTATCATACAAGGAAAATTCCCTCACGCAGGAGTGGCACCAAGAGATGTTCCACTACAGGAACTCTCAGTCAAAAGGACTCCTATCAGTATGACACAAACTCATGCATGATGATAATGACCATCTCACTGACATGGCATAAAAGGGATCTCAAAGCACAACATGCATAGAGACACATGAGTATCCCATCAACATACAACAAAGGGATCTCAAAACACAACATCACGAATCGTGACAACAAGTACATCATGCAGATGACTCTGCATCACATCAAGCAGGAATCATGAAAACGAGTAAGAAACAAGATCCCACATCAAGCATCAACAGGGATTTGTGCAGCAGAATGCATAGCAAAAGAAGTACATGAACACATTGCATATACCTCACATCCATGGGCCATCTGAAAAGGCAGATGTCAAACTACTGAAGTTGTTCAGACCATCGATCTCATAGCATCGAATCGCATGGAAATGACTGCTCGCACATGAATGTTGACACCTGCACTCCACTTAGAACAGTGGCTGAAAAATAGAATGAGAATATGAAAAATCTAAACACACCATCAGATTTGTGGCGTCAAATAGCGTAAATTCGACTGTCAACTTTTTGAATTCTGAGAAACTGAGAATTTGGGGCTCAAGGAATCTTTTAGATTCCCCCTAGATTCCTTAAAGATTCCCTCCTCTGGGTCCTCTGGAAATCTGCTACTAAGATCAAAATTCTGACTGCACCATCAGGTTCCTTGTGGAATTCTGAGAAAAATGAGTATGAAGTTGGCTGCATTTTGACTCTGGAAAATTTCAACATCCAAGGAATCTGAAAGATTCCCTCAAAGATTCTTGAAGATTCTCCTCCACTGGGAATCTGAAAATCTACTACTCAAAAGGCGAATCCAACCTCGCCATGGCGTTCCCTGTGAAAATCTGTGAAAATTGACTGTAAACTTGGTTACATTCTGATAAAAAGAATTTTTACCTCCCCAGAGAATCTTCAGGCATCAAAGAATATTTTGCCTCGAAATGCATGTCAAGGTTCTTCCTCCTCTGTCTCAAAATCCGTGTTGCAATCCTGCTCCTCCATGCTTCTCGTACTGTGGAAATGAAGCCAATTTATATGATAGACGTGGCTGACTTAACAAGAGTGCCTTGGTGGCACGTTGCTTAAGGCGGACGAATGGAGGCGCAGGGGTTGGGTGATCAAATCCCGCCCCTACCAAAACTAGTTATTGTTACAATGATCTGAGGTGGCGTGTTTTTTTTTGGTGGAGTTTATTTCATTTCATAACCATTACATTGTGTTCTACATTAATGTCCCTTTAATGTTAACCATATGATATATGTGCAGGAGTGAGTTGGAGGCTCGGTGGGATGATGGCCGCCGAGCCACATTTAATCTTAATTTGATTATTCGGTTTGAGGGAGAGGCGTGGGGTGGTGGCCCACCACCTCCCCTTTTTTGATATATATTTTTCTTTTTTAATATAATAAGGCAATTTTGAAAATTTCGAAATTTCGCTGAAGGAGTCATTTTAATGAGGCAAAAATTTTGCCTAGAATCTAGCTAGAGTTGGCTGGATTTTGTCCACCAGAAAGAGTCCAAATTGTGTCTCCATTAACTTGCCCAGTCAGCAAAAGTCAACCAAAACTTTGACTGCCTCTATCTTCCTCACCTAGACTCGGATTGACGAACTGTTCACACCACCGTGATCACGACGATGATATATTTAACATGAACCTAGTTCGAGCATAATCCAAACACTTTGATTTTTAAGCTTTCATAAGCCCTCTTTGTCCTGTGTGTGTCTTTGGAGCCACCTGAATCACTTTTTGACCTTAAATTTTCTAATGTGTTAAATGTGAATAATTATTTTCTAAATTTAACAATTTTTGAAGTAGTCATCTTCTTCATATTTTTTGTTTTTCTTTTAATTTTCTTTGTAGGGAGATCTTTATTTTTTTGCATAATTAAAGAAAAATGCCAATATTTTAAAGTTTCAATATTCTACATATTTATATATTGTTAATTAATTTTTCAATGCACATCAAATAATTGTCTCTAGAAAACAATAATTTATAACAATTGACATAAAAATACACATTTTGAACATAAATATAACAAACAAATTACACATTTTGAGGTTTTTTTTGCTAAAATTGACATGTCAAAATCACAATTTTTATAGGAAAATTTAACAAAAAATGGTTAAATAATAGTTAGTTTTTAAAAAAAAAATGGATTTTGTGTCAAATAATAACAATAATCACAGTTTTTTTCAAAAAATAATGATTCACATCAAAATTAAAGTGAAAATCACATAATAAAAATATTGAACATATAACAACATTAAATGAATACTTATTCCTGTCATAAAATGTTCAAGTCAAAACATTACAAGTATAACTAATTAATAGTTACAAAAAATGAGATTGATTTCCAAGAATAAATTAAATTTAATCAATAATATCACATAATCCATACTCTTCATCTTCTAGAGTTTCATCATTGTCTTCTTCCACAAACATTTATGCTTCAGTTTACTCATTTTCTTCTTTTAATGGATCTTTAATGTTTGCGAATCTCCCAATGCATGTCTTTCTAATCATTCCATCTAAGGGTGGTTCAGGTTACTTTGCCTTTTTTTCTACATGCGATTCATTAAAATTGCCTTTCCTCAACCCAATTTCTTGCATTGCACCTGGAAAAAATTGAAGAGCATTAATTCTTGGATGAATAAATTTGCACTGTATTAGGTTTTTTCAATGGAAATGCAATTTCTTCTTTTTTGTAGGAAACATGCTAGTGTTGTACTTAATTATCAAGTACAAAAGAAATAATGAAGTAAATTAGTATAATCACATATAAATTAATAAAAAGGATATTGAAATTCAATTTTATATAATAAAACTTAAGAGATCCTAACAATAAATCCAGAACCCAGTCTCATTCATTTGAACATAAGTCTATACGATAGTTAATCAATGACTGTGGTTTTTTATAAATGTTAACTATCTCTCTTTTTGCATCTTTATCTTCATATTTTAGTTTTTTACAACAACATCATAAACTAGTACTTGGTTATGACTCTTTCCATCTACCCGATTAAGAAGCAAATACTTATGGCTATCATCTTTTGACCAACTTTCAACATGGATGAACTCACAATCACTTATAATTGGTTGATCTCTAATAATATTTGACTTTTTCCTGTAACATGAAATAGTAAAAGTTCAATTAAATTGTACATAAACAAATTTTTTAACATTAATCAAACATATAATTTCAACATCTTACCATGTAAGCTGCATCCTTGATTTTTCTTTCCCCTTGAAGCTGGTCAATAACATTGAAAATTGTGTGTCTGAATGAAATGTCGCAAATCTCCATAATGGTGATGTTGTGACTTCTACAAATCCCGCAACCACTTTACTAAGAGACTTATAAGTATAAAGGTCATTATCATAGTTATTGTTTGGGATATTGAAACTATGAGGAATATCTTCAATAACTTGGGAATAATCCCTTTTAGGTATGAGTTTAGAAATATCTTCAAAATTACCTTATATTATTTGATATTGGACAGTCTCAAGCCCATTCCAAATGAAATGAGTAAGACTATGATCAAGTTCAACATTACTAAGATGCTTCTTTCTCAGTCTTTCCATCTTAATTTTTTCAATAAAGCTTATGAAATTATCTGGTGCTCCATTTGCATCCTTCTTCATCTTTAATGAAATAAAAATGATATGTATAAGTTAGAAAATAAAAATAGTATACAAATGAATAAAATGAATGTATAAATAAACATACCTTTTTAAATGCAAGATAAAAATATTTTAGTGTTTATGTAGAACTTGAATCTAGGTAGTTGCGTACAATATCATCCCAACTATTTTCATTCAACAATTTAACCAATTGTTCTTGTATTTTTATGTAAACCTTCTGACTGAATAGATAAAGTAAAAAAAGTTAATATAATATGTATAAAAAATACCATCAACAACAATATGTTATTTCTGTATTCAAGCTTTTGTGATCCATAATGAATTAAACAAAGTCTTTTGGTAGAAATCACATGAGAGAATCTTTTTGCCTCGCGCGTTTTGAACCAACAAGTGTGGTTCATCATGAGGACTAGATGAAGAGGTAGACCATGGCAAAGGCTTAAATAGAGAGCAATATAGGGACATAATTTCAAGTAACGGCTATATTTGAACAATAATGTTTAAATTATAATATTAATATATTAAAAACAAATATTATTAAGTAAAGGCAATATTAAACGGCTAGTTTTTGGAAAAAATATTTAAATAATGATATTATTTCATTAATTTATTAAAAATATTAATAGGTAACAACTATATTAAACGACTAATTTTTGAAAAATAATATTTAAATTAATTTATTAAAACCAAATATTACTAGTTCTTGAAAAATAATATTTAAATAATGATATTAGTTTATTAATTTATTAATTTATTAAAATACTAATAGGTAACGACTATATTAAATGGCTAGTTTTTGGAAAATAATATTTAAATTAATTTATTAAAATCAAATATTACTAGTTTTTGAAAAATAATATTTAAAGTGTGATATTAGTTTATTAATTTATTAAAAACAAATATTAATAAGTAACTGCTATATTAAACAGCTAGATTTTTGAGAAATAATATTTAAAATAAATAAATAAATAATCAAAGTCAAGCTTTAAAGGAGGGGAGTCAAAAATTATAGAAACGAGGGAAGACCCTAATCGAGACAAGATCGTTTGATAAATAAAATAACCAATGGAACTAAATAAAATAAATTAAATTAAAAATAATTAATGGAAAAATAATTAAAATAAAACAAAAATTTACACAAGTCAAAGTAAATATATAAATAAATAAATAAAAAGAAAAAAAAAAATAGAAACATATATATATATACAAAGAAAAAATAATTAATAAATAAAAAGCGGTCAACAATAAAATATGGGGCTCAGGCCCATTAAACAAATAACAAAAATTCTAAAAGGAGTTAAGAACGAATAGGATGATAAAATACATAAACAACACGAAGGATCAAGAAAATGAACTCTAATGAAGAATAAATCAACAACAAATACTATAAAAAGGATGCCAATACCTATATAGATATATAAACAAACAAAATAAATCCCAAAAAGAAGCCTAAAAAACTAGGAGGAAAAGACAGGGACCCAACTTCTACTTATATTCCAACCATCATCTCTGTTCAAATTATTGGGTCTTTTGTCAATTTCTAGGGCCTCCCTCAATTTACGATGACGGAAATGACTAACCTTAGTAATGACTTAGGCCTCCTCAATGCAGATGTGATTCTTATATTTCTCTGCATGCTCCGCCAAAGCAGAGGAGCAGGTCCTGCCATGCTTGTTGTCAGCAGCATGCTCACGAATCCTTTAATTAATTGAGCAACCAATCTCACCAATGTAGGGAGTCCCACAAGAGCATGGGATAATGTAAACACCCTTCATATTCTTGGGGTCCACTGGGTCTTTTACAGATCTAAGGGAGCTACGGATGGTATTTAAAGGGCGAAAGGTTGAAGCCACCTTATGCTTCCTTAAGATCCTTGCAATCTTGTCAGTGGTCCCTTGGATAAAAGGAAGATGAACACCAAAAAATTGATCCTTAGTATATTTCTTAGCACTAGGGCCTTTTTTAGCTCTGAGGAAAGCCTCAGTACATTGGTGTCTACTATACCAATTATTAAAGAAAACACTTAGGAGATGTGCTTTCTCTTCCTTAAGATGGTTCTCATCAGAAACTCTTAAAGCTCTAGTCACTAAGGTGTTGAGATCACCAAGCTTTTGAGCTAGGAAATGATGAGAATTAGCATGAAGATATTGTTCCGTATGAGTTTTCTTACAATATACCTGATGAGAGAAAGAACCATCATCATTCCTTGAGAGGAGGATGTCAAGGAAGGGAAGACTACCATTACATTCAAATTCCATGGTGAACTTTATAGAAATAGATTGATTGCTAAGATGGAGGAAACATAGTTCCAACTTTTGTTTACAATGGGACCAGATGACACAAGTGTCATCCACAAACCTCCTCCACAACTTAGGCAGAAGACGACAAGATGCTAAGGCCTTTGATAACCTCCTCCTCATCAATCTTGAAACTCTTTAACTCATTAACAAAAGACGCAGAGTCCTTGACAAAGGATTCTGTATGGCCAAGAAGGGGCTTAAGCTTCTAGGCTAAATATTTAGCAAGAAGATAAGTTGGCCCTCCTATCATGTTGACAATGGGTCTCAGAGGAGCCCCTTCCTTATGAATCTTTGGTAGACCATAGATTTTTGGGGTAAGGGGGCAACTTTCAATAAGCTTATGAGTGAACGAGCTGAGCAAGATACTAGCCTTTATAGCAAGAGCCACACTTTTTGAAATCTTCTTCATAGGATCCTTGTTGAGTTTCCTGTAGCTCCCGCTATTATGGAGGTGGTCCAACATCTTCCGATGGTAATCATCTTGATCAAGAATAATCACAGCACCACCTTTGTCGGCTTTGAGAACAACAATATTCTTATTATTGTTTAATGATTTGAGATCATCAAACTCAGGTTTGCTGATGTTATTCTTGGGGGGATTTGCCAAAAACATTCTATCTTGTGATTTCTACCGAAAGACATTCTTTAAAACAATATGTTATATTTAAAAAAAAGTTATAATCTAGAAATAAGTAAAAATAATTCACTAAACTTACTTTTGAAATTCCTCACACATTTCCTCCAATGGTAATTCCCATGACTTCACATCATATAATATTGTTTTTACATATTTTTCATCCTTCACTCATTGTAATGCTCTTCAAGGTGTGATAGTCATATCTTCTAGACGCAGCTTCATTTTAGGACATCATTTACCGCTGCTACATATCAATAGTTTAGACTTTTTGACCTTTTGGTTTTTCATTCCAATGTTCTCCCACATGCTAAAAATCTCATTAATCAATTCCTATATCTCTCCAGTTTTAAATTCCTCAATTTGATAGCCTACTTCCATACAACATTCCTTCTGAAATGTTAGACTAACCTTTGTCTTATACCCACCACATTTTTATTCAAATTCATTATGAATAAGTCTAACCCTTTGGATGAAAGTCAAAGACATCGTATACTAATTATTTGTATTATGCAATGTTGGTTTGATGGGGCCTGACCCAGGTTTAGTGTTATCTCCGCTAACCAAACAAACCCTAACTACTCGCCCTTTCGGCAACAAACTACATAGCGCATGCTGCAGTCTCACCTGAAGCAGTATTGGGGGATGAAAAAACTAGGTTTCTGCATCCAGAGGCTTGTGCGATAGGTTCCTATAGTCTTCATGGCTTAGATCTACCTTTGCGCACCTTTAACCCTTACAAACAAACAATTACTATAAATGCAGTTAAACAACTTCTAGATCTTCGTGAAGGTTTATATTCATTCAGAACATGCATAAATATTACAGATCTACTATTTTCGTGCAAAAAAACACATTAGTTCATGTAAATCATAACATAGAGTGAAGATACATAAGCTTGCAGAAGTAAGAAAGAAGACACAGATGCATCAAAGTTGGCTCAAAATTGTCTTTATTAAGTGTAATCATTTGATTACATAATTCTTTTCCCTACGCACTCAGCTGCAGGGGCCTACGCACTTAGCCTACGGACTTGCGAAGGTCTTTACACACCCAGTAACTTGCAGGAGCATTCCCCTTTCGCCTAAGTATAGGAATATCCCTTTCCTACATTAGCTTACTTTCCCTTACAACAATTTTTATCAAAACATTACTTCTTTAGACTCGTTATGACTCATCTATATATAGAAATTTTCTTACAATACCATGGTTCGTGGACCATGGGTAGGTCTCAAAACTCTCTATCACTTACCCACCTAAGAGACTAAAGTCCCTTTGACTTATACTAGCTTTGTGCTCTTCTTCCATATTTCACAGAGACTTTACACGCTTACAAAAGAAGATTACAAATTTTAAACAAAATTTGACTCAAACTTGACCCTAGGGACCCTATCCCAATAGGTGTACAATACAAATTGGGTGACTCTCCCTCGAGTCACTCGACTGGCACAGTAATCTTGGCCTGGAGTTCACAGAACTCCATCTTTAACACCTGCAAACCAGCAGTACCCTGCACTGTGGCCTGTTGTGCTTCTTCGACTAGCTTCTCTGTAGTAGGGCCTTCCATCGTGAGGTCGATCGTCCATTGCATCTGTTGGATGGTCTTCAACTTTTATTGAACTGACAGAGTGAGCCGGAAGGCTTCCTCTGTCCATGGTTTCATCCTAGCCCACAATATGGCCTCTTTACGTTTTAGTTCTTCAATCATTTTATACAGTTGTTGTCCTTCCTATAGCCGAGCGAAGTGCTAGACTTGTGCCGAAGTGCGCGCAGCTGACCTGATTTCGTCAAACTGATGCTGCTTCTCCCTTATATTTGTACCAATCTTCTATAGAGTGGGGTCCTCTTACAGAGATGTCCAAAGTTCCATGGCATGCTTAAAGAGATCTGTGCAGTCCTTGGCTAATGTGTCTAAAGTGGCCATTCCCTCTTTAATCATTGCTTCACGTTGCTCCCAGACTTCTAACAGAGTGGTTGATTGCAAATTCAAATGCAACTCTAAGATCTACAACGTAATTTCAAATCAAACTCGGTTGATTTCATCCTTTGATTAACTGACCGATGTAGCCAACTTCCAAATCTTTATTGTTGACTCTATGTCTTCTGGAATGTTGAGTTATGGCACCATATTACATGCCTGTGTAATGGATGCCTCTATGTTTTGGTTTTTCATGGCCATTTCTTCATTTGACTTCAGTGCTATGGCTTTTCTATGAATATCTACTTGTTGTTGGTATTCACTTCACTGATTACTAGCAGCGCGCGCTCCTCCCTGACCCTTAACTCGCCGGATACTCCTTGATGTAATTCATGGAGGGTCTAAAGTGGAAGCATCATGAGATTGACACCCAAGTCCTTCAGTTGTGATAACTGAGTGTTTCCATTCTCTGAATGCACGCAGGGACCCCTCTAGTAGTGGAATGACTCTGAGATCCAGAGTCTGATTAGTATCCAACACATTCACACTCACTGCAAGCTCACTTGAATCCCTCTTGCCTCACCAATGCTCTCTTGCATCCTCCCATCTAAATGTAGGTTTTGCAGATCCTTCTGCACATTCCCTTGCGCTCATTGGTATTGCTATTCAAACTGTGTCCATAGTTTTGTCATGGTGTCACAGACCTTATCTCCAATTTCATCCAAGTCCCCCTTAGTGAGGACCATTGGATCAACATGTGTGTGCTTGTCAGATTTTTGCTTCTTTCTAGGTCCAGAAGTTGTCTCCTTGGTCTGCTTCTGTAGTTTAAAGGGAGTGCTCTTCTCCTCACCCCCACCTCCTTTGACATCAGATTCCGCTTTGTCCTCAGTGTGCTAAGAAGCAGACTCCTCAACATTGATAGTGATCTCCTTACCAACGCACTCTTTCTCAGTAGTAGCTGCCTTGGCAAAAACTGCATTCTTCTGTTGTACAACTTTCTCTCGAGCTGAAGTCTACTCAACCTATTTCTTCTTTTACGCTGTTGTGCTCTGCATGGAGGAACTCGCCCCTGCCTTTTCTGTACTAGCACTAAGATCTAAGTGGTGTAGCCACTCCCCTGGTCATTTTCCAACAATTTATTGTACATCAGCGTCACCCACCAGGTACAACCACTTATACCATGTCTTCTTCAGATGCTTTCTTGCACGAATAGAAACATTGTGAAAATCCTCCTTGAACTCTACATAAGCCTCCAATTGTTCATATAGAGTGAGTGACAGCCTCAGCCTCTGGCTAATAACCATGCGGAGCTCCATCTCAACCAACACCCAAAACATCTTAGTTTCCATGACTCGCGTAGGTTCCTTTGTCGCCCACAGTGAAGCGAAATTCGGACTTCTCGTAAATTCGGTTCCTGTGGAGGGAATTGACTGTCTTCTGGTAGCCTCCACGCGACGAGGGAAATAAATAACAATAGGCAAGCATAATATAATTCCTTGCCTTGATCTTGTGCTTCGTGACAATTTATCAAAAATTATTTATAGAGGTACTGTGCCTAGTTTTACTGCACTCCCTTAGCACATTTGGCAGCAAGTGAAATTACTGGCGTTGAAACCTCATCTGCGTGACACTTCCTCATGATCTTGTAGGCCAAGATCTATGTGAAAAAATATGTCGCCTTTTCTGCAATAGATCGAATGGAATATCCTCGTGACTTCTTTACTAAGCCAGACTTGCTCTTCATTTGGTTTACAAGTTGCTTTTCTTTGGTTTTACCGCCAAATGGATCGGCTGGATCCACCCCTTGGTAGAGAAACATCATAATGTGGTGGCTCAGCATGTCTGTAATGGGAATGGGTTCTCCTAACCAGAGACATGCAACATGTACTAGGGTAAGAAATTATCGTACACAGACTATGTTGATGGTTGTTTTTCTGAAATGCCGCACGCACAACATGTTCAACAAGCAGACTTCTCAACCCTCGCAACACATTTCATTGGCTCTAGTCGCGTTACGTCGGTCTCTTCATAATAGATCTTCGCCAAATAATTATTCAATGCAAGCTAGGGGAATTTCTCATGATCCACTAGATCCCAATCTTCCATCTTAAGCGATGGAATGAACCCTAATAGTATGCCTTCAAATACAACTTTCTCCGGCAACAGTGGTGTAGAAACCATGAACTTTGTAGTATCTGGGCTCTTTTGTACCTTTGCTTTGCTTTTTCATGGTGGGATATACTTCGATAGCTAAGTTATAGGCTCACCCTCTTCAGCATCCAACTCCTCGAGGCCTCCACTAAGCTCTTCTTCATCAGGATGTAGGGGTTCATGCGGTTGTTTTGACTTCTCCATTTTCCTTTCTTGGCGAATCACAGTGGGGTTTTTTCTTGGTGACTACCTCACTGGAATTGACTGCAATTTCTTTTGTTTCTTCTCAGTAGCAGATGGCTTAGGCCTAATCAACCTTGGTGTTGTAGGAACAGAGGTTGTAGCTTCCATTTCCTATGTGACTTTAGGGGTTGCGGCTGCAGAAATTGTGGCTTTTGTGGGGTTAGTGGCTTGTTGGCCCTCATTTTTGGTCTAGTTTTGCTTAAGAAAACATATTTAGTTTCTATATTTTCCATCCATTTACTATCACATCCACCTCATTTTGATGTATTTTATGCATATTCATGTATTCAAATTTAATGTTGCAATTTTTAGAAGTTTTTATGAAAATTGAATTTCAAGTGTAACTTTTGGACAGAATCAGAAATTCCCATAATAGCTATATGGAAGTCATATTTGCGGGACACTTGGGCATGAGCTAGATACATTTATGGAAATATTGGGAAGTAGAACTGAACTAACTCTAATTGGTTCAGTCAAACCAAGCTAAATCAGGCCCAGTCAAAGCTAGTCAAACAAGACCACTCATTTAGAAAATCCATAAGAAATAGGGCAGTTTTATGATTTCATGGGATTTTCCATATTTTTAGTGATAGGTTGGATGAATTCGACTTGGATAGGAGGATATAGATATATATAGTTGTTAAAGATACTTTAGATCATTTTTTTTCATGATCTTCTATTTAAGCCAAAATTTTGAAGGCTTAGGTATGTAGAATTTGTATAATTTTATGTTAAGACATTTGAATATTTGAAGTTAATTTAAAGAACCTGTTCTACTTTCATTTTTGTTTTTCAATGGTGTGGATGATTGACAGAAGTTTTAGTAGTTGATAAACTCTTCAAGTGTGCAAATCAAGGGTGGAGGGCCCCCACTCCAAGCTAAGTACACTTCATTGTTAAGCTAGCGTTATTTTCATAAACTAGTTGCTTCAGATATGTTACTTGTTTTTCTTCAGATTTTATTACTTGATTTGATATATGATGATTTATGTTTCCTGTTGAATCTTGGTTTATTTATCATTTTCATATGAAAGCACAATCCAATGTTCAAGTTGAATTCTCCTTCTATTAGATTAACTAATAAAAACTAGAGTTCATCTTTCCTGTTTTCAAGTAGTTTTATGGAATTCCAGTCTTCTAATAATAGAATTATGATGAATGAATTTGTGATTAAGAATATCAAGGATCTCCTAAGTTAGGAACCTCTTTCACTATTTATTTGTGCATCTTAAGCTATTGTCAATTAATGGTTTTTGATTTCTATTCATCATGTACTATTGTAGAAGAAGGACACAAATGGATCTCCTAAGTTAGGAGCCACTTCATCTTACATATATTGCATCAGTGAGTTAGAAATTATTTATTAGATTGATATTTATAAAATGTATTTCCTTAGTTCTTCAAATTCGATCTTCTAATCTTGACTACATCTGATATCCATACATTTTGGACATGCCTCCAAGTTTTACAAACATAGATTGATAATGAAATATTTTTGTTAATAAATTAGCCCAACATTTTGGTGCCATTGCTGCTGAGGCACTCATCAAAAAACTCAATTAGAGAATAAAAAATAAATAAATAAAAAAACACAAAGAAAACAAAAATAATAAAAATTTAGTTATGTTATGTTTCTCTTAGTTATGTTTCTTTATGCTTAGAAATAGAGATCAGAAAGGTAGATTTATTAAACAAAACCCCACATCCATAGAAGTAGGACCATCAAGACTAACTACACCAGTTGCTAGTAAACCAACAATAGAGGAATTAGAAGAAAAACAAAGAACATGACAAAGATTAGCTTTAATTGAGAGCCAAACCTTGTTAGCTTGGGAGGTAAAAAGAAAACAAACTACAAAAGCAACACCCACTTCAGAAAAACAAAAGGAAAAAAGGAAAATTGTTGAACCAATAGATCAACCCATTTTTGAACCCTTAGATCAACCTATTTTTGAAAACAGGCAACAACTTGAATCTCAAATTGTCATCGAAATAATGACAGAAGAAGGGCAAGGATCTATTATTCTCATTCCAAAATAGAGGCTTGAATATGAAAGACAACAAAGAGAATGGAGAAGACAGAGAGGAAGAAGCAAAAATAGAAGTTGATAGAAAGAGAGAAGAAGAAAGAAAAATAGAGTATGATAACAAAAGACTAAATGATAATGAACAAGATGATCAGGAAGCTACTTTTGGCTTTCCAATATTAGATACAAGTGCAATATTAGGAGAAGAAGTGAAAATAAAAAACATTCCACCTTCTGTATTGCCTAACTTTTATGGAATGTCAACAGAAGATCCTGACTTATTTATGTTTGGAATTTGATATCGCCTCTTTCCTGCTACTTTGAAAGCAACAACATTAAAATGGTTCATGGTTTTAGGAGAATGTACAATCACTTCTTGAGATGACATGAAGAAAAGTTTTCTTAAAAAGCATCAAGCCTATTGCATGCCTAGGGACTCGAAAGAGGATTTTTTTAGAATGACACAACAAGAAGATGAAATTTTAGAAGAGTATTTCGAAAGATTTTCTTACAATCTTCAAAAATATAAACAACACCCTCTGAACTCATATACCATCCATACAATATTTCTAAAATCTATAAGAGATGAATATCTTAACATTTTGAATGTAATGGGTGAGGATGATATTTCAAACTTGCCATTTCATGAAATTGTAGATCTATGTCAAAAATATTCAAGAGGAAGATCAAAAACAGGGAGAGATATTAGTTCAAAAGAAACAAAATTAGTAGCTGGAGGGCTAACAAGAGCAGAGATAGGGAGCTTGCTGGAAAACATCAAAACTAATCTTCTAAGTACATTAGGGACACAAGTAGATGTTCTGAAATAAAACAAAAAGAAAGAATAACAAGAACAAATATTAGCAATCTTTTGTCACAAATGTAGAAACAAGCATGCATTAAGAGAATCTCCTTTAGATAGTGTTCAGGTATGTGATCTTTGCACAGAAAACCATTCAACATAAGACTATTTAAATTTAAAAGAATTGCAAATGAATCCAATGGAAGAAGTACAAAGAGAAGAAGGTTTTTACTATGTGGCACCAAGAAGGCCTTGGCAGCCAAGGATTCCTCAACAATTCCCATAACATTTCCCTCAACAAAACTATCAGTATCCTCCTCAAAAATATTGGAATACCCCAATTCCATGGCAAGCTTGGCCTCCACAACAATATCAAAACCAGCTTACACAATGTTGGAGAGGATATAGTTATCGAAATCATCCACCTCAACAAATATATCCTCAACAATATGAACAACAATAGCAACATCAATATCAACAACCATTTCCATACCAACAGTTTCAACAATATCCACAGTCCATGCCATTTCCACAACAGAATCCTGCACCATTACTAACACAACCACAGTAGCTACAAATGCCTTCAAACCAGCCTAGACCAACTCAACTACTAGCTCAACCGGTGGCAAATCCGAGTAACAAAATGGATAAACCTGTGTACAATGTGGAAGAAGCAACATATTTCCCAACATATTCCATTCTTCCCATAAATGATGTCCATTTAAGGTTTGGGAAAGTACTGCATAAAAATTCTCCTCTGATCATAGAATAATGAGCTGAACAAGGAGAACAACCTGAGACATCACATTTAGAAAATCAAAGTCAGAAAGGAAAAACTATAATAACTCAAACACCACCCTATCCAGAGAAGTTAGTAGAGCACAACTCAAATGACCCTTCCTGAATTTGATATTTTGGATAAATTAAAAAATTCTTGTGTCAAAATTCCTTTATTATAGGCAATGAAAGAAATTCCAATTTATGCTAAAACAATAAAGGAATTATGCATTAAGAAAACTGGTAAAAAGAAGAAGGATCCTACTACAATCCAAGTCATTGGAAAACTAGCTAGCCTCATGTCTACAAAGACAACAGTTGAAAAATATATTGACCCTGGTATCCCTATGGTTACTATTTCAATAAATAATTTTTCAGTTCCAAACACATTAATATATTTGGGAGCAGTTATAAAGGTAATGACTACAGAGACAATGAAACATTTAGATTTAAACAACATTAGATCTACTACTACAATTTTAGAGTTAACAGACATATCTAAAGTTATACCAGAAGGAATATTAGAAGATATCATAGTCTCTCTGGGTTCATGGGAGTATCCTATAGACTTCCTCATTTTGCAGCTGAAAACAAACTTAGGAGGACACCCTCTAATTTTAGGCAGATCGTGGTTAGCCACTGCTGATGCCTTTATAGGATGTAGATTAGGAAGTATGATTATTTCACATGGGGATGAGAGAAAGCACATCACACTTTATTCTCGAGTGCAAGCACCTTCTTTAGTATCATTAGTTGAAGGATAAGAAAAACAACAAACTAAATCAGTTCTAAGTATTAACCAAGTCTTTGCCCTTAGAGAAGAAGAGGAGAATGAAGATCTATTGGATATTTTTATCTCAGAACCATATATTTCAGAGAAGCTTACAGTAACTCAGTATGAAGTTGCAAGTAATCTTTTGAACCATTGTTTTCAAGAAACCTACAAAATTCAATCACTTCAAGATTCATTCATGGATATTTTTCCTATAAATACAATTACCAATTAAAAAATTAAAACAATAGAGATTTATCCTAGAAAAAATTTGAATATTGGTAATAACTTACAATTGTCGCAAGAACAAGAGGTAATAACATTGTTATAGAAATACTCAAAATATTTTGCCTAGGATTACACATATATGCAGGGAATTCACCCAACACATGTATCCACCACATCTATACTGATGACCATATTAAACTAGTGAGGCAGCCTCAAAGGCGGATGAACCCCATGATGAAGTAAATAGTGAAAGAAGAACTATGGAAACTATTACAATTTGGATTCATCTATCCTATTTTTGATAGTCAATGGGTTTCACCCTTAGTGGTTGTACCAAAGAAACATGGGAAGTGGAGAATATGTGTAGATTATTGAGAATTAAACAAAGCAACATTAAGAGATCATTTCCCACTACCATTTATTGACCAAGTCCTATATTCATTAAATGGGAAGAAATTATTTTCTTTCCTAGATGGGTTTAGTGGGTATAATCATATTAGAATAGCAATAGAATACCAAGACAAAACAACATTTACCTATCCATGGGGAACATATGCATACAATGTTTTTCTTTTTGGGCTATGTAATGCACCTGCTACTTTCCAAAGAGCATTCCTTGCAATATTTGTTGATCTGATCCATGAATGTGTAGAAGTCTATATGGACAATTTCACTGTATATGGAAACACATATGATGATTGTTTGAAAAATCTTGAGAAAGTTCTGAAACTATGCATAGAGACAAATTTGTCCCTAGGTAATGAAAAATGATACATGATGTTAACAGAGGGGGTAGTGTTGGGACACCATATTTCCTCATCAGGAATTAAGGTGGACACAACAAAAATACAAGTCATTGTGAATTTAATTCCACCTAAAACTCAAAAGGAGGTAAGAAGTTTCTTGGTTTATGCAAGTTACTATAGGAGATTTATTGAAAATTTCAGTAAAATAGCACTGCCTCTATTCAAGTTACTTGAAAAAGGTGTTGAATTCCAATGGAAAAATCATTGTCAAAATGCATTTCAATTATTGAAAGAAAAACTATCAATTGCCTCCATTATTTGAAGACCAAATTGGTCTTTGCCATTTCATATCTCCACTGATGCATCTGATACAGCTATAGGTGCATCACTTGGACAGAAAGAAAACTTGTTTAATTATGTTATATACTTCATAAGTAAAAACTTAACACCAGCAGAATTGAACTACACAGTCACAGAAAAAGAGATGTTAGTTGTAGTATATGCAGTAAACAAATTTAGGTATTACTTAACATGCTACGAAGTGTTCATTCACACAGATCATTCAACAATCAAATACTTAATGAACAAAGAAATCACAAACGGTAGAATAACAAGATGGCTATTGTTAATACAAGAATTTAATATTACAATCCAAGATCGACCAGGGAAGGACAATCAAGTAGTTGATTTCCTTTCAAAGCTTCATTCACTTGGTGATCCAAATCTCGTTTCAGATAATTTCTCAGATGAATATTTGTTTGAAATAACTGCCAAAACACCATGGTTTGCAAATATAGCAAACTATTTATCTTCTAGAAAATTACCATCCCAGTTCACAAAGAAACAAAAATGAAAGATAATTAGAGAAAGTTTTAGATATAGCTAGGTCAATGGTGATCTTTTTATACTAGCTTTGATCTGACAATAAGAAAATGTGTTAGAGAAGATGAAATATTAGAAATTTTGAAAGCATATCAGGACGAGCCATGTGGTGGTCATTTTGCAGAAAAGTGGACAACCTATAAGGTGCTACAACTTGGCTACTATTGGCCAGCAATCTTCAAAGATTCCAAAGCCTATGTCAAGAGGTGCAATAGTTGTCAAATAATAGGAAGGCCAATAACATCAGATGAAATGCCACTTAAGCCGCAAGTGCTCATAGAACCATTTGGAAAATGGGCTCTAGATTTTGTGGGACCAATAAATCCACCATCAAATGGAAAGAAGTACATCTTGGTATGTACTGATTATGTTACTAAGTGGGTTGAGGCAAAGGCAGTAGCAAGAGCAATAGAAAACATAGTGGTCACATTCCTCTTTGAGGAAATCTTTGTTAGATTTGGTGTACCAAGACATATTGTAACTGACCAAGGCACACAATTCACTTCCAAGCTTGTTCGTGATCTTATAGAGAAGTACAAGATTAAACATAGAAAATTAACACCGTACCATCCTCAAACAAACAGACAAGTGGAGTCGACCAACAAAGTACTGGAAAATATCATGACAAAGACAGTACAAATGAATAGGAAGGACTGGTTAGAAAATTTAAGAGATGCACTATGGGCATACAAAATAACATGGAAAAACACAACTGGGTTCAGTCCATACCAGTTAGTGTATGGAAAAGAAGTCTTGTTACCCATAGAATTTCAGGTACACACATTCAAGTTAGCAGCAAAGTTAGAAATGGAATTGTCTGAAGCACAACAACAACGAATAATGGAATTGAATCAAATGGATGAACAAAGACAGTAAATAGTGGAACACACAACTCTTGTGCAGTAGTAAAGGATGAAATGGCATGATCGATTCACCAAGAACAAAACATTCAACAAAGGAGACTGGGTGTTACTGTTTGACTCCAAATTCAAAGATTTCAAGGCAAAGTTCACAACTCATTGGCTGGGGCCATCTGAGATAGAAGAGATCTTTGATAATGGAGTTGTTAAGATAAAAAAATTGATCAAGAAGCTACTTCATTTATAATTAACGAACATAGGCTTAAAGTTTACAATAAGCCTATTAATAAAGAAGATTTTATGAAACAAATTTCAAAAGATAATGAGCTAGAAGTAATGGAACAGCATAAAAATATGCCTCCCATTATTCCAATAGAAGAATAAAAAATATAAATAAAATAAATTATATACATATAAAAAAATAAAAATAAAAAAATTGCTTCTGAAAACCAGGTAACTGGCACAAAAAGACATGAATTCATGAAGGGAAGCCAACAAGTTTGGCCTCCATGAATTCACAAAATTTATTTAACTCCGGTGACAGTTTGATTTTGCAGAATGCACCCAACAAGACTTGAGGACAAGTCTTCAAATAAGAAAAGCAGGAAGTTGCAAAAGAAACTCAGTTTGAGTAGTTGAAACTTTGAGCAATTGAATTGAAGAACGAACTTGAATTGTATTGCAAAAGGGACCTAAAACATTAATGAAAACATTTCGTAGAAGGAACCTAAAATGTTAGAAGAAACATGTATTATAAGAAAAATAAAATACATGACAGAAGGGACCTAACTCATCGAGTATCAATTACAGAAGGGACATGAACTACGTCAACGATCAATGATCCTGAATCAATGCAGAAATCAAGAACATGAATCAGAAACAAAGCCTACATTTCAATCTATCTTAGACGATCCATTAAAGACATTTTCACCTATTACTTGACCAGAAGACATCATCAAATACTATCAGGGAGTAATTTACAATGACTAACAAAATTTTGCTCTTGAAAATTTCAATTTTTTATTTTTTTTTAGAGATTGTTAAGATTAATTTAGTACCTCACATGCATATTTTACCTACATTTTACTACCTTCATTATTCTACTCAACCTATTCATATATATTCATCTCCATACTCATTATTCTACCACATATTCATAAACATACTCCAAATACCACATATTCATTTTATATTCCATATTCATTTCATATTCCAAATACCCTAAGTATTTTTCTTTTGAAAAGCAAATGGATTTAAATTTAGGGTCCAATAATCGAACTAGAGACTACAAAACCACACACAAGTTAGTATCATATATTTAATTTTAAATATGACCTTGACATGGTCATTTTAAAATTAAATTACATATATTGAAGTATGTGCATTATGAAATAATACAAGGAAAGGAAATCAAAATAATTCATTTCGACAAGTTATAATCAAAGCGCATAAAATGATGCTATAAAGGTGTAAAGTTATTAATGTAATGGCATGCGATGAAGAAAAACAATATGAAAATGTTTTCGAGGTATAATACGTGGGAAATGGATATGAAGTAGAGATATGATAACATTTAACAGGCATAAGGCCATGCAATGGAACTATAATGAAATTTAAGGGCGTGGCGATCAAATCACAATGCACCGTGAATAGGTATGAAATGGAATAACAATATGCGCTGGTGGAAATGAAGCATATGGCAGACTAACTATATGGTCATATGAGTAAAAAACAGTCAAAGGGTAAGGTAATAAATGCCGAAATGTGGAGGTAAGCACAGTGGGTAGATACGCAAGACAACCACGAAGAAACATAGTACATCCATGAAGGGAAGCAGTCAAAGATCTTACCATGTGGGAACGGTCAACCAAAATTTGCAAACACGGCAATGAATGTTTCAATAAAAACAACACCGTGGGTTTTTGCATTCACACAAAACTCATACACTACACCTCCACCATTTTTACACACAGACTTTTGTAAAAATCATTTTCTCTCCACCATCACAACCATTTGCAAGCTCAGGGAGAACAGTGAGTGTTGTGTAAGCTATTTAGCACACATTTGAGAGCCGGAGGTGAATGGTTTGACAGGAAAAAGGAAATCAAACCGAGAGAGAGGAGGAAAGAAATATAATAGAGAAGAATCAGAGAGATAAGAAGAAAAAGCGGAGTAGACTAAGGGATAAGCTGAGAAAACCAACAGTCGTGTAAGAGAAAGTGGAGTTAACTGAGGAAGATCTTGTGAGCAAGAAGGTAAGACCAAAACTCGATTTCTCTCAATAAATGCAGCGGATGTTTTGATGAGGAAATATCAAGGTTTTTTTTTAATGAGACACAAAGTTTGACTCCGAGATATAAGTTAGCGCTTCAACCACCGTTTACTATTTGTTAATGCTGTCATTTATTAAGACTCTGCCATCAGTAAAGAAATAAGGTTTTTAAATGAAGATTAACAGTAGAAAACATTATGGAATGCAAATTGATTAAGCCACGACACAGAGAGAATCACGACATTCCATTGCAAACAGGTAAATCAAATCGGATCCTCCATGCTTACTCATGAAATCGCTGAAATTGATTGATGAAACAAAATTTTAGTTGTAGTTTGATTGCATAACTAAATTATTTCGCCGAGTTGAGTGATGAAATAGAGTGTTAAGTTGTAGTTTGGTTTCATAAACACATGTATTCACCGAGCTGGGTGATGAAACAAAGTATTGAATACACAGTGAATTAGTTGTAGTTTTGATTGCATAAACACATGTTTTCACTGAAGACTGGTTGAGGAGACAGAGTGTTAAATCGTAATTTGATTGCATAAAACATTTGACTTCACCGAGTTGGTTGAATACATAGTGAATTAGTTATGGCTTGATTGCACAAACAATGGGCTTAATTGCACAAACAGTGAACTCAAGAATGACTTCAATTTGACATATAAATGAGATTGTCAACCATAGGAAAGTTATGAGAACAAAAAATGAAACATGAAACAAAAATGGTATGATATATATATATATATATATATATATATATATATATATATATATATATATATATATATATATATATATATATATATATATATATATAGATATAGATATAGATATATATATATATATATATATATATATATATATATATATATATATATATATATATATATTCAAAATCAAAACAGAGTTTCAATTTTCAATTTCTTTTCTTATTAATAGAGAATATAGTGAATGATATGCACTTCATTTATAAGGACAAAGCAGAGTTTTGGTGAAAGAAGAACAGAACCGAGAATGGTTTTTGCATCAAAGAATAAGCAGGATGTTTGTTTTTGTTTTTCATTTACAAAGGGTAATGTTTTGAAAAGAACAATGACTTATTGTTGCAGTGAGACAGAGATTAAACAAGCCTGATTTTATTGTTTCTAAAGAGTATTAGCAGAAAGGTAAGCCTTACTACTAACTGAATCAAAAATATCTTTATGCATGAATTATTTTTATTTTCATTTTAAAAAATGAGGTTAATGACAACAGAAGGATACATCAATTGGTTTTCAGAAAACATGACCACCATAATAGAACCGAAATTTCAGATTGAACAGTGGAAGAAGGAAACAGCAGAAAATTATATCAAGGAGGGCTTATAAGTTTTCTTTAGAGGTTTAATGGTCACAGTGAAAGTATAACCAGGGAGTTTGTAAGAAACTATACCCAATATCAAACAATGGTAGGAAACTTAATCATTCCATTGACTCCAGAATACATCTCCCAAGCATTAGATCTTCCATTGACAAGAGAAAACTATCATAAAGGTCTACACTTCGAGGAGAAAGCATGGACTTTCTTCTTTGAGAAGAACGGAAAGGGAGCATTTGATATAACTAAAGGCATCTCTAAGGAATGGTTCAACGAACCATGGGGAGAGTTAGTTTTGATCATTCAAAAATTCTTCACATGTGATAGAAGATATAGTGTGGCACATCTGTACCATATCAAGCTACTCCAACACATTAAAGGAGAAGTCAAAATAAACTTGCCATATTTCTTCTCCTGAAATCTCATCAAGATGATAGAGTCAGTAAAAAATGAGAATAAACCAAAAGAAGCTCAAGTTTATCATCTGGGACTAATAAAAATTCTTGTAGAGAATCAAGTAAAAACTAAAGGTATAATCTGGAAAGTATTTTTAGTCCAAAACAAACATGAAGAACAAGTCATAGAAGAACAGTAAAAAACAGATCAGGAAATCATAGTCATCATGAATTAACCACCCTATCTAATAACCAGGGCTAAGAAGTAAAACAACACTATCATGATTGAGAAGGAAACATCCTTCATATCCACTCATAGGAGGCATAGGAGGAAGAGCCCAATAGAAACAAGTAGCAAGGACCAAGAAGTGCAGATTGTAGAAACACTTTCTACAGAGAAACAGGTAGAAGACATAATTGAGAGATTGGAGAAAGAATCATTAGAAAAAGACTCATATTTTGATAATGTGGAAGCCACATCATTTTCAAAAGATACACAAGAACTAGAAAAAGAGTTGCACTTGAGAAAAATCAAAGAATTGACAGATCAACTAGAAATTAACAAGATCCTGGAAAAGAACTTAAAGAAAGAAAATCAATTATGCAAGAAAAATAATGCAAAGTTAGTGAGGGAGAATGAAAAATTAAATGAGGAGGTAGTCAAACTAAAGAGAAAGAATGATATACTTTGCAAATAGGCATTCAAGTGGCTTAAAGATAAAAACATGTGGAGAAACAAATATGAGAAACAGAAGGTCAAAGCTACTATTTACAAGGAAGAATACAGCATGGGGATAGATTATCTATTAAAGGAAGCATAGAAAAAATCATCAGGGTCAGGAACATGATTCACAGTAGAGGTCATGAGATCCAAGAGGAAGAAACAAGCATGAGGAAATGCTTGTGCATCAGTAAGGGGGAGATGTTGGCCCTCATTTTTGGTCCAGTTTTGCTTAAGAAAACATACATAGTTTCTATATTTTCCATCCATTTACCATCACATCCACCTCATTTTGATGTATTTTATGCATATTCAAGTATTTAAATTTAATTTTTCAATTTTTAGAAGTTTTTATGAAAATTGAATTTCAAGTGCAATTTTTGGACAGAATCAGAAATTCCCGTAATAGCTATATGGATGTCATATCTGTAGGACACCTGGGCACGAGCGAGATACATTTATGGAAATATTGGGAACTAGGACTGAAATAACTCCAATTGGTTCAGTCAAACCAAGCTAAATCAGGCCCGGTCAATGCTAGTCAAACAGGACCAGTCATTCAAAAAATCCATAGGAAATAGGGCAGTTTTATGATTTCATGGGATTTTCCATATTTTTAGTGATAGGTTGGATGAATTCAACTTGGATAGGTGGATATGGATAGATATACTTTAGATCATTTTGTTTCATGAAATTTATTTAAGCCAAAACTTTGGAGGCTTAGGTATGTAGAATTTGTATAATTTTATGTTGAGACATTTGAATATTTGAAGTTAATTTGAAGAACCTGTTATACTTTCATTTTTGTCGTTCAATGGTGTGGATGATTGATGAAGTTTCAGTAGTTGATAAACTTTTCAAGTGTGCAAATCAAGGATGGAGGACCCCCACTCCAAGCTAAGTACACTTCATTGTTAAACTAGCTTTATTTTCATAAACTAGTTGCTTCAGATCTGTTACTTGTTTTGCTTCAGATTTTCTTACTTGATTTGATATATGATGATTTATGTTTGCTGATAAATCTTGATTTATTTATCATTTTCATATGAAGGGAAAACCAGTGTTCAAGTTGAACTCTCCTTCTATTGGATTAATGAATAAAAACTAGAGTTCATCTTTCATGTTTTCAAATAGTTTTATGAAATTCCAGTTTTCTAACAAAAGAATTATGACGAATGAATTTTTTATGAGGAATATCAAGGATCTTCTAAGTTAGAAACCTCTTTCATCATTTATTTGTGTATCTTAAGCTGTTGTCAATTAATGGTTTTTATTTCTATTCATCAAGTAATATTGTAGAAGAAGGACACAAATGGATCTCCTAAGTTAGGAGCCACTTCATCTTACATATATTGTATCAATGAATTAGAAATTATTTAATTAGAATGATATTTATAAAATGTATTTCCTTAGTTCTTCAAATTTTATCTTCTAATCTTGACTACATCTGATATCCATACATTTTGGACTTGCCTCCAAGTTTTACAAAGCTGGATTGATAATGAAATATTTGTGTTAATTTGTGTTAATAAATTAGCCCAATATGGCCATCATTCTCTCAAAGATGATTTCTCGGCACCACTTAGGTAAGCTGACAAATTCTGGTTGGGCTAAAATGTCTTCCCAAATCTTCTCAGACATACAATAATCTCTCTCGCAGCAAGGGTTGAGGAAAATTCTCTGAAAGGAAAGTGTTCTAACACTGGATAGCCTGCCATATCTATAGGAGAATTCGAATTCAAATTGGACTATTTCCTCCAAATTTCTATCATAGATGCATCTTTGGTGGCAGATTTCCAAATATATGCACCATAAATGTAGCCTCCCTACTCCTTCTAATGGAAAATTTATCGTCCAATCATCTACAGTGCACCCAATGACTATTTTTCGACCATGCTACATGGCACCAATATTCACGGTTCGGATCTTATGGTGCAGCTCCTTCTGGCACCCTTCTCACTTGCATCGCACAACCCCTTTACTTTCTTGTTCCAATTTCTGGTCAGTGTATTTTATAGTCTCATACTTCCTTGCAGCTACCTGAAGTACTAAGACTATCCCACCATCATATCATCTTTGTGCGGGGGATTAATTACCTTTGTACAATTTCAATCGAATGCCATTGAATTTTCCGAGAAACAATTCCCCATTAAGCTTCGCGAGCTGAACTGCGCCACCATCTGTAATTTCCTTTACTACATAGGGACCTATCTAATGCATTTGAAACTTCCCAGAAAATTTCATGAATTTTATATCATAAAGTAACACTAAATCATTCACCTTGAAGGTGCGCAGCTTAATATGTCGATCATGCCATGCCTTCTCGCACTCCTTTTGCACCTGTTGGTGGAATTCTGCTAAAAATGGGTCTTCTTCTAATTCCAGCAACTGTGTGAGGCATTCCTCCATAGTCTCGTGATCCTCCATCTCAGTCAGTGCTGCAATCGGCAAACTCGGCACAATATATTCCATGGGCATCACAACCTCTATCCCATAGACCAATCTGAATGGAGTTTGGCCAATCAACTTTTTACATGCCATCCTATATGCTCATAGGACCATTGGTATGTGTACATCCCAATCATTCCTTTTTTGCATTGCAAACCTTCATAATCCCACTCTCCAGGATCTTATTGAATGTTTCAACCATTCCATTAGCTTGAGGATGATATGGCATACTCTTCTTATGATAAACCTGGAATTCTTCGAGCATCATGGTAATTGTTTCATTTAAGAAATGTGTACCCCTATCGCTCATGAGTATCTTAGGACCTCCAAATCATGTCAAGACAAACTCAAAGAGGAACTTAGCTGTTGTAGTAGTGCTACAGTCTTTGACCAGTTGTGCCTCCATCCATTTTGTGAAATACTCAATCGCAGTAATAATGTATTGTGTGCCTGTCTTTTTCCCTAGTGGTTGTATTGGACCTATAAAGTCAATCACCCATTTTTCAAACACCTACAAAGAAATATGAAGGTTTAAGGGAATTTCGTTCCTCTGCGATGGCTTCCCCATCCTCTTACAAGCATCGCATGCCCTACAATCTGCCTTAGAATCCTTATGCACCATTGGCCACCACAATCCTGTGTAGTTTCTCTACCTGTATAGTTTCCTCCCACCAGTCCTCCATGTGCTTCAACAAGGATGCTGGATCATTCAGATCAGTGCTTATCTTATACAAGTTTCCAACTATTACAGAAAAATCAGTTGCGCAGACCACCAATTCCATTTTTTTCTATGTAGAATATCCTATGGGGTCAGGGAAAATTTTAAGAACCCCCCCTAAATTTATAAATATAATAAATGGGCGAATCTCCATGGTATATAGGAAAAATGGAAGGCGATTTTATCAATAATATAATATGTATATATAATTTTTTGGTGAATCTCTCACCAGGCATGGCGAATATTTTACTCAATTACAAAATCTTGTAAGATCTTGGCGAGTCTTTCACTAAATAATAAAACTTTGTAAAGTCCTAGTGAATCTTAGCATAGGCTACATGCTGGTTTAATTCCCCCTTTTAAATAGGCTACATTCCAGGTGAATACCATGGGTCAATACCATGTGCCATTTTTATTTTTATTAATTCTAATATTATGGTTAATAATGGTTTTTTGCATGGTATTAATAACAATCTAGTCCATGGTATTTGTCCCATAGTATTTTGGCGATAGGTTTCACCTAAATATAACCCATGTTTTGAGTGTTCGTAAATATAAGGTGACTTATGGAGTAAATATAAAAAAATGTTTTATTTGTTTACCATACCTCTCGTTTATTTATATTTTTATTAATTTACCATACCTCTTTTACAAATATGGTATTTGGCCCATAGGATTCACTTAAATAAAACTTCTTTCTTGAGCCTTCATAAATAGAACGAGGGTTATGGACTAAATATAAAAAGAGGTTTTATTTATTTACGATACGTCTAGTTTATTTATATTTTTATTTATTTACCATACTTCCACTTTACTTATATTTTTATTTGTTTACACCCTTACATGTATATAAGGTGACTTATGGAGTAAATATAAAAAATGTTTTATTTATTTACCATACCTCTCATTTATTTATATTTTTATTAATTTACCATACCTCTTTTATAAATATGGTATTTGGCCCATAGGATTCACTTAAATAAAACCTATTCTTGAAAATGGGCGAATGGATTCACTTAAATAAAACCTATTCTTGAAAATGGGCGAATGGAAGGTTGTAAGTCCTAATTTCAAGGGCTAAATTTACCTTTTTTACCCTCTCCCTTAAAATAAGGTGGGCTATTTGAGGTGATTTGTAAAAATGTACTATGATACAAAATATTCGCCCACTAAAAATTTAAAACCCCTTAATTTTGCCAAAGGGCGAACATTCGCCCCTAAAATTATCCTTGTATGGGGTTGTGCGAGTAGTTAAGAATTGAATTATATTGACAAAGTGATCGTCTGCGACACGTAGAGAAAAGAGTTACGCATCCAGCAACTCTTCCTCCAATCTAGTGGGTTCTTCACCTATCTGAATTATGGACAAGTGATCAGGTCCCACATTCAATAGTTCGGGCTTCACAATCACCTAAAATTCATATTCTTCAAAAAGAAATAACAACCAACAGATCTTCCCTCCCAACACAAGCTTGTTGACTAGGTACTTGAGAATGGAGGGACCTGTGTACATTTTGAAGTGCGCACCTAACAGGTAATGTCGAAAAGTTTGCAGCTTGTATACCATTGCCAACCCTTTGCACTTTTTAGTTGAGTAGTTCTTCTCTGCCTTTGATAATTTTATGCTTGCAAAGACTATAGGATGATCAATCTCGCCTTTGCCTGGCTGGATCAATATGGACCTAACACAATACAGGAGGCATCCACATGAACATGAAATTCTTTCTTCCAGTATGGGAACACCAAAATGGGTGCAGTCACCATTTTTTCCTTTAACACATCCAGACTTTGCTGACACTCCTTATCCCAGTAGAAAGTTGTGTCCTTCTTCAATAATTTCTCCATTGGCGCATTTTTTTGCGCATAGGCTTTGATAAACTTCCTATAGTAGCCAATGTGGCCCAGCATTACACGCAGTTGATTTACATTTTTGGGAGCCTCTAGATTGAAAATAACAACTATCTTCATAGGGTTGACCATTAATCCTTGCTTGCATACCACATGGCATAGAAAGATCCCACATGGTGCACAAAATATGCATTTCTTCAAATTCAGGGCAATTTGGTATCTATGAAAAGTATCTAACATAAGCCGTAGACTTGCAACGTGGCACTTTACCAACCCAAACATAGTCCAGTCATCAAAATATACTTCTAAGAATTTATGGATGAATTCTTTAAACGTTGCAATTACGACCCTTGAGAATATCGCGAGTGCATTCTTCAGCCCAAATGGAATCACTATGTACTGGAAGCATACCCAATTGATCACGAAGGTGGTCTTGTTGTGTTCTTCTGACGTGATCTTAGTCTGATGGTATGCCAAGAACCCATCAGTGAATGAATAGGCTTCCTACCCTGCAACATTCTCTAAAAATTCATCTATAAATGGTGCTGGAAATGGGTCATGAACACACACATCATTTAACTTTCTCAGATCTATGCATATCCTGATTTCATCCTGTTGCTTCTTTTCCTAAACAACCATAGGGCTCACCTAATCAGACTCTTCTACTGACTCAATGATTTAGCGTCCATCATTTTTTCCATTTCTTTGTGCACCTTCTCCTTATACTTGGGATTTAGGCTAGGCTCTTTGTTTCAACGGCTTCACATTGAGCTTTAAAGTGATCCTCATTACACCTAGATCCCCTAATATTCGCTTCAGATCCAAGAACTTGGTAGGAAACAAATCTTGGTATTCACGCAGTAGCTATGATACCTTATCGACTGTATCTTCATCCCAATTGTCGCCTATCAACACAAACATAGGTTGCGCATCAGATCCAATATTCACTTGCCGGGTCTTCAATGGTTCTGTTATATCAGGATTCCTTGCTTTGGGGACTTCAACCTCACACTCTCCCTCGGTCTCTAGAATGTTGATATTTCATGGATCCTCTTCTTCTCTTCTACAATAACATTGTAACATTCCAGCACATGGTGCAGTTGTGTATTCCAGTCTGCTTGAACCCATTCTACCAGCTCCTCAGGCATCCTAAAGATTGTGGCCTTAATTTCCTATAACACTTCATCAATACACACAAATCCATCCTCAAAATTAAAAGTTAACAAGAAACTTTCTCATAGGATATCCCACTCGACAGTCCCATGGCATCGCTCTGTCTCCAAATACCAATTCATCGGAATAGTATCTAGGGTGTGACAAAAGATAGGTACCCATTTTGGTTGAGGCTCTTCTCCCCAAGATTTATTCCATTGCGCCAAGTGTTCGCGTGGATCATCCTTTCCAGTGTATTTTTTGGCTATACAGGTATTAGCATGCCCAAAACCTAGCTTCATCATTCACTTGTACTCTTTCGAATCAACGAAGCTATCCTTATGTGTACCCCACCAATGGGCAGGCATAGCAGTGCTAGATCAAGTGCCTAGAATCGATGTTCTTCTGGCACCTCCCTTTCAAACTTATCCAGAAACAAACTAACATCATCTAATCCATCATAATGAGGAAGATTTATTCCTCCATGGATATGCACTAAAGTGAATTTGTCATCATATTGCAACATAGCGTTGAAACTTCGTGCAACCTATTGTGCTAGTGCTCAAGTTCTTCATCTAAATCCGAGGTACATGAGCTATTCCTATCCCATGTAATTCACCTATTTGCAGTGGGATTGATCCAGTATTCATCGCACGTAGTAATCTTGTATATTTGATCTATGTCATCATCCTCTTCATAGTCACGGACTAGTTCAGTGTAGCGCGATCCTTCAGCGGGATCCAGTGGTACAATAAATATGAGTGCCTTCTTTTCAAATGTCATCCTTCACTTCTTCAAATTAATTATTGCACCCATGTCGAAGGCCCAATCAATACCTAAGAGCGTAGCGTAAGGATTGTTATCATCCACTATTTCAATTACTTCAAAGACGGACAGAGCGCTCACTCCCTCAATGTTTATTGTTATCCCATGTAGGCACCCCATAGGAATGATCTTCTGTTGATTGGCCATGCGTAGCTTTATAAAAGACCATTGTAGTGTAGGTCTCCCCATCCTTTCCCACATCTGCTTTGGTAGCACGTTCGCATCAGATCCCGGATCCAGGGTGACTTGATCCATTTCATATTCTCTAATCTGTGTGGTAAGCCTCATTTTTCACCTTGTCCGCTCTTATGGTTACCCAATTTCCTCATAGCACGTTGTTCGGGAGGAGTCTTGATTTTACCCGTACAATTGTCAATTAGCTCCTGATCCCTTCCATTGCCTTCCTATCATGCAACAAATTCATACATGTTTTCAGAAAAGTATCTAATAATGAGGGATCCACGTCCTACATTTCATTTATCTCAATGGTTTCTCCCGATTTCTTGACATAGAAGCCTCAACAAATTTATTCATGGCCTCCATAAAAGTTTCTTTAGCCCTATTAAGATCAAATCCAACCTTGTTTTCGGTAGCCTTGTGCACTCAGTCTTTAGTTTCTGGTTGTTTTCCTTTATCTTCTTTTGTGGAAATACCACCTCACGTCACGATATTGATGCTATGGTCCTCTTCACGAGGCTTTTCCCTCATCATTTGTATGTTTTACGTGGTATGTTGTGTTTTTTTCTCCTGCATCTTTGCTATCAACACCAGGCAATATTCTATCACATGATCAAACTGTCTGCAATATTTGCATGATGGATGTGTTGGGTTCGTAAAATTGCGTGCAAAAAGTCCTACTTCGCCACAATTATAACAAATTATTTGTCTGCGACCTCTGTTAGCCCCTCCTCCACGTCCTCTTCCTCGGCCTTGGAATCCTATGTGCGTCGTAATTGCGCCTTGATCCTGACGCCAATTTTCTGCCTGCATTCAATACCTAGGGGATCCGCTCCATCATCAATTCATAGCTTTGACAATTTCACTCATCATGCCCAACCGATTTATAGAAGGTAGAAAAACACTGTTGTGGAGTCTGTAATTTTTTTATGCAAGAGGTGACAATGGTCAGTCACGTGCTTCCCAACTATCTAGAAGATATCACACCATAGGGGCACTCCTGCGTGGGTCTCAAAATGTTCTTAGCTTTCAAAGGAACAAGACTTCCTCTAATTAGCTAATTCTGATAAACTTGACAATAATCCTTATCATGTCCCTTATCTTTACATTTTATGCATCAAAGTTTGGCACACACTTCCGATTGAGATTCCTTTCCTGTTTTCAAGCTCCACAACTCCATCTGCAGGCTTGCCAACTGCGACTGAATCTGTTGTACTCCAACATTCGTGTTTGTCACTGGTGAGGCTTCCAACCTCATCGCAATCTCCACAGCTTCTGCTTGCATTCCTATCTTCTGTCGTGATAATGGCAATCTTAGATGGGGCAATAGCGAAGAAATGTACCAGTCTCGGTGTTGGTCATCTGTGATCTTCATATGAGCCCGTCGGTTCAAGAATTTTAACCTCTGATCGAAGTCCCACGTAGACTCATTTACCCTTTGTTGTATCTCCTTAAACTCATTGTTTAGTGCATGTTTAGTCTCTGCCATCATCGTGCCTGGTTCATTTGTATAGAACTTGATATACCACGTCAATGCCCTATCCTATAATGTTGTGACCAGCTATGCTTTCTTCATATTATCATCAATAATCTATTTTTCCTTCCACACAACATCCACGACAAACCAGAATTGTTTGGGGTGTTTGCTTCCTATCCCTTTAAAGATCAGCATTTTCATCGTGTTCGCCATGTTGAATGGTTGATGTAGAGGTGGAGGTGTGGGTGTATGTGGCAAAGGTGTAGGTGGTAGTGGAGTGGATGGATGGAGTATCCCATGGATACCCTGTCTTACTATCTACAACGCGCTTTGCGGTGTTCTCAAAACAGTTCCTTTGGAATCGCTATAAGAAGATCCTAATAGCGGACTGTAGTCAGAGCGTGACTCTTTGTTCCTTCTGAATGGATTTTCGCTTCACATAGTCCCAAACATCAATGTAATGACATAAATCGTTTCTCACACAACAACATCTTAATCCAGGTCTTCAGAGATTTTAAGTACTTACCTCTTGGTCCCTTGAAGAACTTGTGCTCTGCTTCACTACAACTGATGGTCGTATGGATCATGAGCTCAATGATGAATCCTTGTAAGATATGATCAATCCAGTGGTTAATGCACCATGTGATGTTATTTTCTGAAGCTTCCAAGCACTTCACCAATTTCGGGCCCACACAATAGGGCCATCAATCCTCCAAGTACCCTGACTATCTACTAATATGGAAAACAACTCATGCAGTTCGCAAGGAAATAAACAAAATAAGGCTTCAGTCTCATTTGTGTACATGTATCTATTCAGCCACTGTTCCTTGGATAACCGCAAGTTTCTATTCTCCTAAGTTGTAAATGCGTGCAACTTCTGATCGATCCACTTTTAGATTTCTTTCTTAGTAGGGAACCACTTATTCGACATCACACATTCCTCAGATAGATCCCAGTCTAAAAATAGACCCATCTGTTGGCTTGTTGGGGCTTGACCCAGGTTCAATGTTATCTATGGCAACCAACAAAACCCTAACTACTAGCCCTTTTAGCAACAACCTGTGTAGTGCAAGCTGCAGTCTCACTCGAAGCAATATTGGGGGATGACAGAACCAAGTTTTTACATCTAGAGGCATGTGTGATAGGTTCCTGCAACCCTTATGGCTTAGATCTACCTTCTCGCACCTTTAACCCTTCCGAACAGACAATTACTGTAAATGCAATTAAACAAATTCTAGATCTTCGCGAAGGTTTATATTCATTCACAACATGCATAAATATTACAGATCTACTATTTTCACACAATAAATAAGAATTAATTCATGTAAATCATAACACAGCGAAGATACATAAACTTGCAGAAGTAAGAAAGAAGACACAGATGCATTAGAGTTGGCTCAAAACTGTCTTTATTAAGTGTATTCATTCGAGTAAAAACTTATTTTCCTTGTGCACTCACCTGTAGGGGCCCACGCACTCAGCCTACAGAATTACCAAGGTCTACATGCACTCAAATGCAAGATCCTTCCCCTTTCGCCTAAGTACATGAACAACCCTTTCCTGCCTTAGCTTACTTGCCCTTACAATAATTCTTATCAAAAAGTTACTTCTTTAGACTCGCTATGACTCATTTATGTATATCATTTTTCTTACAATACCATGGTCTACGGACCATGGGTGGGTCCCAAAAATCTATATCACTTACCCACCTAAGGGACTAAAGCCCCTTTGACTAATACTAGCTTCGCACTCCGCTTCCATATTTCACAGAGACTTTACTACTTACAAAATAAGATTACAAATTTTAACCAAAATTTGACTCAAACTTGACCCCAGAGAACCTATCCCAACATGATCCCATGCCAATAACTTTGCTTTTGTATCTCATAAACCACCATAAATGATACATTTCATTGTTTCAAAATGTCAGTTATTTGGATATGCCTCCATCAATTACCTTTGATCTTCTACAGAATGGTTCCCCCCAAGTACATAATATTTGTATTCAAAACATTTTGACTTATCAAATGCTTCTTTGTTCAGAACTTGAACTGGATCAACAAGAAGCACATAATCAAGCACATGAGCATATGGATTTTACCTCATCAATGTCTTCAAAATATGAACATGCAGGTGGTGTGGATTTATAATTTGATATTTAAATTTTCCTTCACTTGGCTTATAGATTTGGCTGACATTACGCTGAAATGTATGAGCACCCTCAATTAAGTTTGTCTTTGTTAAGGGATTTCAAATGGCATTTTGTTTTGTTTTAATAATTCCATCTCTAAATCAGCTCTTGCTTTATTGATTTCCTTGCTTCCTTTTAAGTTTTCACTAGGATCTTCACTGTTGGCCATGACTTTGAGAATGATAAACTTTTAATTTCTTTCTCCTCTCGGTTACCAAATTTTTATCTATGTAAGTAACATCCTCATCATCAACTAGAATAGAGACATTCTTGGGCATTTTTTATTTTGGTATTTTATGGCTCTTCTCCTTCCTAACATAAATTCTAATCTCATCCTCAATAATGACAACATATTCTTCAGCTTCAGTTTCAACTTCCTCATCTTCAAAACTAATATGTATAGCTTTGCTAGATTTATCAACTATAGGAATTCTTTGTTGATCCCTTGGATGTAGTCTTGTAGCATCATGAATTGATTTTTTTCCTGTTTTCCATATCTTCTTTTGACCCTAAGTAGAACTGCTGACAACATTCATAATATCTTTCTCTATGAAATAAATTCCTCCCAACATAATTGAAATATTTTCAATAAAATTCTCTCAAACGAAATATCATATGTCAATAAAAACTAAGTTATAAAAGATATAACGATAAAGTTACAATAACTTAAAACACATAAATATAAATAACAATACTTATGATATCTTGTGCAATCTCGTGTATGATTTGTTTACACATATTTGTAGAATCATCCTTTGTGTCATACATTGACAATGCAAAAATATATATAATCTGGTCATGTGACTTGGGCGGTTTTGTAAGTACATAAACAAATTTAGTACTTGGTATGAAACACATGTCTAGTACTTTTCCCAGCACCTCATAACTTCCACTATCATTAGGGATATCGAAATATAGATATATCTACCGAAGTTGTTCGCATTCTCTATATTTCACAAACCATACAAGTTGTGCATGCTTCACTTCTTGTGATTTCTTCCAGTAAGAAATAAACTTCTTATCCTTAGAGGCACTTGCTAGATTTGTAGTTATTAGCTCAGGTTGGGTTCATTCAAAAATATTTTTTGAGGATCTACCTTCAGTTTTAACTGTCTTTGGTCCAGCAAGATTCACATAAATATTCCTTGATGCCATTTTTTGGAATATATATATATATATATTAGTAAATTACAAAAAAACCAATAGCTTAAGTAAACAAAAAATAAAACAATATTTAAAAACAAAAAAATACTAGAAACATGCACATTAACCCCCATGACAAGTTGGACGTTAGGTTCATAGAGGGTACAAAAAAAAAAATCCATTCCTTAGAAAAAAATTATTTTTTTACATTTGTCCCCGGTCCCTTGGTAGGCCAGGGGTCAATTCTGAGAATCATTTCCTTGCCTATTAAGGGGCCAATTCTCATAATCGTCCCCTTGCTTATTAGGGGGTCGTTCTACCTTAGTGTCGTTCCTGCACCTGTGGGTGAGCACGCTCAACCGTGGGCATGTCCATCTGAGGAAAAACGACCCCTTGGCCCTTGGAAAGCTAGCGAGTTGATTTTGGGAATTGACTCGTTGGCCTGTCAGGGGTCAATTCTGGGAACCGGCCCCCTGGCAGGTCAGAGGGGCGATTATGAGAATCGCCCCCTTGGCTTGCCAGGGGGGCCGATTATGAGAGTCAACCCCCTTGCCTGCCAAGTGGGTCGTTTTTCCTAGGATGGTTAAGCCCACGACTGAGCATACCCCCTGGCATGCCAAGGGTCCGTTTAGTTGTGCACAGGCATACTCACGGTCGGGGGTGCCCGCCCACAGCCATGAGGTAGAGCGGTCCCCTAGTAGGCTAGATGCCTGATTCTCGGAATCGACCCCCTAGCCTACGAGGGGGCATAACTGCTATGGGCAGGCATGCCCACAACCAAGCCCACCATGCACACCATTCAGATAGTGGCCACCTACCTGCCAGGGGGTTATCAGGTAAGCCTGGCTCATGTGAATTTTTAATTTGTAAAAGGAATCTAAATTTCGTTAATTAAAACATACTTTTTTTAAATGGAATGTGTTTTTTGTCTCATTTTCTTCGTGAACATAACAACTCAAATAACACATAACTACTAGTAAACCTATTGGAGTTTAAGACCTGCACTCAGAAAAACGGAAACAAACCTTTCAAATGTGATAATATCCCATTGAATGTGTTGTCAATGACAATGTATCTACTCCACAAAATCTCTCCAAGTGTTTTAACGAAATCTCTAAAAGTCTCTATGTGATGTGAGGAATAATGATAATGAAATTTATTATATAGCGAAAATTATGGAATTTTTTTATCACTTTGTGAATGTGGTATTAATTTTTTTTTATAAAAACTTAATATATAAATTGTGTTATGGTGATATAGTAATGTATATTAAATGTGGGATAGAAGATATAATGAAAATTTAAAAATATATATTCAATTGTCTATTAAATATTATATAGTTTAAGTAAAAGATTAATTTAGGTAAAAGATTTAGTTTAAAATTTTAGTTAAAAATATTAATTTCAAGAGAAAATTTTAGTTAAATTTTTTCAATAAATTGTAGAAGAAAGTTTTGGAGGTAAATACATCAAACGAAATTTTTGGAGGGAAAATTTTCGGCAAAAAAAATTGGAGGGAAATTTTCATTCTCTAAACTATATATTATCATTAGGACAGAGTGAATTTGCATCATTCAACCTCTTTTTTTTGAAAGCCATGGATTCTTCTGATAGTGAAGTTTCGCTTTGTGAAGCATCAACATCTTCATCACGCAACAACTCTATTCATATTGATGAATATAACGAAAATTTCTTTCACTATGAATAGAGAGTCAAATCTTCCACTTATTCCTAATCGTAAGGACTATGAGAGCAACACAGATGAAGGGCAGGATGAATAATTTAAAATAAATAGAGATTCACAGTTTCCACTTAGTACTAATCCTATGAATTATGAGAGCAGCAGTGATGAAGAGCAAGATGAATAATTTCAAATAAATAGAATCACGTTTTCCACTTAGTCCTATTCCTATGGAGTATGCGAGCAACAGTAATGAAGGTCAGGATGAAGAATTTCCAATAAGTCGAGAGTCACAGTTTCCACTTAGTACTAATCCTATCGACTATGAGAGCAACAATGATGAAGATCAAGATGAAGAATTTCCAATAAATCGAGAGTCACATTTTCCACTTAGTCCTAATCCTAAGGACAATGAGAGAAGCACTGATGAAGGTTAGGATCAAGAATTTCCAATAAATCAAGAGCCACATTTTCCACTTAGTCCTAATCGTAAGGACTGCGAGAGCAGTAGTGATGAAGGGCAGGATGATGAATTTCTAGTAAATAGAGAGTCACATTTTCCACTTTGTCCTAATCCTAAGGACTATGAGAGCAGTAGTGACGAACGGTAGGATGAAGAATTTCCAGTAAACAGAGAGTCACATTTTCCACTTAGTCCTAATCCTGAGGATTGTGAGAGCAACAGTGATGAAGGGCATGATGAAGAATTTCTAGTAAGTAAAGAGTCAAATTTTCCACATAGTCCTAATCCTAAGGACTATGAGAGCAGCACTGAAAATGCACATGATGAAGAATATCGAATAAACAGAGAGTGAAATTTTCCATTTAGTCCTAATTCGAAGGACTATGAGAGTGGCCCTAATGAAGCGTAAGATGAAGAATATCCTCCAAGTCTGTATTTCAAAAGAACAAATGATCATAGTGATGATAATATTCCTCCTAATGATGATGAAAATTCTTATACAGATGATGATTCAATGATGGAGACATTGCTAGCAAATATTGTATCGAGGATTAGGAGAAGACCTTTTCATATCAATCCAAGATTTTCTAGTTATGCAAGGGGTAGAGAATAGTATCGTAGGAGAAGAAATTTTATTAGTGCTCTCATTTCAAGTGAATTTTGTCAAAAGGATTTCTTGAAACATATGGATTTCAAGTTTGCAGTGGAGAAAACGAAGATATATTTGTCAATGAATAAAAGCATGTGAAATTCATATTTAGTGGGGTGCATGCAATATACATTGTCAAGTTATGATTATCATATTGGGTCTTTACTTATATGTAGAAAGGCTTTCAAAATGTTTCATTCAATTGGTATTTTTTGTCTATCAAGAATCCAATAAAATTTGGAAAAGGATCCCACATTTTATTCAAAAGTACGTCATAAAAACAAGTTTGGGCCATTATCAAACAATGCAATGTCATGGATGAAAGACTTTTTTTCAAAGCATGGAGAGTGTATTCCAAATAGAGAGACAATACGTATTCTAGATAATTTCTCAAGATGAGAAATCTACAACTTATAAAAAGAATATTGAGAAGGTGTTGAAGGAAATGGTCGATTTATTACATATCAATATTTTGTGAAGAAATAATTCAACAATGTTTGTATTCCTAAGAAGACAAGGATGGGGGTTTATAGTACATGTGCTTCTCTTAAATAAAAAAGGGACAAATGTGAAGGGGCAAAAAGAGGCAAGAATTCATAACATTATTTTTTAAAATTGTATAGTCATCAACTATGAAAATGTATTTATTAATGGATTTCTTTTATGTTTCATAGATTCCATTGTCGAATCACTTCAAGAGCACCATAAACAACAAGAAAGTGAAAGGAAAAGGTTGTAGAATCATAGAAAGAAGTGTTATGATAATCCAAATAAATATTTGGATTTTATAATTGATGGTATGGACCAGAAGAAAACACTTCTACCACATTTTGTTCACACGCCCAAAAATTTACAGGATGAAAATTTTATTCAGTTTCACTTGTTCAGTTGTATGGTATTCAATGGGAAAATGTTTCCAAGGTATACTTCACAGCTCCAAGTATTCATAATGAAGAAAATCTGACAATAACCATAATTCATGATGTTCTTTCTCATTGGTTTGGTAATCTTCATGAAGTTTTGTATCTATAATTGGACAACACTTGTCATGAAAACAAAAATCACAATGTTTTTGGATATCTAAACATGCTTGTTGAATTGAGAATTTTTCAAAAGGTAAAGGTTGGTTTCCTTCTTGTCGGGCACACTCATGACCATATTGATCAAATGTTCAGTCATTTTTTAGACACATTGAGGAGGAAGGATGTTGGGAGCTTGCCACCATTAATTGAAAGTATTAAGAAATCATACATGCCAGAGCCTATTTTTCATGTGTTGGAAGAAACAGTTGACATGTTAAGGTTTATTCTGGGATCGCATGGTGAGGCGAAATGCATTAAACAACTTAATGACATTAGCTTCCAACATCAATTTCATATCAAAATATTTGATGGGAAAACACTAATATGTTGCAAGAAGTATTCAACTACTATAGAATGGGCTTCGTTATCACGTTTGGAAGTTTTTCACAACCTTAAGGAAATCACTAAGAGGTTCCCAGCTAATACCGCTAGCACTAATGAGTCAAATTATTGACTGAGACTTCTCTCGAATATCACAAAACCAATACAATTCATTGGTAATACACCAAAAAATCAAAGGGAACAAAATATTGTCTTATCTTCTCTTAACGCCACACTCCTTTGTGTGCTCCCACATTTTTTACACCTTCCCTTCTCTTTTTCTAGATCTATCATGTTTTTTGTCTTTGAATCTACCTATGCTCTTCTTTTTTGGTCTCTTTGATTGCCAACCCATTATCTTCCTCTTGCATGTTGACCACATGAACATGTCTTATGAGGATAGAGGTGGCATGAGGTTGGTCCTTTCCCTTAGGAAACCCATTACCCACCTCCCTATCTATTATGCAAACCATTTACTTTAGTCAAGGAAGTAGTAGCATAATAAATGAAATATCTTGGGTTTAACCACTTCCCAAGCAACACCTCCTCCTCAAACTTAGAATTCATGTCCGCTCCTCCAGCCTAATAATTATTTGTATTTCTACATTATTTACACGAATCAATATACATAGTGACATTTACAATAGCGGTAGAAAAAATGGATGCCACAATCAATGTTCCCAAGATGATTGTGACCCATAATATCCCTATATATTATTTTCACTAAATTACTATGGAATTTACTTCAAAAAATAATACCATTAATTTCCATTCCAAAGACACCATGAAAATTTCACAAATTCATATAATAAAAATTGCCAACAATTTAAATGATGTAAAACATAGAAATTAAATGAATGTTTTAGCTTCATTAATATTTTATTAATGCAATTCTTAGGAGGAAATTTACATAAACACTTGAAATAAAACTTGGGGAGTTATTTCCTAAAAATTCTTACACTTGATCTCCTTGATAATTTTGGCTTAATTAGATATTTAGAACCCCCTACTACAAGCTATTTTGGCCCTCCCATAAAATGAAATTACATCAATGTGAGAAGAAAACTCAACCTCAAAAAGGATTTCATACTCATTCACTAAATATCATACTCTCAACCTCCCAAGAATTCCAACAACCCATCCTCCAACAATTCACTTGGCTACTTGGCCTAGCAATTAAACTCTCAATTAATTCTATAAAATGCAACAATAATTTAGTCCTGAATAATTTGATGATTTTATTCCTCAAATTCAATTAAATCATCGCCCTAAAGCACCACAAACGTTTCTCAATAAATATGTGATTTGGCCTCTTAGAATCAAATAGATTCAACCTCCACCTAGTTGTAAATTAATTCATTGCTACTCAAGTATTTTGACCCCTTCTTTGACAATTGAACCTCCTGATGGATTTGACTTATTTTCTCTACAAAATATCACAATGGCTAGTTATTTTGTCCTTACAGCCAATGAAAACAACTCTCACCAGCTAGGGTGTGTATATCAACACTAAAAATAGGAAGAAGGAAGGGCTTCTCTCTCACTGGAAAGCTACTCAAGCTCCTTGATAATTCACAAATAAATTTTTCACATGCCTTCCCTTTAGTCCCATTTTCCTTTTAATAGGATTTTCCTCCTCCAAAAACCATGGGTCACTTTATTTTTCCTAAAGTGACTTTTACCACTTTTATTTAATTATTATTTATTTTATTTTTAGGACCCATTTATTTTCTATTAATAGCCCATGGGATCGAGTTGGGCTATAACTCCAACCCTTTCATGCTTCTATGGATTGGAAAGGGAAATCACAACCCTCCCTTTCCTATTTTTCTTGTCCTCAAGTAATTGCAACACCTGTTCACATTTTTTTATGTGTACTTTTCCCTCTTATGGACAAGAGTGATCTCCCTAGACTTTTGAGAAACCTACTAACAAACAACTAGGAATTGCTACCTTTCTTTGGACTATCATTAATTGAAACCAATAGTATGATAGACGCCACTTACCATTTAATTAGAAATTCCTGAAGAAGTCATGTTTAGATATTTCAACCATCTGCTTCTCATCGATGCTTTAGAGATATTTCCATCACTTCCCACACCTTCTCTGAGATGTCCTGAAGGAGATCTGCATAGACAAAAACATACACGAGATCAAAGCATCCAACATATAGCATAAGAGATAAATGGACTAATTAACCTAATCATATACCAAAATGGATCAATATGCAATCAAAGTCTATGTAGGTGATCAAGGAATCCTGCAAATTATAAAAATAGAATCATAATTGAGAAAGAATAGTTTCCTTTATATTAATAAAAATGGATAATAGACTTACAACCTTGAACCTTTGATGTTACAAGTCCCATCCCACAATATACAACCCTCTCCTTGAATTAATAGCTTTCAAACCTTATTCCAACAACATAAGCGTACTTCCAACACTCCTCTTCCAATCCTCAGGCCTGTAGTATCTTTATAGGCCAAGAATGGGAAGTTTGGGATCCATTCTCCAAGGAATGAGATCCAGTAATAGTGGGATAGGGCTTCCACAAAGAAAGGGACTTTCTCCATGATGGGAGGGATTAGGTCTAAATAAGCACCCATTTGAAGCTTGTTTGTTGGGATAGATATGGCCAACAATGCTTCTAGACTTTACTTTTTATTTTTACATTCATTAAGTCACGTGTGCAGGCCACAGTGTAAGACATAACACACTTATGCATAGTTTCTAATGGAATTTTTTGTGTACGCACAAAGATTGACTAGGGAACTGCACAGGAAGCCAAAATCAAGGTATTTAACCATGGGATCTAGTAAATTCACCTTCTTTGGGATAGTTTTTATTTTAAATTTATAGGGGAATACCTTGGTACACATTTATGGATAGTGAAAGATCCAAATCGGTGGTCATTACTAAATGAAACAAAATGACATGTAACAGATTGCCCCCCTAAAGTGAAAAGTTAGAAGATATGTATGATGACTAAAGCGCTTTATCATGTCAAGGTTTGGGTTAGAGACTACAAGAAGAGACATGAAACAATCAATCAAATGTTACAATGTAATATATAATATCATCGCTGAGGTAGGAATTCCCATACTTAGAGTATAAATGTCTCAAAGAACAATACCAAAATACATCTAAAGTTCTATGTCAACATATGACATACTATGGATGCAACCATCAATGGATCTATGTTTACAATCATGAATATTTAATAACTCCATGCAACTTGGATGGATTAAACTAGATCCAGGGTCTTGATCTCCATCTCACAATCCGTGGTATGAATCTAGCCATACGAGTGAATGTCTCATAGTCGAACATGGAAGAAATCACTTGAACATCGATCAATGATGTGAAATGTTAACAAGCGTGAGAGAAACCACAAATAATAGCAATGGCTCTCAAGGTACATCCAATACAATCTATGAAGTGTGAATCGATGTGCTAATGTCGAACACTCATATAATCATTTGATCAAAGGTCAATGATGAGAACATGCATTCAAAGGTGAGAAATCTTCCACTAAGGCATGCAGGCTCCAAGGTACTAAATATTTATAGATCAACTTCCTAGATGTTGAGCTAAAGTCGATAGGAAGTGACCCATCGCAGGAGGGCCTACAACACAAAACTCATGTCAAGTTTTTAAGAACAACATTTCTTAGTAATCTAGGACTAACTCAGGGATGGTCGATGCAACTGAAGGCTATGAATGGCAAAGTAATTTGACATAGGTTGAAATTATCTTTAACATATCATAGACATGACATGATGACTTGTTAGCATTTTACTCAAAATAAAACCCAAAAAAATGAAGACTTTCAATGAGGTATAATCAACTGAGAGGGAAATGGATTTGCCAACCTAGACACAAAGGTGATGGAGTGTCACATTCAATTGCGACACACTTCCTTTCATAAAATAGAAACAAAGGTTCTTTCTCACTTTTCTCCCACCATTACTGGCAGTACCTCTTTATTTTTTACAAGCTTGAGGAGGATAACATGTCATTTTCATATAAGCTCGTCCTTCGGATGAGTCCTTCGAAGTATTTTTAATGAACCATAGGAAGGAGTGCTTTGGTCTTGTCATTCTTAATTATTCCTACACTATTTAGGTTTTACGAGCCTAGTGAAGGGGTAACTGAATGTCATTTTCATTTTTAAATAGTTTGAAAAGACACAAAAATAAAGATCATTCAGTTCTTTCACAATAACATTTTAACGATCCCAATGAAATAAATCTCGATATTTTTTAGTTTTAAGGAGTCCAGAGGAAAACATAAGTAAACTCCACAGTGTTACTTTTCATAAATTGAGTTCCTCAAGCCCAAACAAGGATAAAATAATATAGGAGAGAACTCTATTAACCATGATTAGTCAACATATACCTTTTTTGTAAATAGTTTGATTCAGTCCATAAAAGGGGTAAAATTGTACTGAATAGACGGTTGTTCATTTATTTTTACGAGTTCAAGCAATCAAGTACTCGACGATCTTTTCATTTTTAAGGAGTCTGAAAAGGGAGAAAAGAGAACTCTCTCGTTTCAATTTTTTGTAAGTTTAAATGAGTTTGAAAAAGTGACAAAAATGTACTCTATACCAAAAGTTTTGTTTCCATAAGTAACCTGTGATTTGCACACTTGAACTAAAAAATCATATCACTACTAAAAACATAGTGAAAAACATCATAAATTTGAATTTTAAGGGATAGTAGGAAAACAATAATATTTAAATAGGCCTAAAAACTTATAGAAACAAAAAAGTAAAAAAAAAAATTACCATTTGTTTTTTTAACCCTTTGAGAGTGATAGAGCTCATTTTTGACCAAGAACTTGAGAGGCAGATTCTACGCAAACCGTTGGACAAAATCGCAAGTCATCTTGTCCTGGTAAACCACCTCTCTGAGATCTTCATTTTCATGGTTTTTATTTAGCATTTCATCATGGATTTGGATTTTTTGGGGAGGGTTTTCAATAAAAAATCGCCCTCAATGTGCATAGTTCACCCATATCGAGTCTGCGCACATTGACCATATTTTTTAACACTAAAAAATGTGATGTGTGCAGTTTCTAAGGAGATAACCATGCACATTCACACTGTTCAGCATGACCAGTTGTGCACAACACTAAGGGCATAAAAGATAAAATAGAAAACACCCATTTTTTTTGTAAATTTTTACCATGATTGTTTCTAATGATATTTTATGGTTTTTTATAGGGTTTTGAGCTACAGATATCTAGTGGATAGAGTGTTAGCATGAAGAACAAGACATAGCTTCTCTAAACCATCCAAAAACAATACAGCTATTGACAAACTATGGCATGTACAAGTTCTTCACTATCACGGGCATGAAGGCCCAACTAGACTTGCTAGAATGGATGGTGGGCAAGTGGAGTGTTCAAGAAGAATGATTCATAATTGGAGATCACAGGCTCCCTATTGATGTTGATGATATTTACTTCTTGTTTGGGCTTTCGCACCGTAGGGTGGAAATGTCTCTGTATGGGCACATGGGAGGTGGAAAAACAAATTCCACCTACTCAATACAACATTATACTCGAGGGGCTTCTCTCAGATATGGGATAATCGACATCAAAACCATAGCAAGCATTCCTTTGAAATATATTGGGTTCATTGTTGCACGGTTATGTGGTAGTGCAGCTCTTCATTAAATCCCGAAGGCTCAAATTCAAATCACCGTAGAGTTTTTGCAACCTACTATATTCAACTGGAGTGAGGTTGTAGTTTCCAATCTGAAGGGGAAACTAACCAGGGTTAAAACATGAAAACTCAAAATATTTTGGTATGGTGCCTTTTTCATTTCATTTTCTCTCGAGTGGATTCCTGTTCTTTCTCTACTAGTAGATATAGATAGAGGAGGACCTTGTGACCCTTGCATGCTAAAATGGGTTACATCGATGGCACGCCACAAAGGTGGTGATGGACCAATGATCCAGTACACCTGATTTCTTAGCATTGGAAAATAAAATAATCATGATAGAGGATTTTTCATATGCTAGAATGGATTACACAGGTGATTCAGATATGCCAGTGCGAGCTAGGATGAAGTGGGGAAATCTAGGTAAGAAAACTTCACACTTTGGTTATTTTTGAATTTTTGAATTTTTTGGTTTTTTTGGGCATCCAAAACTAATTATTTGAAATGTTCATGTAGATGTGGCCCCAGTGAGACCAACATGGTTATGAAGATATGATGGATAAGGAGATCAACCAGTAGCTCCCGTAGAGTCGAACCTAGATGCATCTTAGGCATTGATAGAGATAGAGCACAACCTCGAGAGGTTGACCTTCGACATCTGATATGTCGAGATAGATGACCTTCCTCTCCACTACCAGAGGCACATTGTGGGGGTTTCTAGTACTATTAGTCACTTTGTATGATGAGTAGCTCACGTTATTGTATGTTACCATGATCATCATCATGTGTAGTCACTAGTCTTAGGGTTAGATTTTTTTATTTTTGATGATGTATCGACATGTTTCAAAAAGAAAGGCCATGGGGCCTCATGCCTTTGGATGACAGTTTTTGTAAAAAACCACACTTTTTTACAGATAGTTATCTAATGAAAGCTACTACTTATATTTCAATCTATCTTGTACAATATATGGATGAATATTACATTGATTTCTTTTTAGATGTTTTATAACTGCCAATTTAACACATAAGTAGCCAATGCATCAATTGATGTGTTTAAATTTCTTTTAATATGTTGATAGTCAATATAATCAAACTATCTTTCCAATATACAAGCTCGCAAAAACATTTTTAACATCGAATCACTTCTAACTGATTAGACACCATTAAAATGTAATACTACGAGTTGTGAATCTAACCTAATGATCAACCAACATATGCCAAATGAAATGGCATCAGATAATAACTCCATCACTGAGCTATAATCTACAATATTATTCGTTGTTTGACCAAGGCATATCCCATGAATACAAACTAACTCATCTGTGGGTGAATAAATGACCTGGGATGCAGAAGGTAAATTATGAGTACTACGACTAGCACCATCATTAAAGCCAATGTAAGTTTGAGGGAGCATTGACATTTGAAAAGCAAGTGTAACACAAGATAAGAAGGAGAAGTAGTAGAAAAAATCATAAAAAGTTAGTAAAAATTGCCACACATAAAATATGGTACAACAATATACAAATTCTTCACTAAACAATCTAAGCATAATATTTCTTTAAGTAAAGGCCATTTCTGAGCTTTCCCAAAGGAATTTCTTCATAATCAACTAGTTCATAGGCCCCTTTTTCCAATGCACGTCTTATAGCATACAGGCCATGCCACATGAGATCGAATTTACCAGCACCTAACTTCTCATGCTCTTGATCATAGACGAAGACTAAATCCCCTTCTACATATGAACAAGGTTTTACATTTTGATCATATTGTGCCTTAACGCATTTCTTTTGGGCCTCGCTAGCTAATGCAACATGATAGTGAGTCTCATCGAATCGTGTTAGGTACAAGAAATGTTCTTCCTCGAGATAAGTGGTTGGTAATAATTCAATTTCAAGTCTTAAATACGGTATTTCACATTCAATAGGTAAAACTATTTTTTTCCCTAAAAATGCTGTAAAGGAGTAAAACTTGTCAAAGTTTTTGTTGTGGTATGGTAAGCCCACAAGGCTGCAAAAAGCATTAGCTGACGATATCGTTTATGGATCTCGATAATCCGTTTAGTCATGGTGGTTAAAACGTTTTTAACGACTTCTACCTGGCCATTCACCTACGGATAACATGGAGTAGAACTCTCATGACGTAGGCCTAGCTTCGTAGCAAGATTGGTCATAATAAAGTTTTGAAAATGGCTACCATGGTCCATGACGATGGATTGTGGAACTCCAAACCTAGAAATCACATGATTGAATATGAAAATGGATGTTGTTTCACCGTCACCCTTATACATGGGCATCGCCTCGACCCATTTCATGAAATAATCTACCACAAGGATAATGTAGCCATGCCCCCTGGTCGAGTGAGGGTTACATGTAGGGAAATTGATGCCCCATTTAGCGAAAGGATTGACAACAATTATTGGGTGAAGAGGAGCTAGTGTGCATGCATTTTTCGATCGTAGATCTCACAATTATGGAATTTTTGGACAATAATGATACATTCTTTAAACATAGAAGGCCAAAAACAACCTGTGCGAAGGATCTTTTGGGCAGTGGAAAACCTTGACATATGAACGCCACAAGCTCTAGAATGGCAGTCATTTAATGCATTTTCGGATTCCACGTGAGTTAAAAATCGTCTGAAAGTGGAATCGACACCACAATGATAAATTTTATCGCTAAAAATATTGTATTGTTGGGATTAGTACTAGATACGATGACAATCAGTTCGACTATGTTCTAGCCGAATTTTTTAGGTTTTAATATAAATGATGATATCTTGATATCAGGTATCTAAAGTATTGATAAGAAAGAGAGATTCATCTTGAAGAGAATCCTCTGCCATGGTTTCCATCTCAGTATAGGGAAAGTGGAAAAATAATTTAGCGAATATCAGAGATTTATTAGATTTGGATTGTATGAATTCCAAATCAAATTCTTGTAGGATAACTATCTATTTGGAATAATTTCCCCCTAGTAATTATTTTGTAAGAATATAAACCATGGGGTTGCGATAGGAAACCACAGTAGTTTTGTGAAACAGAATGTAGTGACGGAATCATTGGACAACTTGAACAACTGCCAAGGGCAATTTCTCCACATGTGCATATTTTGCTTCAGTTCTAGTCAAGTTTTTGCTTAAGTAATATATCACATGCTCTTCATTCGATTCGTCTTCCTGAACTAAGACCTTGCCAATAGTGGGATAAGATGCAACTAAATATAAAAAATTGTCTCAATTGTAATCGAGAGGATGAAACAACAGTGTATAGGTCAACTCATATTTAAGTGAATCAAATCCTTTTGTGTCACATCATCCCAGATAAATGAGATTTCCTTTTTCAAAAGTCAAGTAAAACCTTTGGTTAACTCGACATAGTTTTGGATGAATTGACGGAGAAAGTTTTCCTTCCCTTGCAAACTTTGGAGTTGGAAAACATTGGAAGGAGGAGGCAAGTTTAGAATAGCCTCAACCTTGAGTGGATCAACATGAATGTCTTCCTTTGAAATCAAAAATACTAGCAATTGACTGGATTGCACACAAAAAACACACTTGTGCAGATTCAAGTGTATATTGTAGTGGCAACATCTGATAAAGATAGCTCTCAAATTCTTTGGATGGTCTTCCCATCTCAATGAATGAGCTGACAAGTCATCCAAATAAGGTTGCACAATATACTTGATATCATGAAATGCGTAAGACATAGCCTGTTGGAAAGTTACACCAACAATATTCAAACTAAATAGGATTTTTCGATAGAAAATGGTCCCCCATGGAAAAATGAGTGTATTTTTATGTTGATCACCGGGAAGTATGATTATTTGGTTGTATCCAGAAAACCTGTCCATAAATGAAAACATTTCATTTCCAGCACAATCATCGATGATTTGATTGATAAAGGGAGTAGGGTAATTGTCCTTTGGCCAAGCTCTATTGATATCCATATATTCTATGCATACTCTAGTGGTTCCCTTCTTCTTGTTAATAAGTATAATATTGGACAGCCAATCAACCAAGGGAACTAAGTAGATGAAACCCGCTTTAAGCATTTTCTCAACCTCAACTTTAATCACAAAAAACTTTTGCGGATGCAAAGGACATAATCATTAATACGTTTTGCATCTGGGTAAGTATTTATCTCATGCATAATAATTCTTGGATCAATTCCTGGAATTTCTTCATAGGACCAGGCAAAAAATGTCGCAAAATTCTTGAAACAAGACTTTATACATTTGAATGTCTCCAAATGAGCATGAATCACCTACATGAATATTTTATATAATTTTTTTTTACTGATATGTCAATGGTGATATTTGTAGATATATTAACCAAATTCCTTTTAGATTTAGGTTGAAGAATTGAAATGGGTCATTTCAGACTATCTATAATCTCAAGAAAAAACATAGTTTGAAAATCATTCTCGATTTTATCAGGGTTAGGTAGAAAGGATGAACAATGGTGATAATCATTCCATGGAATATCATATGAATTCATGACCTCCATAATACTTTCATCAATTGGAAATGTACAGCCGAAAGGATAAGGAAGTGAAACTAGTTGTAACCAAGGTAAAGGAGAATAATAATCATTGATCGTATCCACTCAGTCAATATAAAAACATGACGGGTTAGAAAATGATTGAACTACTTGATAATCCAATTCAAGAGGGCTCAACGAAATCTTATTGCCATAGGATTACAGTTCAAGTTCTAAAGGCACTATCCACGAATTAGATGATTCCATAGTGTTTTATGTAATCATTTTAACCTCGGAAAAATTTTAAGGAAAATTAGGTGGTGGGAGCGCAAAGGTTCCCGTCATAGATGAGTCTTTGAGAAAACCAACCCCAACATCATCATAAAGAGAATTTTTCTTTTCGATAAATGGTATGCTACTCGTAGAGTTAGGGTCTGAAGTGTAGTAAGACAACTAGTCTACTTTGACAATTTTCCCTTTGTGAGGAAATTCTATCATTTGAAAAAGAGATGAGACCACTGCTAACATAGCATAGGTCCAACTTTGACCGAGAAAAAGGTTGTAATCAGGCTTAGCATCAACAACTTCAACTTTGATCACGATTGTTTTACCCTCTAATTGTATGGGAAAATCATTTAGGTTTCCATAAGGATGAAAGCCTCTTCTATCAAATACTTTTAGAGTGGTAGGTGACTAATTGATGGTTGGGGAACCTAAATATTTCCAACAAGCAATCGACATAATACACGTAGAATCCCCTTCGTCAAAAATAGTATAAAACACTCGTCTAGTTTTTATAAAAATTGGAATATAGAACGCCAATGGATGTGGGAGTATAGGTATATGACTCTTAAGATCAAAGATAATTAGATTGGACTCCTGCGGATCAATAGCTCCAATTTATGATAATAATATCTTTCGTTGTTCTGGACATTTTTGGAGCACCTCAAGAGCTGACATTGCAGAAGGAGGCATAGCCACATCCTCAACAATGTTGTAATTTTGTGTAGCTCTAGCATGTGGATTGAAAGCTAATTTCCAGCGCACACCCTTAGGAGGTGGTCGAATCATCATGTCAGGATTCGTTTTCTTGATCTATAATGGTTGAGAAGGAGGAGGAGGAATTAAACTAGAAGGTTGATCAGATGAACTAGTCTCATTCCCATTGATCACATGACCCTTAGATCCATAATCTTTTTATCTCGTAGCTACCATAACTTGATGTGAAGACATCATCATGATATCTTATGATGCGGAAGAAGAAGATGTATTATGAGAAACCATTTTTTTCTTCATAAGGAAATGGATCCTTCAAAATAATGATAGTTGCAGAATCTTTAATGAATTTGGAAACCTCTGCCTAATGTGGTTATTCCCTCATGTAATGATCATCATTGCAAATAAGGAAAGGGTAATGAGGTTTCCATTTTCTGTCAATAGTTTCATTTTTTAGTCTTTTTCTCTTTCTGAGAAGCATTTTGTTTCGATTTACCTTTCCCCTTATTTTTACCTCTAAATGATTGAATCTTGCCAGTAGATGACTCTACGACATTAACTTCAGAAATAACTTCGGGAGAAAGGGTTACAATGGGTGAGTCCTATATGGCGAAAGTCTGAGTACTTTTAGAATTTTTATTTTTCCCCATAGACTATTGGCTAACATAACATATTATACCATCGGTGGCATTGGATATTGTTTGATAATTTTTTGAGCGCGGTAAATTCAGAATTTTTTCATACAAGGTGCCATATTGGGTATAGACTAAGTCTAAATATTGGGCACGAGAAATTACTTGCTCCTCGGCCATGATACCTCCCTTGGAAACATCGTCAGTAATAATGAGAAGTAATGAATTTGTAAACCATTCAGCTAAAATCTGACCTGGAATAATTTTTTTTACTAATGACGTCTATGTCTAAGTTTCCATTCATGGATATGATTGGAAATGAGTTGATTTTTATTGATTTAAGGAAATAAATAGTTTGGTACAAGTGTCATAATGAATCGGTAATTGGAAATGGGTTAAAACTATCATTGCTAGGGGGTTAAATTTATGGAAAGAAGCATGAGGTAGCTCTATGTACCATTTTATTACCGAACTATTTAAAGTTTGTTGCAAAATATAGAGTTGGATAGAATCCTCGATTAAATAATTCAATGCACACCAAAGATGATATGTCATCACATGATTGGATGGGTCTTCTCCCAATTTTCCTTCAAATTTGGGTATGCCACTCAATAACTTGGTGGGAATCACCAACCAAAAAGGATAATAATAAATAGGATAGTTCGTTAGCCGGGATAAATAAGGTAAATCTAGGGTTGCAATGAATGGTAATGATCATTTAGGGTCTTCCCGCAGAGTTTGATAACCTTGTAGGTTAAGTCCAACCCCTGTAGGAGGATACCCAGGATATCCTGGAATAGCTTACGTAGTTGGAATCAAGATTCCACCAGGGTTACCAGAGTGAACCAGACCAATTTGAGGTTGAACAGGGACTTGGTAAGTATCACCAAGGTATGGTTGACTCTGGAAAGGTTGAGCTTGACCCATATGACCTAAGTAATATTTCCCTTGTATAGGTTGAGCTTGTAAAGGTTGACCTTAAACAAATTGACTTTGAATAGGTTGAATTTGGATAAATTGACCTTGAAAATTTTGGTTTTGGAAATCTTGACCTTGGAAAGGTGGTCTTTTAAAAACTTGTCCTTGAAAAGGTGGAACTTGATAAGTTTGAGCTTGAAAATGTACTTTCATTATTCTTGTACCATATTTCCCAATGGGAATCTATGGAGTAGACTGAATGGTAGGACTAGTTTGATAAGAAGAATCCTTAGGGATTTCCCATGTAATTTGACAAACAATAATTTGAGGGATAACTGGAACGGTCACTTACGATACTCATGGGATAGGTGTCTGAGGTGAACTCGGGACCGATTGCGAAATAGTTTTTTGAGGTGCACTTTGAACAGGTCGTTCTATAGGTTGTTCAATAGGTTGTTAGATTGGTTATTGAACAAGTGTTTGAGGAATAGGTTGTCCATTAGGCTAGAGAGTTTGATAAACTGGCACTTGTGGAGCAACTAGACCAAATTGTTGAGAAAATGTAGGGTTCCAAGTAACGTTCATTACGGGATAAGGAGTGTCGTTAAAGGGTTGAGCTACAACAAGTTGAATAATACCAAGCTGAGGTATTTGACCATAATTTCTAGTAAAAGGTTGACCTCCAACTGTAAGGTAAGGTCTGACAATAGATTGTCCTCCAGGTGAAGGGGAAGACATTTTCCCCCAAGCGAGTAATAAACACCAGTTGGGGTTAATTTAGGGTTACCCAAATTACCAAACACCATATGAATATATTGGTCTCATACCATATAAGTTTCAGGCGTGGACGTAGATAAACCAGATGACCAAGTAGAAGGTTGAGGAGAATGAGTAGCTCTTGAAAAGGTCTCAGTAAGTGACTAGTATCCAGGAGGAATTGATGGACCACCATACAAAAATGATTCCAGGGAGCTGGTAAACATGGATGAATCACTAGATCAGATCCCAAGAGGAATTTCTAACATGGTTCTTCCTGGTGAATAAAAAGGAATGTGATGACATGGAAAGCTAGGACCTAAAATGTTCAACGAGGTAGAATACCAAGGATTAGGTCAGAAATGATCGAAACTAGAGATTCTGGGTTCAATCCCCAACGATGTCACCAATTTGTTATGTGGACTTATCCCTCTTGTGGACAAGAGCGATCTCCCTAGACTTCAAAGAAACCTAGTAACAAATAACCAAGAACTGCTACATTTCTCTAGACTGCAATTGACTGAAACCAATAGTATGATAGAATCCACTTACCATTTAAATCGAAATTCCTCATGAATTCCTACTGAAAGCTTTCGAACATCTACTTCTCTTTGATTCTTTAGAGATCTTCCCATTGCTTCCCATAGCTTCTCCAAGATGTCTTGAAGGATATCTGCATAAATATAAACATACACGAGAAAAAAGCATCCAACATATAACATAAGAGATAAATGGACTAATTAACCTAATCATACATTAAAATGGATCAATATGCAGTCAATGTCTATGTAGGTGATTAAGGAATCGTGTAAATTATAACAATAGAAGCATAATGAGAAAGAAAAATTACCTTTATATTAATAAAATATGGATAATAGACTTACAACCTTGATGCCTTGATGTTTCAAGTCCCCTCCCACAATCTCCAACCCTCTCCTTGAATGAATAGCCTTAAAACCTTATTACAACTACATGAGCCTACTTCCAACAATGCTCTCCCAATCCTCATACCTGTAGTAGCTTTATAGACCAAGAATGGCAAGTTTAAGATCCATTCCACAATGGATGAGATCCATTAATAGTGGGATAGGGGTTCCACAAGAAAGGGAGTTACTCCACGATGGGAGACATTAGGGATGAATAGGCGCCCATTTGAAGCTTGTTTCTTCGGATAGATATGACCAAAAATTATTCTAGACTTTAATTTTTATTTTAAGATTCATTAACTCATGTGCTCAGACCACAATGTAAGACAGATCACACTTATGGGTAAATTCTAATGGACTTCTCTTCATATGTGTAGAGATTGACTAGGGAACTGCGCAGCAAGCCAAAATCATGGTTTTGAACCATGGGATACAGTAATTTCACCTTCTTTGGCATAGTTTTGATTTTATCTTTGCAGGGGAACACTGTGGGACACATTTATGGACAGTGAAAGATCCAAACTGGTGGCCATTTTCTCAATGTGAAAAAAATGACATGTAACACCTTCCCATGTAGCATCTTCTACCAAAAATCCCTTCCATCAAGTTAAATACTCTCAAATGACTCTAATCCTCAACTTCCTCTCCCTCATGAACATGACCTCTTCTAGAATGACGACCGATTTTCCTTCCTTTTCTTCCAGTGGAAGCTCTATTGGGCTCTAAATGATTATCCAAAGTACCTTTTTAAGGACAGACATAGGAAACAATTGTGGATATTGTTATCTTCTGGAAATTCTAATTCATAAGAAACCTCCCTAATCTTCATAATCACTTTGTAAGGCCCATAGAATCATGATTTAAATTTCTCAAAACCACTCCACTTCAAGGATGATTTCTTGTATGGTTGAAGTCATAGGAAAATAACACCCCCCTCCTAAAAATTGTATTCCACCCTATGGTGATATGCATACATATTCTGCTAATTTTGGAATACTTGTAGGTTCTCCTTGAGGATTTTAAGAATATCTTGAATCTCTTGCAACCAATCCTTGGCCATTGGTAACATGTTGTTTCCTAGTTCCATTTCTAAGAATCTGGGATAATTATACCCATACATTACCTTGAAAGGAGTCATCCCAATAGAAATATGGTATGTGGTTTTGTAATAGAATTTATCTCAGTGAAACCACTCGATCCAAGTCCTCTATTGATCTAGGGGGTAAAAAATATGCTCAAAAATCAAAGTGCTCAAAATAGCTCAAGGCTTGTGTGAAATCATAGATATCAACATTTTGATTCGAACGACACTTGAATCACTTCAATATGACACCGTATGTGAAATTTATCAAATTTTGAAGTTTTTGGCAAATAACTAAAAATTCAAATTGCAGGATTGATTGGGCTACTGACTTGGCAGGACATACAATGATGTGGCCTTGACATCAGCAAGCTGACTAGGCACGTACGATGGTTAGATGGGCCAATATTGTGCTGACATGTGGCATGTTGTACAAGTTAATTTCACGATATTTTATTGGTTGTTTGGTTTAGCTCTCAATATTTGTGTAGAGTATTGTTGGTCCGCTTAACCAAACCGACAGCATTCAACATCGCAACCTCCATCGAGTTAACCAAATTATTTATTGTTCCATTATTTTAGTTGTTTTTATATGTATATGGTGTGGTTATATTTAAAGTGGAGTTGTTGGGGGAGGGCGTGGGGTATGGGCTCGCCCAACAGGCCTTAGCATCAGGTCATATTGAATACCACATAATCGTGGTGTATGGTGGAGACGGAGGAGGCAGGAGATTATCTTAGCCCCCCGTTCCAACAAACACTAAAAATTGTGGTCCGGGCTTGTAGAGAAACTGGTTGGCGTGTGGTCCTAGCCTATGGCCACATGGCTCGACATACGACCAAGAACGTGGAGCTAACATGCATGTGGCCTCTATCCCACACCCCTTTCCATATCGTGCACCATACAACTGAATCCTGGGGGGTAAGAATCAGCACACAGGGCTCATTGGAGTGATTAATGATTCGAAAAAAATGCACCATTTTCGATGGAATTTCCATTACTCCTGTACAAAATTGCTGCCTGGTAGTTCTTCCAAAGGAGAAAAACGTTGCTAATTTTGCGAATTTTGTGAATTTATAGGAAAGAAATGAATAGGGAGGCATATCTTGTCCATTTTTCAACCTTTTTGAGCCTACAAAGAGCCTTCAAAGGGTTTTTTGGGTGGTCTCGACACAATGGAAACATTGTTTTTGTTATTTGAGCATTTTATGTTGATCTAATTGAAATTTTGAGCATATAATTTAAAGGGCAAACATTAGAAGTTGGACCCAAAGACGTAGCCTAGGACGGGTGAACCCCATCAAGTTGTTGTTTTGTGATGTTGCATGTTGTCTGATTTTCTCTGGGTAAATATGCAACATTTAAATAAAATTTCTACGTTTATGTTCTTTTGTAATTTCGATCCATTTCCCACAAGACATAAACTAGCTTCCAAACTTTTTCAAGAAACCTTCAATTTTTAATTTCAGATCACTTTGGTATCAGATCATGGTTGTTTTGAAGGTTTGAATATTATTTGACGGTTTTGAAGATTATCCTATCAAGGTATCTAGATAACCCTCTTTTCACATAACAACATTTTAATCCAAGTCTTCAATGATTTCAAATACTTACCTCGTAGTCCTTTAAATATCCTTCATTCTGCTTCGCTATAGCTGATATTTCTATCAATTGTGAAATAAGTCACAAAACTTCCCAATGTGTGATCAATCCAGTGGTCCACAGCCCATGTGATATTGCCTTTTTATGCTTCCATATTTCGCACCAATTCAGGAGTCCACACTATAGCACCTTTGAGCCTACACGTCCCTTAACTGTCAACCAACTTAGACAACCACTCGTATAGTTATTCATGGCATAAACAAAAGAATATGTCGGTCTTGTCTGTATACAAAAATCTCTCCAACCACTACTCCTTGGATAATTTATGGCTCCTGTTCTCTTGAGTCGCGAATGCATGCGATTTTCGATCAATCCACTTATCAAGAACTTCCTTCGTAGGAAACCATTTATCTCCCATCTCTTAGAAATATCCTGGTCCTAGCAATGGAAACATTTTTTGGCTTAAGGGGGCCTGACCTAGGTCCATAGTTGTTTGCGCCAACAAACAAAACCCCAATTTTTGGCCCTTTCAGCAACAACCTGTATATCATAGGTTACAATCTCACCCAAAGAAGTATTGAGGGATGCTAGAACCAGGCTTCTGCATCCATAGACATGTGATAAGTGGTTCTTAAGCTCTTGTAGCTTATATCTACCTTCACGCAGATCGGTATCCTTATATGGCCTGATATAGTAACTCAAGTAAAATGGCTTCTAGATCCTCGCAAAGGTCTACGATCAGTCTTTGTGGACCCTAAATAGGAAATTAACCACTTTCGCGCATTAATCAATAACCCTAGATCTACCTTCGTGTAGATCTATCCAATTCATCAGAAATCACAACATAAATAACCCTTATCTTCGCGAAAACAGATAATTACTTAAGTCATGCATAAATAAGATAGATTTAGTAGTTTCGTGTAGCAATTATTCATTATTCCACAGAAAACATATTATAAAGCGATATATCATAACATAAATAGAATCAACAATACTACTCATATTGCAAGATAATTCTTCAAAATCAGTCTTCATTCATCTTCAACGTCTATATTATAAACTCTTCCACCCTGTGCACTCAACTGCAGGGGTCTACGCACTTAGCTATGGAACTTATAAGGCCTCATGCGCACTCAACTGCGGGAGCCTTCCGCTTTCACCTAATTACAGGAAGCAAAGCCTTCATGCCTTAGCACTTACCCAAAATAACTTCTATCTTGACTTGATTACTCTTCGCTACCTCCTAGACTCACTATGACTCAACTATATATAGTTTGTTAGGATATTCCGACACATAGGATATAGTTAAGTTCAACTTGGTCTAGTATAGAGTTAGGTAAAGTGTGTTTCTTTACCGTTGCACATTTTGTAACTTACAATCCGACGGTCACGATATGTAGTGATCCGACGGTTCACTCTCACCTCGGTATTACCGACACTTGATCCGTGGCTTGACACCCGATTGGTCCATGAGTTCTATTTAAAGTGCATGGAGGGTCATTGTTCGGGTAATCCGTGCATGAGAGAAGCTTATGTAAATTTTCATTCTTTGATTAATAAATTGCCTGTAGTACCCACGTTGGGACAGGCCGTGGACTGTTTCCCTCCTTGCACTCTGAGGGTTTTAACCACGTCAAAAATACTGGTGTATTGATTTGAGATCTGGTTGTGAGCGGTGTCCTTTTGGTATTCTTTCTGTGGAACTTACCCTGTAAATTCCTACAGGGGTAGCTCAAGTGGCAATGGCCGTGGAAATGAAGTCTCACCGAACCGGAGATCTTGGGTTCGATTCTTGTGCTACCCTCCCTCGAAATGGGGTGAATATCGGAGCTATTTGAAGGCCGTGTCCGTTGGTGATCCAAATCTGAAGCCGGTAGAACTGCATGCGGCTATCGTTTCCTAGATCTGCTGTTTCTGACTGCTTTCAGGCCGAGAGGACTGCTCTGTTGCGTTCGGAGCATCTATTCCAGTGAGGAACCCCTTTCGTTTCACGCGAAAAGGTTTCCGGTAGCCCTAGCTGCGTCATTTTTCAGATCGGGAGGTATACAGTTTTTCTTTTGCAGTTTACTGTTATTTTCTCTCTGCTTATTTCGGTCTCAGTTTATTTAGCCTTTTTTTTTAACTAGATCTATACCTTTCATTTCTGCGTATGCTCTTTGCCCTGCGACTCTGTGCGATCTGGGCAAATCAGAAACAGAAAGGAAGGATTTTTCTCATGCGTATGCTCTTTTCCCCGCACCTTAGTGTGATCTCGGAAAATCAGAAACATTGAGAAAAATATTTAGTTTTTCGGCTAAAGCTAACTTTGAGATTTTTTTTTATTTTTCTAGTTTTTTGGCTAAAGCTAACTTCGAGCCGCAAGGTTCGTTTTTTTTTGCATATTCGTGTTGGGTTTTGTGTTTTGTAGGGAAAAAGAGCTTTCTCAAGGCAAACACGCAAACCAAGCCCCCCCCCCCTTCTCTCTCTCTCTCTCTCTCTCTCTCAAATTTTTTGTATAGATCAATTGGTTCAAAGCTATTTTAAGAGAGTAGAGGTCTTGGGTTCAAGTCTCCATTTTGTGGGGGCGGATTTTTTCATTCCCGCACATTCGCGCACTTTGCCGGCAACGTCAACAATTTTTTTTCAAAAAGCCATAACTTCTTCATCCGGAAGCCTTTTTCAGAGCCGTTTTTTTTAAAACCGCCTATTTTTTCGAGATCTATCCGTTGGAACACTTACTTTCAGCATCTTCAGCTTCAGTTTTTTTTAAAATGGAAAGTCCATGCCAAGTCATTCTTGATAGCACTAACTACTTCCAATGGGTAGAATACATGGAAGATTTACTTAGAAGTAAAGGTCTCTTCAGAATAGCCACAAACCAAGAGAAGAAACCAAAAGATGAAGACAAGGCAGCAAAATGGGAAAATAGACAAGATCAAGCACGTGGTTTGATAGGGATGTCTATTTCTCCTGATCTTAGATTCCACATTGCAGGACTTGAGACTCCTCATGAAGCATTAGAAAAACTTGCTAAAGTTTTTGGGATTAAAAATGAAATTAGAGCCCATCAACTTGAAAATGAGCTGCTTACTTTCGATCCTAATAATTTTTCTTGCATTGAAGATTTCTTGTCCAAATTCAAGACCCTTAGATATCTCTTGGAAGGTGTTAAAGTTAAGAAAGAAGATGGTAACCTTATTTATTCCATCCTTACTAAGTTGGGACCAGCCTACTCTATATTTGTTTCCACTTTCCATTCTACAAGGGAAGCTTTCATTTGTCAAGGACAAGACTACAAGGCCCCTTCCTTTGACTCCTTTTGTGATTCCTTAATAAGAGAACAAGAAAAACTCTTACACCTTGGTCTTCTTAATCTTGGAAACTCTTCCACGAAAGCGTTAGCCGCCCAGCAACAACCAAATTCAAAGAATCCTAAGAAGTCATATCCTCAAAAGAATGGTCCTAAACCATCTCAGCCTCAAAATGAAAGATCATTTCAGCAAAATGATAAGACCAATAAAAACAAATGGAAGAAGACTGATAGACATTGTAACTTTTGTAATCGAGATGGCCACTTAGAATCTAAATGCTTTAAGAAGATGGAAGCCTTGGAAGCCGCAATGAAGAAACATAACATCCATGTGGAGTCTACTTCAACTTCAACTTCCGGAATGGCACTTTCTGCATCTCATTGTCAATTATCTCAGTCTGGTTATGCATTAAATGTATCTTCTTCTTCTTCTCATTCTCATGAGTGGCTCATTGATTCTGGAGCCTCTTGTCACATGGCCAAAAACCAAGCCATGTTTTCTTCTTTAAATGATTGTAACACCAAAAATATATATATTGGTGATGATAGATCTCTTAATGTTGTAGGGACTGGAACTATTCATCTAGACAATGGTCAGTTTAATGATGTATTATGTGTTCCAACCTTATCCTGCAACCTTCTATCTGTCTATCAGATAACTCACTCAGGTGAAGGTAAAATTGTTGAATTTTCACCTCATGATGTTGTAATCAAGGATCTAAAAGATCCTAAACAGATTCTAGCTACTGGTCTTGCTGATGATTCCAAAAGGTTGTATAAGTTTCACAACTTTGGGTCATCCAATCTTCCCTCAGTATTTGTTGCTCATAATGATGAAGTGAGCAAACTTTGGCATGAGCGATTTGGTCACTTAAACTATCGCTCCCTTCAGCATCTATGTAAAGAAAATATGGTGACAGGTCTTCCTATGGTATCTTGCAGAGATGGTGTTTGTTCCGGATGTGTACTCGGAAAACATCATCGGGACAGTTTTGACAAACGTGCCTCTTGGCACGCCTCAGCCCCTTTACAGCTTGTGCACAGTGATTTATGTGGTCCTCTTCCTGTTGCTTCATTCTCTGGCTGCAAGTACTTCTTAACTTTCATTGATGATTTCTCCAGACGCACTTGGGTATACTTCTTAAAACTCAAGAGCGAAGTATTTAACACTTTTTTGGCCTTCAAAGCCTTTGTTGAAAAACAATCTGGACATCAAATTATTAAGCTAAGAACTGATAATGGTGGAGAATATGTTAAAAACACATTCATCAACTTTTGCACCGAAAATGGAATTCAAATGCAACATACTGTTCCATACACTCCACAACAAAATGGTGTAGCTGAAAGGAAAAATCGCACCTTAAAGGAAATGGCTAATTGTATGCTGCAATCTAAAGGACTCAGTCTTAGTTTTTGGGCCGAAGCAATTAATTGTGCAAATTATATAATCAATCGCACTCCTACTAAGGTTCTAGAGAATATCACTCCAGAAGAAGCTTGGAGTTCCATTAAACCAGATGTAAGTCACTTTCGTGTGTTTGGAAGTGAAGCATGGGCCCATATTCCAGATGAAAAGCATAAAGCTTTAGAACCTAAGAGTGAGAAATGTACTTTTGTTGGATATTCTGAAGATGTAAAAGGTTATAGACTTATTCCATTTAAGTCCAAAAATGTTATCATTAGAAGAGATGTAAAATTTGATGAAAATAAATCGGCCTGCGAGCCTAGTCCGGCGGATGTGCCACCTCTTCCTATCTCTTCTACTTTTGAAAACCTTTCTTCTTCAGATGATGAAAGCGAGGATGATAATCCTCCCCCACCTTCTCAGGATCCTCAACTTCCAAGATGGGTCCCTGCTACTCGGGATGCAGCAGGTGATCTTGCCGGTGATCCTACAGATCAGCGACGTACACGTTCTCAGTTTGAAAGAGCCTCTTCTTTACTGGCTCAAGCTCCAGTAAATCATGATCCTGACACTTTTGCAGAAGCTTCAGGCCATCCACATTGGGAAGCAGCTATGAATGAAGAATATCATTCATTAATGACAAATGATACATGGGATCTTGTTCCTCTACCAAAGGGACGCAAACTTGTTAGATGTAAATGGGTTTACAGAACCAAGTATGGACCAGATGGGAAAGTTGATAAACATAAAGCTCGTCTCGTTGCTAAGGGCTTTTCACAGGTTGAAGGCATTGACTACACTGAAACCTTCTCCCCTGTTGCCAAAATGAACTCTATCCGCCTTGTTCTTTCCCTTGCTGCCTCTTTAAAATGGGAAGTCCATCAGATGGATGTTAAATCTGCCTTCTTGCATGGGGACTTGCAGGAAGAAATCTATATGGAACAACCCATTGGCTTCATACAAACAGACTCCAGCCTTGTTTGTCGACTTAAGAAATCCCTTTATGGCCTCAAGCAAGCTCCTCGGGCTTGGTATGCCAAAATGGATAACTTTCTTTTAGAATCTGGCTTTTCTAGGTGTCATTCTGACAATACTGTCTACACCAAGAAAGTGGGCAACTCTCTTATCATCCTTGTTCTTTATGTTGATGATCTTATTCTTACTGGTAGTGATCCCAACCTTATAAACCATGTGAAGTCCAGCCTTAAAAAGAGATTTGAAATGACAGACTTAGGACATTTACACTATTTTCTCGGTCTTCAAGTCTTGCAATCCCAAGAGGGTATTTTCCTTTCCCAGTCCAAGTATGCTTGTGATATTCTTCGTCATTTTCACATGGAAGACTGTAAGCCAGCCCCTTCTCCCTTTTAGTCTGGAGTCAAACTTTCAGTCTCTTGTACTTATCCTGAAGTTGATGCTACCTTATACCGTCAACTTGTCGGAAAACTCTTGTATTTAACCCATACTCGTCCTGATCTTTCCTTTGTTGTTGGCCTTGTTGCTCGTTTTATGCAAAACCCCCGTGAAAGTCATTGGAAAGCAGCTAAAAGAATACTTCGTTATGTTCGAGGTACAGTACAGTTTGGGATTCATTACAGTGCCAAAGCAGCTCCTCTGTTAGTTGGTTTCACTGATTCTGATTGGGCTGGTGACCCTGATGATCGGAAGTCTACTGTCGGTTATGTCTTCACTCTTGGTTCAGGACCTATTACATGGGCTTGTAAGAAACAGGCTGCCATTTCTCTTTCGTCAGCAGAAGCAGAGTATCGTGGTGCCGTGGAAGCTAGTAAGGAAGCCTTGTGGCTTCGTCAGATCCTATCAGAGTTTGGCTTTGAGCAGCAGCATCCAACCACACTTTGGTGTGATAATCAAAGTGCCATTCAGCTATGCAAAGATCCAGTCCAGCATCAGCGCAGCAAACACATTGAACTACACATGCACTTCATCAGAAAGCTCATTCATGACCATGTTCTTGAAGTGCAATATTGTCCAACAGATGATCAGGTTGCAGACATCTTCACAAAGGCTCTCACAGAGGCGAAGTTCACTAAACTTCGATATATGCTTGGAGTTCAGGAAGTTGTCACTAAGGGGGGATAGGCTCTAGTGCCTCCTTCCTTCTCCTATTGTGTCATATTTGTAAATCCTTCAATCCTATCCCAAGTTGTTCTTAAGGGGGGATGTTAGGATATTCCGACACATAGGATATAGTTAAGTTCAACTTGGTCTAGTATAGAGTTAGGTTAGAGTTAGGTAAAGTGTGTTTCTTTACCGTTGTACATTTTGTAACTTACAATCCGACGGTCACGATATGTAGTGATCCGACCGTTCACTCTCACCTCGGTATTACCGACACTTGATCCGTGGCTTGACACCCGATTGGTCCATGAGTTCTATTTAAAGCGCATGGAGGGTCATTGTTCGGGTAATCCGTGCATGAGAGAAGCTTATGTAAATTTTCATTCTTTGATTAATAAATTGCCTGTAGTACCCACGTTGGGACAGGCCGTGGACTGTTTCCCTCCTTGCACTCTGAGGGTTTTAACCACGTCAAAAATACTGGTGTATTGATTTGAGATCTGGTTGTGAGCGGTGTCCTTTTGGTATTCTTTCTGTGGAACTTACCCTGTAAATTCCTACAGGGGTAGCTCAAGTGGCAATGGCCGTGGAAATGAAGTCTCATCGAACCGGAGATCTTGGGTTCGATTCTTGTGCTACCCTCCCTCGAAATGGGGTGAATATCGGAGCTATTTGAGGGCCGCGTCCGTTGGTGATCCAAATCTGAAGCCGGTAGAACTGCATGCGGCTGTCATTTCCTAGATCTGCTGTTTCTGACTGCTTTCGGGCCGAGAGGACTGCTCTGTTGCGTTCGGAGCATTTGTTCCAGTGAGAAACCCCTTTCGTTTCACGCGAAAAGGTTTCCGGTAGCCCTAGTTGCGTCATTTTTCAGATCGGGAGGTATACAGTGTTTCTTTTGCAGTTTACTGTTATTTTCTCTCTGCTTATTTCGGTCTCAGTTTATTTAGCCTTTTTTTTAACCGGATCTATACCTTTCATTTCTGCGTATGCTCTTTGCCCTGCGACTCTGTGCGATCTGGACAAATCAGAAACAGAAAGGAAGGATTTTTCTCATGCGTATGCTCTTTTCCCTGCACCTTAGTGTGATCTCGGAAAATCAGAAACATTGAGAAAAATATTTAGTTTTTCGGCTAAAGCTAACTTTGAGATTTTTTTTTATTTCTCTAGTTTTTTGGCTAAAGCTAACTTCGAGCCGCAAGGTTCATTTTTTTTTGCATATTCGTGTTGGGTTTTGTGTTTTGTATGGAAAAAGAGCTTTCTCAAGGCAAGCACGCAAACGAAGCCCCCCCCCCCTCTCTCTCTCTCTCTCTCTCTCTCTCTCTCTCTCTCTCGCTCTCAAATTTTTTGTATAGATCAATTGGTTCAAAGCTATTTTAAGAGAGTAGAGGTCTTGGGTTCAAGTCTCCTTTGTGGGGGCGGATTTTTTCATTCCCGCACATTCGCGCTCTCTCTCTCTCTCTCTCTCTCTCTCTCTCTCTCTCTCTCTTGGTTCAAAGCTATTTTAAGAGAGTAGAGGTCTTGGGTTCAAGTCTCCTTTTGTGGGGGCGGATTTTTTCATTCCCGCACATTCGCGCACTTTGCCGGCAACGTCAACAAATTTTTTTCAAAAAGCCATAACTTCTTCATCCGGAAGCCTTTTTCAGAGCCGTTTTTTTTTAAACCGCCTATTTTTTCGAGATCTATCCGTTGGAACACTTACTTTCAGCATCTTCAGCTTCAGTTTTTTTTAAATGGAAAGTCCATGCCAAGTCATTCTTGACAGCACTAACTACTTCCAATGGGTAGAATACATGGAAGATTTACTTAGAAGTAAAGGTCTCTTCAGAATAGCCACAAACCAAGAGAAGAAACCAAAAGATGAAGACAAGGCGGAAAAATGGGAAAATATACAAGATCAAGCACGTGGTTTGATAGGGATGTCTATTTCTCCTGATCTTAGATTCCACATTGCAGGACTTGAGACTCCTCATGAAGCATTAGAAAAACTTGCTAAAGTTTTTGGGATTAAAAATGAAATTAGAGCCCATCAACTTGAAAATGAGCTGCTTACTTTCGATCCTAATAATTTTTCTTGCATTGAAGATTTCTTGTCCAAATTCAAGACCCTTAGATATCTCTTGGAAGGTGTTAAAGTTAAGAAAGAAGATGGTAACCTTATTTATTCCATCCTTACTAAGTTGGGACCAGCCTACTCTGTATTTGTTTCCACTTTCCATTCTACAAGGGAAGCTTTCATTTGTCAAGGACAAGACTACAAGGCCCCTTCCTTTGACTCCTTTTGTGATTCCTTAATAAGAGAACAAGAAAAACTCTTACACCTTGGTCTTCTTAATCTTGGAAACTCTTCCACGAAAGCGTTAGCCGCCCAGCAGCAACCAAATTCAAAGAATCCTAAGAAGTCATATCCTCAAAAGAATGGTCCTAAACCATCTCAGCCTCAAAATGAAAGATCATTTCAGCAAAATGATAAGACCAATAAAAACAAATGGAAGAAGACTGATAGACATTGTAACTTTTGTAATCGAGATGGCCACTTAGAATCTAAATGCTTTAATAAGATGGAAGCATTGGAAGCCGCAATGAAGAAACATAACATCCATGTGGAGTCTACTTCAACTTCAACTTCCGGAATGGCACTTTCTGCATCTCATTGTCAATCATCTCAGTCTGGTTATGCATTAAATGTATCTTCTTCTTCTTCTCATTCTCATGAGTGGCTCATTGATTCTGGAGCCTCTTGTCACATGGCTAAAAACCAAGCCATGTTTTCTTCTTTAAATGATTGTAACACCAAAAATATATATATTGGTGATGATAGATCTCTTAATGTTGTAGGGACTGGAACTGTTCATCTAGACAATGGTCAGTTTAATGATGTATTATGTGTTCCAACCTTATCCTGCAACCTTTTATCTGTCTATCAGATAACTCACTCAGGTGAAGGTAAAATTGTTGAATTTTCACCTCATGATGTTGTAATCAAGGATCTAAAAGATCCTAAACAGATTCTAGCTACTGGTCTTGCTGATGATTCCAAAAGGTTGTATAAGTTTCACAACTTTGGGTCATCCAATCTTCCCTCAGTATTTGTTGCTCATGATGATGAAGTGAGCAAACTTTGGCATGAGCGATTTGGTCACTTAAACTATCGCTCCCTTCAGCATCTATGTAAAGAAAATATGGTGACAGGTCTTCCTATGGTATCTTGCAGAGATGGTGTTTGTTCCGGATGTGTACTCGGAAAACATCATTGGGACAGTTTTGACAAACGTGCCTCTTGGCACGCCTCAGCCCCTTTACAGCTTGTGCACAGTGATTTATGTGGTCCTCTTCCTGTTGCTTCATTCTCTGGCTGCAAGTACTTCTTAACTTTCATTGATGATTTCTCCAGATGCACTTGGGTATACTTCTTAAAACTCAAGAGCGAAGTATTTAACACTTTTTTGGCCTTCAAAGCCTTTGTTGAAAAACAATCTGGACATCAAATTCTTAAGCTAAGAACTGATAATGGTGGAGAATATGTTAAAAACACATTCATCAACTTTTGCACCGAAAATGGAATTCAAATGCAACATATTGTTCCATACACTCCACAACAAAATGGTGTAGCTGAAACGAAAAATTGCACCTTAAAGGAAATGGCTAATTGTATGCTGCAATCTAAAGGACTCAGTCTTAGTTTTTGGGCCGAAGCAATTAATTGTGCAAATTATATAATCAATCGCACTCCTACTAAGGTTCTAGAGAATATCACTCCAGAAGAAGCTTGGAGTTCCATTAAACCAGATGTAAGTCACTTTCGTTCGTTTGGAAGTGAAGCATGGGCCCATATTCCAGATGAAAAGCATAAAGCTTTAGAACCTAAGAGTGAGAAATGTACTTTTGTTGGATATTCTGAAGATGTAAAAGGTTATAGACTTATTCCATTTAAGTCCAAAAATGTTATCATTAGAAGAGATGTAAAATTTGATGAAAATAAATTGGCCTGCGAGCCTAGTCCGGCGGATGTGCCACCTCTTCCTATCTCTTCTACTTTTGAAAACCTTTCTTCTTCAGATGATGAAAGCGAGGATGATAATCCTCCCCCACCTTCTCAGGATCCTCAACTTCCAAGATGGGTCCGTGCTACTCGGGATGCAGCAGGTGATCTTGCCGGTGATCCTACAGATCAGCGACGTACACGTTCTCAGTTTGAAAGAGCCTCTTCTTTACTGGCTCAAGCTCCAGTAAATCATGATCCTGACACTTTTTCAGAAGCTTCAGGCCATCCACATTGGGAAGCAGCTATGAATGAAGAATATCATTCATTAATGACAAATGATACATGGGATCTTGTTCCTCTACCAAAGGGACGCAAACTTGTTAGATGTAAATGGGTTTACAGAACCAAGTATGGACCAGATGGGAAAGTTGATAAACATAAAGCTCGTCTCGTTGCTAAGGGCTTTTCACAGGTTGAAGGCATTGACTACACTGAAACCTTCTCCCCTGTTGCCAAAATGAACTCTATCCGCCTTGTTCTTTCCCTTGCTGCCTCTTTAAAATGGGAAGTCCATCAGATGGATGTTAAATCTGCCTTCTTGCATGGGGACTTGCAGGAAGAAATCTATATGGAACAACCCATTGGCTTCATACAAACAGACTCCAGCCTTGTTTGTCGACTTAAGAAATCGCTTTATGGCCTCAAGCAAGCTCCTCGGGCTTGGTATGCCAAAATGGATAACTTTCTTTTAGAATCTGGCTTTTCTAGGTGTCATTCTGACAATACTGTCTACACCAAGAAAGTGGGCAACTCTCTTATCATCCTTGTTCTTTATGTTGATGATCTTATTCTTACTGGTAGTGATCCCAACCTTATAAACCATGTGAAGTCCAGCCTTAAAAAGAGATTTGAAATGACAGACTTAGGACATTTACACTATTTTCTCGGTCTTCAAGTCTTGCAATCCCAAGAGGGTATTTTCCTTTCCCAGTCCAAGTATGCTTGTGATATTCTTCGTCATTTTCACATGGAAGACTGTAAGCCAGCCCCTTCTCCCTTTCAGTCTGGAGTCAAACTTTCAGTCTCTTGTACTTCTCCTGAAGTTGATGCTACCTTATACCGTCAACTTGTCGGAAAACTCTTGTATTTAACCCATACTCGTCCTGATCTTTCCTTTACTGTTGGCCTTGTTGCTCGTTTTATGCAAAACCCCCGTGAAAGTCATTGGAAAGCAGCTAAAATAATACTTCGTTATGTTCGAGGTACAGTACAGTTTGGGATTCATTACAGTGCCAAAGAAGCTCCTCTGTTAGTTGGTTTCACTGATTCTGATTGGGCTGGTGACCCTGATGATCGGAAGTCTACTGCCGGTTATGTCTTCACTCTTGGTTCAGGACCTATTACATGGGCTTGTAAGAAACAGGCTGCCATTTCTCTTTCGTCAGCAGAAGCAGAGTATCGTGGTGCCGTGGAAGCTAGTAAGGAAGCCTTGTGGCTTCGTCAGATCCTATCAGAGTTTGGCTTTGAGCAGCAGCATCCAACCACACTTTGGTGTGATAATCAAAGTGCCATTCAGCTATGCAAAGATCCAGTCCAGCATCAGCGCAGCAAACACATTGAACTACACATGCACTTCATCAGAAAGCTCATTCATGACCATGTTCTTGAAGTGCAATATTGTCCAACAGATGATCAGGTTGCAGACATCTTCACAAAGGCTCTCACAGAGGCGAAGTTCACTAAACTTCGATATATGCTTGGAGTTCAGGAAGTTGTCACTAAGGGGGGATAGGCTCTAGTGCCTCCTTCCTTCTCCTATTGTGTCATATTTGTAAATCCTTCAATCCTATCCCAAGTTGTTCTTAAGGGGGGATGTTAGGATATTCCGACACATAGGATATAGTTAAGTTCAACTTGGTCTAGTATAGAGTTAGGTTAGAGTTAGGTAAAGTGTGTTTCTTTACCGTTGTACATTTTGTAACTTACAATCCGACGGTCACGATATGTAGTGATCCGACGGTTCACTCTCACCTCGGTATTACCGACACTTGATCCGTGGCTTGACACCCGATTGGTCCATGAGTTCTATTTAAAGCGCATGGAGGGTCATTGTTCGGGTAATCCGTGCATGAGAGAAGCTTATGTAAATTTTCATTCTTTGATTAATAAATTTCCTGTAGTACCCACGTTGGGACAGGCCGTGGACTGTTTCCCTCCTTACACTCTGAGGGTTTTAACCACGTCAAAAATACTGGTGTATTGATCTGAGATCTGGTTGTGAGCGGTGTCCTTTTGGTTGTGAGCGGTGTCCTTTTGGTTGTGAGCGGTGTCCCAAGATCTCCAGTTCAGTGAGACTTCATTTCCACGGCCATTGCCACATGAGCTACCCCATTTCTTCAATACAATACCATGGTCCGCGGACCATGGGTGAGTCTCAAAACTTACCTATTTACTTACCCAAACAAGGGGCTAAACCCCTTTGACTCCTATCTATCTACACGCTTTGCATCCACATTTCACGGAGACCTTACATCTTTTACAAAAACTTATACAAAATTTGGGTTAACTAACTCCAAAAATGACCTTAGGGACCCTATCCCAACAATGCTTCATCAATCACAACATCAATGCACTCAATAATCTTTTTAAGTCTTTTATTATAAAATTTATATGCTTTTCTTCTAGAGGAGTGCCCAAGAAGAATTCCTTCATCATCTCGAGCTTCAAACTTCCAAGTTTATCATTATTATTCTTTATATAACACTTACTTCCAAAAACCCTAATGTGCTTTACAATTGGGGGTTTACCGTACCAAAGTTCATAAGGCATTTTATCACTATCTACACAAATAGGAGCTTTGTTGAGAATATTTACCATTGTATGTGATGCTTCACCCAAGAAGGTATGAGATGTCTCGGACCCATCAAGGATGACACATGCCATTTGTTGAATTTTTCTATGCATTCTTTTTGCTACCCCATTTTGTTGACGATACCTAGCTATAGAAAACTACCTCTTGATTCCATGTTGTTCACAAAAGTCGAAAAATTCATTTGATAGGTATTATCCTCCCCCATCAAATATGACACGTTTGATTTTCAAGTCTAACTAATTCTCTACTAAATCTTTGAAGACTTTAAATTTATCAAATGCTTCAAATTTATACTTCAATAAACCAATCCAGCACATTCTAGTAAAATCATCAATAAATAAGATGAAATATTGTTCACCTCTAAGTGAATTTTTCTTTACCGACCCACATAAATCAATATGAATAAGTTCAAGAGGCCTACTTGTAGAACCTTCTTTGGCATTGAATTGTACCTGGGTTTTCTTACCAAATTGACATGATTTGCATATGGTATTTTTTGGTAGAGAGATGTTTGGCAAATCACGAACTACTCCTAACTTGATTGATTTATGTAATTGACTGAATATTAGATGTCCCAATATTTTGTGTTATAACCAACCTTCTTCTACTTTGCTTTAGTAACAATGATCAATACCACCTTCCAATACGTAGACATTACCTGGATTTCTTGTTCCTTTTATTATGGCCTTTCCTGTATCGATACTTCAAACTACAAAATTATTTGATCTGAAAAAAATTCATTCCCTTGATCGCACATCTGGCTAACACTTAGCAAGTTATGCTTCAATCCATCAACAAATAAAACATTCCAACTTTAACCTTTTTTTTTAACATAACAGTTCCTTTTCCTTTGATAGTAGTAGGTGTATTATTTCCAAAGGTTACATTCTTTTCTTTATTTATTTCATTAAAAGACATAAACTTATCTTTATCACCTCTCATGTGTTTTGAGCATCCACTATCAATGTACCACATATTTTCTTGATCCCCTACATATAAAGCTAGACCGCAATTCTCATATTAAATGGTTTTCTTCTTCCATACCTTATATGTTTTTTCCATTTGCTTATCGTGAGATATTGATCATATTTTTCTCCTACATTTAGATACATTATGCCCAATGTTATTGCAAAGGGAGCATTTAGTTTCATATTGAAGAGAAGATAAGGCACTTTGAGAGTATTTCTCATTCTTTTTTTCTTGCTTCCCTCGTCATCATATTTTTGTAAGAAACAAATTGCGCAGCCTTATGACCAAAATTGTGACAAGCAAAACATTGTCCATTAAAGTAGAATTGTTTGGGAGCATAGTACCTTCTAGTGTTGTTCTTTTGATTGAACCAAGAAGAGTTTACCTGGGAGGTATTTGGTCCTTTATTATTTTTTTGTATGATGAATTGATGTTGACTTCTTCCTTTTACTACATTGAGATAGCTTCATATTTCTGTATTTGGTCCTTTATTCTTTTGTTGTAGGACGGAGTGATGTTGACTACTTCCTTTTACTGCATTGAGATAGCTTCATGTTTTTGTTGAAGACTTTATAGTCTTTGATTTTTCTTCACAGTATCCAATGCCCGTCTTTATAAGAGGTGAGTGTTGAACCTTGATGATTTCATCCAAGGTTTTATATCCTTTAGAAAATCTAAGATTAAGAATTTTTTCTTTCTCAATTTCTTTCCTTAGACTGACTATTTTTTATTCTAGCTTCTCATTATGCTCTTCCTTTTCTATGATTTTTTTATTAAAAGTTTCTTCCGCTAATTTAGATTCTTTTAAACAAAACTTAAGCTGAGATATTTCTTCAATAAAAATATCCTTTTCTTCTAGGGCATCCATGAAATTATCATCAGACTCATCTTCAAATTCCATAAGTAATTGATAGTCTTGATCAAACTCATCTTCTTCATCACTATCGTTTTTTCATAAACAAGGAAATGGATCACATTTAGAACAAAAGTCCATACCTGATAGTGCTTCTAAATATCTACTTCCATTCACTATATTCTTCCTTTGAGTTGCTTTCTTCTTTCCCATTGTCCTGACAGATCTCCTTAAAGCGATCAAGCTTTTACCAAAGGACCTGCTCTAATCCCAATTGTTGGAAAAAATACTAAGAGGAAGGGTTGAATCAGTATTTTCAAATCATTAAACTTTTCAATTTCCCATTCTAATTTTTGTACGCAACTTTACTGAAGGGAACTCACATGTGTATGCGACTATTCTTAAGACAACTAGTGTATATCCAGTTGTTGATGCCTCGAAAATCGTTGCATCAACATCGGAGAAAACCACCCGGTCCGGACCTTAAAGGCAGCTCCTTTTCTGTTTCGTGTGGTGGCTCCGACTGGATATAATGGGACCAGTTTCCCAATGGTTTGTAAATAGGATAGATAAGTGATTGATCTTCTATTATCTAATGATAATGATGGATGATTTACTCTATAATGGAAAATTATAAACAACTAATCTATCACAGGAAATTTTCACTCTAGTGCAACTTCTCATGATCTTTATCTACAAATAGGCATATAGATGACTCCACTTATAAATAAAGTCATTCATTCATATGATAATTACTTTGTTCAAGTAGTTGAACAAAGTAATAATTAAAAAATTATTACACTATTCTTCATATATCATTGACATAAATACGATTGGAAGAATAACATTCCTTAAACATTCAATAGTGATAAGTAAAAGGATTTCTATTAAAACACATACATATATCTAATGATAGAAATAATTGAATAAACCTTTATTCATATAAAAGAATGGAACAAAGACATAGATAATAGTACCCTATGTAATTTGAATCCCCTTTGATATCAATTGCATTCAGATCTCGTCTTTCAACTTAGAAATACTCTCACAAAAAATAATAGTGCATATCTTATCAAAGCATTCTTCATTAAAATTCAGAATATAGGCCCAGTCTTCATAAAAAAATATATATCGGAAGCACAATAGTGCAACTCCCGATCCATGTTTTTATACAAAAATTGAGGACCCTTTCCAAAACAATGAAAGGGTCTATAAATACTTACTAACTAACTAAATACGAAATAAAAATTTTGTGAGGCGTTATATCCAAATCATGAAAATCTTCTTGAAATAGACATGCTTACAGTCGGTAGAACGATTCACTGTTTCGGTTGATTATCCTTTGGCTTGAGCTGGCATATAGCGAGCATTGGTTTTAATTCTAGAGGATGACTCATATGTGAATGCAGTTGGGCTGAATATGTAACATCATTAATTTCAGGAATCATGTAACTGATTGCATCGGTAAAACATTTCATTGCTACCTTTTGACTATGTGGTTTAACCAGGAAGAACCAAAAGGTGTCCCAAGTTAAACTTTGGATGCCCACGATTAATCTCTCATACTTTTCTAATTCCTATTTGCATGTCTGCTCCAATGTTTTAGCTAATGGAAGTTTACCTGGAGCACATTCTGAAATCAAATTAGACAGATAAAGTGTATCATTGATTAATTCAAGCAAATTTCCAATCGCTAATCTACATCTTGAAGTTGCCCTCTCTGCTTTCATCAATTGAGATTTCCATTCTAGGAAAAGAATTTCCTTGTGTGATTCCAGAATTCGAGGCAGATTTGCAGCTTGTCCTTCCTTGGTTCCTTGCCAAGAAAGAAAGTCTGTTAATGTCTCATTGGCCTGCTCCAAATTCTGTCTTGCATCAACTGATTTATCAATCATTAATGAAGAAATTTCATATAGGGGATCAGCAAGAGAAATATTATGACATAGCAAATTTAATTGATTAATCAATGCCTTATTGATCTGGAGAGCTTCAGATTTGAACTCTACTGCTTGAGGAAAAACTTTAAACTTTTCTATTTGTTGTGACAGTTGAGCTATTTGCTCATCTTTTGTTTTGTTGAATTGTTCATTCATTGACTTTAACTTGGCCAATGCTAGGGATATTTATTTTTGTTTTTGAACTGCGCTTTGGTCTATCCTCTGCTTCTCCTTGAGCAATTTCTCATTTAGTTGGTTATTTAATTTTTGTTGCGATGCTAACTGCTGTTATAACTGCTCTATCCTCTGCTGCCTTTTGGATACCTATGCCTCCAGCGAAACAATTGTCTGATCTTTTTCTTTGAGTAAATTGTTGACTTCCGATGCTTTATCCATAGTAGCTACCAAGTATGCCCCAGCATATTGAGAGAGTTTTGTGAGGTCTTCGGAAGGATTGACTTCCTCTCTCCATACCACATTAGCCATCTCCATTTGTGCAGGTAAAAGAGAAGGTTGATCAAGCTTTCTCTTTTTCCTTTGCTGTTTTACTATAACTCTATGCTTAGGGCTATAGAAAACATCTAAATGTGGTATTTCTTCTACATGTAGGATGATTACATCAGATGGATTTTCTAGAATGATCTCCATATCCTTTTGAGTGATTGGTGGGCCGTTGGTTCCTTTAGTTGGAACTGTATTAGTTGTTGTCTTGTGACCAGTGGTCACTTCAGGCGTGCTAAATCCCTGTAAGTTCTCAGTATTGCTTATAATGGAATCAAACTGTTGCCATTCTTTAAGAAGCTTGGGATCAATCTGAGTATCTCTAACCGTGAGTTGACTATCTTTTCCCTGTCCCTATTCCTATTCTTGTTCCTTTTCTTTTTCAGAGACCTTTTCCATATCAGAAGTCTTACCAATAACTATTTGTTCAGCGAGAGCAGATGACTGGACTATAGGAGCTGTGACTAAGAGGTCTAAAGGCAGAGTTTGCAACCTTTGTTCTCTAAGGCTATTAAACACTTCTAGTACTTCATCTTGATATTTGATTTTAGCCAATGATTTAACTTGGAATAATGATTCAGATGAGGCAAATAGATCATCGAAGACATCATCTTCATGATCAAATTTGGCAAGTTTGGCTTGGTCAAGAACATTATAGGCCACCTTTCTAGGATCATACTGTCTGTTAGGAATTGTGGCAAGCTTTAGTCTTTGCAATTTTTCTGTCTCCTTCTCTACGTGCTTGTAATCATGAAGAGTGAAAATGCCGCACCGTAATGGGAATGTAGGCCATACCTGTTTCTTGGAATTTTTAAGGCTTTTGGATGTCCCATCTACTATTATTTGATAAGCCAATTCCCGAGCTAACAATTTATCGGGCACATACAAGGGAAGGAAATGGGGTTTTGTAAGGCTACCAAAAAGCCTTATATAAGTGAATTTTTCCTCCCCAAACCAACTGCCTCCTACCGTCAAATTTGTTTTTGCTTCTGGAGATATCCTGGGAGCAGGCTTATCAAAAATAGAGTAATAAATAGGCAAAATAAAATTGTTGCAGATTTTATATAAATGATTTTTGTAATTTTCCTTCCACAACTGCTCATGATATATATGTATTGGTTTAGGGTCTGTGGGGGTCCATCTCCACCCAAGCAATGGAAATTCAGAATTGAAACAAACAGTATCCATAATGAATGCACTATAATAGAATGGGGGAATATTCTTAGTAGTATGATATAGATTTGCTTTATACTCTAGAATTGTTGTGGCTAGTTTATCAGATAAAATATTGGCCCAATCCATCACATAGCCATTGATTGCAGCTTCCATTATAGGGACCATTTATATAGTGAATTTAGCAGAGTCATGTATTCCCCACATTCTACACATCATAGCTCTAGCATAACAGTAAGGAGAAGCCAATGAGTCTACAGAGTACTTACCCGATAATTCGTGCTTGCGCTTCTCAGGGAAATGTCTCCACTACTTAATCGGGGCTGAGTCTGACTCGTTTTCCTTTGCAAAAGCTTCTAAGAATGGTTTGTTGTACCGCTTCTCAGGCTCAAGTAAGTGATACATTTTCCTTAGATCATCAGGCTGAAATGAGCCGAATATCCTCCCGTCAGTTGTGCAAAAGGTTTTATTTATAACTGGAATTTTTTCCGCCACCCATCTCACGACATTAGTATATGGGAGGAATTTAGCTGACGCTGCTATCTTGTGAAGAAAGGAGCATGCCAACTCTTTAAGAGTTCCTTCAAACTTATTAATTGAATTAGCCGTGGCCTCTTCTGATAATTCTTCGGGCTCTTCAACTTCAATTAGATTATAGATACTCTCCCAGCTAGTGTTTCCGAGTCCGAGACAGGTTGTGTCTGATATTAATCCATTTTTACTTGGTCCTGGATATTTTTCTGGAGGAGCTGCTATTGCATACCTTTTTGATTTCTTTCCCATTTTCTTCAAATTTCTGGTTTCAGCGGAATTCTGCACAAACGATTGAAAAACCGTGATACAAAGAAATGCTGCTACAAACCAATATGATAATGAAAAAGAGTTACGTTGATCGGCAGGTGATAATAGAATATAGTTAAACATTGTCGTGGATAAAATCTAAATAAAAGATGTACCCTTAACTTCTTCATTGAATAGTTGTTTAAACTGTCAATCATGGTAAAGAAGGTTTTAAATTCCCATCATGTTGCTTATATGTCGAATGATTAATTCAAGCGTGCCTTAGATTTCTTTGAAGGATGATCAATGATAAATCACAAATCGGTGATCAAGAATGTCAAGAGAAAGGTTTTAATACTTGCTTTAAATATCTCTGATCGCCGAAAGGTGATACAATGCATGCAAACCATTTTAAATATATTTTCGAGATGTGCGCCTATTTAATATATCGCAATCGAGAATGGACTCGGGCTTTCTTGTTTTCTCAATGTGATTTCGCCAATTGCCGATTGTGATATGCTTTATCGCATCAGAGGTTTTGAGCATGTCTTTTTTTATGTGTTGGCTTGTTGTTGTCATCGTCAATTTGACGATTGCAATATGCTTTATCGCATCGAAGGAATTAAGGGGCTTGATTATATTTTGCTTGGCATTTGGCTTCTCCGATTTCCCGATTGCGATTGCCTTTTCGGATCGGAGAGAATGGATAAGGTTCTTCGTGGCTTTGCATATGTTTCCTTTGTTATTGCGATATGCGATCTTCTGATTGCTTTATCGCAATAACGAAGAGTTTTATAATATTTTTAAAAGTCACGCTTTATTTTCATTGAAAAGGCTTTTATAATCATTCATTTACCTTAAGCCTTTTCATAAGGGTTTTCCCTTAGGATGGGTTAATACCAATTTTATTTATGAACACACAAATCTTATCTAAGTTGATTTAAAGGGACCCAATTCTTATTTAAAATTTTATATAAAGATTTTATAAGAAATGGGGGGTTGTTGTTTAGCACAACAATTGGAGATTCACTCGGAGAAATAGTTATCTCTGAGAAAGTAATATAATACTTTAACTTTCTTGATCTGAAAATGTTAATTGATAGAGAAAATCTAATATAACTAGATAATCATAAATTTTGAACATAATGATAACTATTTTTGCTTTCTCTTTCTCTTATTAAAACTAAATACATTCTAAGCTTTAAATAAACCTTAATTGGTTGATAATGATAAAACAAGACTTTTCCAACTTAGCTTTTATAATGACTCTTTTGTCATAGGTAGAGCCTTTACTGCCACCAAACGTCTATAGTCCTGGCAGGGTTACCTTTTAATCATTTGATCATTCATTGTTCCATCCATCTCAGAGTATAATTAAAAAGAATGAATTCAAAAGATATGTTTCCACATTTTTTGTATTGCATTTTCTTTTTCCCTTATTTTGTAAGATAAAAAGCCGTTGTCCTGGTTTGGTGGCCAGCTGTTGACAATGCCATTCACTGGTTGTAATTTAATTGAACAAGCTCGCTCATGATGAGACCCCTTGTCTTATAATAATAAGCCATTACCCTATTTTAGTATGCAGTATTGGTAATGTCATGGAACTATTCCCCCATGATCATGGTAAGCAGGCTTGTAATAAGACCCCTTATCTTTTATATCAAATATATTTCAAAATTACACTCTGAGTAATTATAAACTTTGATGAATGGGATGAACAATTTTCTCCTTAAGAGAATATGGATGGCAGGGTAAGAGTTGAATATGCTAATATTGAATCAGTATTTGTTTTGTATTGATAACCATTTTTAGGCTTCTAAAACTTTAAAATGATTTACAGTATTTCTAAGTTTTGAGAAGATTTCACAAAAATAAAATGGGGTTTTCAAAATCTAATTATACCTAATTTCCTAGAATTTTCTTTTTCCTTCATGGCATCCATTTCCTAAAAGTAAATATTAAAACTATTTTCTTTTGAGTAACTTTTTCAATATAGCAAAGACCAATGGAAGGCTTTTCACAACTTTTATTTGCTAGGATTTTAAACAAACTAATTTATTCATACAAATCCTGCTGAAAATTGAATATTTACAAAGGGAGAAGGGGTTACCTCCTTAATTGAAGAATTTTTCAGAATAAGGCCGTTGATAGGAAGAGAATCTCTCTTTCCTGATAGATCTTGCAATATAAATGTAGAAGGGCCTATCTTCTCACTGATTTGGAATGGTCCAAGCCACATTTTCCGAAACTTAGTGTGTTTTCCTTTAACCTCATGGGCTTTGTCCCACTTCAAAACTAGATCACCAACTTGTAAATATTTTGAGCCGGTTGAAGTTGCATCAAAAGATGACTAAATAATATGTTGATGTTTTGCATGTATTATTCGTGCTTTCTCCCTTTCTTCCTCTAGTTGCAGGATCTGATCATGTCTCACTTGGACAGAAGATGAGGGAGTTTATTCAATAAACTGCACTAAGGCTAGTGATGGAAGTACTAAATTTGCTGGTATGATAGCTCCCTTTCGATACACTAGATTAAATGGAGAAGTGCCTATTGAGGCCTTCTGTGTTACTCGGTCAGCCCATAGTGCAAATGTCAAAGACTTATGCCAGTTTTTATGATTATGCTCGATAGTTCTCTTAATGATTTTGATGAGATTTTTATTGGTAGATTCTACTAAACCATTACCCTGAGGGTAGTAGTTTGCAGAATATTTCAACTTAAATTCCCTTTTGATAGAAAATTCAAATACAGAATTACCAGAGAAGTAAGATGCATTATAAAAAGTAAGAGCGTTTGGGATACCAAACCTGGTAATGATGAACTGATCTATGAATTCGATGATTACCTCAGAGTTTGTTGTCTTCAAAGGAATTGCTTCAACCCACTTAGTAAAGTAATCAGTGGCTGTGAGGATATACCTATGTTGTTTGGATGAATGTGGCATGATTTCTCCAATGATATCCAATCCCCATTGTTCAAAAGGTTGTTCAATGTTGACTGGTTGCAAAGGGAAAGTTGGCTTCCTTTGTCTTCCACTATTAGTTTGACAACTTTGGCATTTCCTTACATATTCATGAGTATCTCTGAACAAGGTGGGCTAGTAATACCCAGCATGAATGATTTTTTGGGCTGTTGTATCAGCTCCAAAAATGTCCTGTTGGTCCATCATGTACCTGTTGCAAGACCTTTTGCGCTTTAGATTTTTGTAAGCATCTTAATAGAATTGAATCATAATTCCGTCTAAGAAATACATCATCTACAATTATGAATTTTTTTGCTTTCAGTCTTATGGCACATTTGTTTTTATAGGAAATATTAGAAGGAGCATATCCATTTTTCAAATAGAAAATAGATCTGCATATTGGGATTCAAGATTAGTGGTACTTATCTGATTGATTTCTTCAGTATCTTTTGTACCTTCAAGCTCCTGAATATTAGAAGCTCCTGCGAACAACAGGAAAAAACATTGGCCTTTGACAATCTTTGCTGGTTTTATTTCCAAGTCATATTCTTGTAGGGTTATGACCCAATTTGCTCTCTTTTCTCCTAATTCCCTTTGAACTAGTAACTGCCTTATTGCTGAAAAAGGGATTATAACTTTCGTGTGAGATTTTAAGAGAAAGGGTTTGTAGTGTTTGATGGTTTTATATACAGCAAAGGCTTGTTTTTTTACTTCTGAGTAATTAAGTTCAACACCTTGAAGGTTTGAACTATTAAATAAGATTGGTGCTTCCAAGTTTTGATCGTTAATTTGTGTTAGTACTGCTGCATAAAACGAATCAGATGCAAGAGTATATAACATGAAATGATTTGAAAAATTATGAGTGCTTAAATCATGGGCATTTATGATTGATTGTTTGATAGAATCAAATGCCTCTTTTTCTACAGGCCCCCATTTAAACACTAAATTTTTCTTAATCATGGTTTGTAATGGTAAAACAATCTGTGAAAAATCTAGTACAAATCTTTTTACAAAGTTAATTTGACATAAAAATGATTGCATGGATTTTTTATTATGAGGAAATGGAATATCAAAAATCTCTTTGATTCTATCCGAATCAATATAAATCCATATTTTGAAACAATGAAGCCCAAGAGTTTACCTTGGTCAAGAGTGAAAAAGGATTTCTTAGGATTGAGTGAAATTCCATACCTTTTGCAACGTTGAAAGATTTGTTTCAGATCATGCAAATGCCTTGATCTTTTCTTAGAGAACACAGTAATATCATCTAAATAGATAACTACTAATTTATTGATCAGTCCTTTGAATGCTATGTCCATCGCTCTTTGGAACATAGCACCGGCATTGATTAACCTGAAAGGCATTTTTTGGTAGGCATACGTTCGCCACTTAGTCCTGAAAGTAGTCTTAAGTCTGTCATCAGGGTGTACCAAAATTTGATTATACCCTGAAAAGCCATCTAAGAAGGACATCAGTTCAGAACCAGCTACTAAATGGAGAGTTTGCTCCATTGTTGGTAGAGGGAAGTTATCCTTTTGACTTGCTTTGTTAAGATTTCTAAAATCAATACAAATTCTAATGTCACCATTTTTCTTCCTAACTGGAACCATATTGGACACCCAATTTGAATGTCTAACAGGAAAAATTATCTTAGCTTTCAAGAGTTTATTTAATTCATCTTTTATTTGACTCTCTAAGTTAGGATGAATCTTCCTTAATTTTTTTTGTACTGGTTTTTGTTCAGAGAGCATTGAAATCATATGTTGTATGATAGATGTATCATATGTTTTCAAATAATCATATTTCCAAGTGAAGACATTTTTATATTTATGCAATTCTTTCTTTTGAAGAAAGTCCTAATCCCAAATTGATGTTTTGTGGATTGTCCTGAGTACCAAGGTTTATTAATTCAAATCTCAAACTTGAACTTTGGAGCTTTGAATTAGTAACCTATTTAAACTTGTCTTTGATGTCATAAAGATCTTCAAGCTTGACCATTGGTCTAGGTATTGAGTTTTCTTCAAGATTTTCCTTCATTTAAAGGTCATGGTCACTCTCATCAATAATTTGATCATCATAGGATTTGTCAAAAGTTAAGAAATTTAAAATGTCTTCATCGTGATTGAACACTCGCCAGTTAGTGACATTATCAGGAATTTATGGCGTAAAAATTAATTCTACTAAGAATCTATCGGGACTATTATCTTCAGACGGAAGGAGCTTAGAAGCAACATTAGCTAGTAAATCTGTTGCTGCATTCTGGGATCTAGGGATGGGAGAAATATTGAATGCCAAAAATTGAGATATTAGGTCTTGTACCAAGTACTGATAGTGTTTAAGATGACTAGAAAGGAAATGAATAGTATTTCTGACTTGTCTTATGACAATTTACGAATCACCGAACACTTTCAAATATTGAACTTTAAGACCAATTGCTTTATAAAGTCCTTGAACCAAGGCTTCATATTCAGCCGTATTGTTTGTGCATTCAAATTCCAGCCTGCATGATAACATGGTCTTTTCTCCCTCGGGACTAACTAAAATACATCCTGCTCCTACACCTTCACTAGATTTAGACCCATCAAAATACAATGACAAAAACAAAGATTTATCTATAGTTTTATTTACAGTTTCCTTAGCAATTTTAACACACCTTGATGTATCTGTTTGAGAAAAATTTTCAATTTGAGATGTGAAATTATTAACTGAGAAGGGTGATGGTTGAGCAGTAAAATTACTAAAGAATGATTCAGATGAGTAATTCCCCAAAATGTTGTTATTGAATGCCATTGGTTGATTTTCTTGTTCAAACTTAGTAACAGTATGAGTCATATGTTTCTCTCGATCAATCTTTATTTGATTTAGATTTCCTTTATAAGGTAACCACATATGACACCAATCGGTGGAAATATAACCATGAAGTTTCTTAGAGCAATCTCTACTCAAAATCAAACCATAGAATTCAGGTATATTAGCGATTAAAATATCAATTCTCTGAACCACTCTTGGATCAGTTGATAACCTGATAGTAACTGAGTTGTTTCTCCTAAAAACTGGACCTTAGTTCTATCCAACTGAACAATATGAATTTCAGACTTTTGGGGTTCAATGTTCAGTTTGGAACAAAATGAAGCTGGCATTATATTCGAGGAAGCCCCTAAGTCAATCAAACAGTTGTGTAGATTTCTATTATAGATCTCATAGGTTAAGAGAAAAGGAGCAGTATGGGAATTTGATCTATCTTCAATTAAAACAGAGTCAGTAGCTTCTACTCTACCAGGAGGTGGTTTACCTAATTCATTGGCAGCTTTAGACAGTACAGCATTAGGAAGAGGAGAATATGGTACTAAAATAACTCCTTAAGCAACAACTTTGGTTGGTTTTTGTTGTAGGGAAAAGTATCCGACTCGGATGACCCTATCCCACTCTAAGGGTGATAGTACCTCAGCAACAACTGTGAAGAAAACTACTTAAGGTTTACCTCTTTACGAAAGCAAGAGAGAATGAGGAAATGCACTAACCGTTGCCTTGCGCTTAATGTCGAATCCAAACTCTTCTCTTTGGCTGCTTGCTCCCAGCTCCTTGCTCTTTTGCTGGCCCAGCTACAATGAGATCCTGCAAAATAACAAAGAAGGAAACTACAAGAAGCATGCAATCATAACTGATTCAAGGATTAGCATAAATCAAATATACAATTATCACAACACATCATTGAAACAAGTGCATATAGAAGAACCTCAATAGCTTTTATTAATGAAGAAGTAAAGTTCTGAGAGAGTTACAACCATTGAAAGCCCCAATCCAGCAACACCTCCCAGCAGAAAGAATTTCTCCTCTTCACCTCCTTCAAGCAACCACCCAATAGCTCTATAGTGAAACCAACAGCATATCATTACTTTGCACAAAATTCCAGCCTCCTGAGCTCATAGGAGAGAGCTCAATATATAGATGAATTGAGAAAGGATGAGTCAGCTTGCAACTGATGTGTAGCTGCCTTGTGTCCTGTCTCTCTTCAGTTGATCTTCAGTTCTTGAGTCCACTTGGAGAACCTTGCTTCCACTTGGAGAAACAGAGCCTCTGACTCATCACAAGGCGAAATCCCTGATCCAAGTGTCATTTTTGGAAGATTCCAGAGCAATGACTCAGTGTGCCACTTGTCCCATCTCGCTCAGCGCAGGTGGCCTTTGTTCCACTTGCTTTGCAACGCAGGTACACCATGGAGGAGTTGAGTTTCAGCGCAGAAGCCTAGTGGAGCACCTGCTTTGATTTCAGGATTGCTTATTTTTTAGTGTTTTCAGGTGGAGAACTGATCTGAGAGCTGTTGGTTTGCTGACCTTGTTCCTCTAGGGGTAGGAACATCATGTTTAGGGACTTTGGATCCCTTGGATTATTGACAATTCATGCCTGATGCTGCAAGGCACAAAATTGTCTATAACAGATGCCCCCTAAAGTATGAGGTCGTTTATCGGGTGAAATGCTTTATTAGGAGGATCCGAAGTTCATTCAATCTTCTGAGAAGTGTCCTGTAATAAGATACAATAAAATACATTATTTTTCATTCTTTTTCATGATCTAGCTGAGGCGGGCATTCCCATGCTCAGCTTTATAAATACATTTTGGTACATAGAACAGACGATCGTCTGATGATAGACTGATAATTCTCTGTTGTAATTATCATCCTTTGAGAAGGATGATCATCTGCTGCAATGATGTACATATCAAATGTCTTTATATCCTGAATATATATCGTAGCCCGGATGGATGAAACTAGATCCGGGGTCTTCAATCTCTTCCGATCTTCACCCGATGTACAAGTCAATCCATGTGAGAATTTCTTGAAGTCGAACATGGAAAGACATCGCTTGATTACCGGTCAATGATGTAAACCGTTAACAAGCGCGAGAGGAATCACCGATAAGGATGATGACCCTCAAGGTACGGCAGTACAATTCACATGGTGGGAATAAAGGACTTGGCGTCGACCACCATGCAAAATCTTCTGGTCGAAGGTCATTGATGTATACCTGTCGCCTGAAGTGAGAAACTTGCCATTGAGGCATGCAAGCTTCAAAGTACTGAAGGGGGTGTTCCTAGATCAACTCCTTGGATAATGAGCTGATGTCGACAAGGAGCGATCCGTCAAAGGAGGGCCTTAATGAATCCCACATCAATGACACGGAACGGAGCTAGTGATTGTGATGAGGTGAAAACAAACTGTGATGTATGATTCAGGGTGGCGGTCATGAAATGGATGAAGGACAATGTATGGTAGTGGATGGGACACGGTTGACTCTTTGCAGAACAACATCTCTTGAACATATAACGACACTGATGTGATGGATTGGTAGCATTACCCCAAATGTGGATGGTGTGGCGAGGACCATGGTGATGAGACCGGTGAATGAAACAACCCAACCCGATGTGATTACGGAGGACAAAGTGTCATGTTCAAGAGCGACTTGCTACCATTAAAGCTGTGAGGTTCTCCCAATTTTTCCCCAGTCATTGCTGACCAGTACCTCTTTATTTTTATCAAGCTTGAGGAGGATAACATATGCTTGTTCTATAACCTGCCCTTCGGGCAAGCCCATCGCTATGTTTTAACGAGCCTAGCGATAGGGAAACTCGTTCTCGTCTAAAGACAAGTTTGTCGCTATTTAATGAATTTAACGAGTCTAACGACAAGGATAACTCGGTCCTTTTCATTTTTAGAGAGTCTGAAAAGGTACATAAAGTCAACTCCAAAATTCCTTTTTCGTCATCTAATCCCTTAAGTCCGAAAAAGTATAAAACAATACCGAAGGGATGAATTTTCGATTGCTTTATCGAGCCGAACAAAACAAGCGCTCGATCTTTTTGTGCAGTAATCCCTTAGGTCAAAAAAGATTAAAATCTAGAGGAGGGATAGCTCTTCCGGTCGTTTAACGAGCTGGAAGGCCAAAACTCGACAAACTTTTCATATTTTACGAGTCAGTGAAAAGAGCTCAAAGAAGACTCGTCTTTTGAGGAACGAGTGACGAACAGGGATAGCAGCAGATTCCAGGTACAGGTTGGAATATTCCAATCACGGCAGGGTCACAAGGATGGCTAAGTGAAATCACTCTTCGCAGTTGTTCCTCAAAATGGGTAAACAAGCATATGGAGATGAACGATTGGCCAAATGAACGGATGGAGGTGAGACTGCAAGAACACGACCAAGGGCTTTAATATGGCTGTCAAAGGTTACTTTTACCAAGGTTATTTACCGATTCATTTTTTCTGAGTGAGCTTGAACTCTAGGGGAAGATTGCTCACAACTTATGTTTATTTTTTAACGAGCATGAACTATGTGCTAAAACTGCTCGGTTCTTGCGTTTATTTTTTAACGAGCATGAACTTTGCCAAAACTGCTCGTTCTTTTGCATGCCCCCAGCATCATAATAACGCATGTCAAAGGAGGGTGCCCCCCAAGCTTCATTGCATTCAACTTGGTGGTTGGAATGAAGGTTTACCTTTGAATTTTGAAAAGGGGATTTGTTTCATTTTTTAATGAGGTTGACATAGTAAAAGAACTATCCTCGTGACTCCTTGTTTCATTTTTTAACGAGGTTGACATGAGATAAGAACCGTCCTCGGAGCCCACTGTATTTACAGTATTTCTATTAGGGCGATGATCCATGCTGACAAAATATTTAGGAATCTTCCGAATCCATTAGATATAGAAGATTTCATATTGTAGGTTTCCACTATGGCCACTTCCGCCAGATTACTGGCAGGCGACAGGGCAAAAGTACCCATTAAGGCAGGGTCTTTTAGGAGACCTACTCCAGTATTTTGAAGCGAATGATTGCTCCCATGGATCATTGGAATGCTTCCCGTAACTTGTGAACTGTCGGGGAGGAAAGTTTGTTGGTCGACGAATGTAATCCCTCCTTGAAAGGGAAATGCAATCTTCCTGAAGTAGGTCGACACAACTGCAGCCATGGCATATATCCAGGGCCTTCCCAGTAGGATGTTGTAATCGAGGTTTCCATCAATCACTTCAACATCAATTCCTACTGTTTTGCCCCCTAGTTCAACTTGCAAGTTATTTAAAATCCCGTATGGAGTGTATGATCGTCCATCAAATGATTTTAATGTCGTTGACGATCTCGACAAGGGTGGTGAGCCTAAGTTTTTCCAGCAACTCATCGACATAATACATGCAGATGCCCCCTCGTCAATAATTGTTCGATGAACAGTTTTGTCGAGGGCTTTCACTTGAATAAGGAAAGCTAGTTGAGCTGGTAACTGAGGGTCATATCCTTTATGATCAAAGGCCACAAGATTGGAATCCATTTGGCCAATCCCACCTATTGCTGATAATAAAGCCTGCTCTTGGGAGAGGCAGTTTTGCGGTACCTCAAGTGTTGACATAGCGGACGGCGATTGGGCCAAGTCCTCTACTATATTATAATTCTGTGCTACTTTGGCACGAGGATTAAATGTCGACTTGCGTACTCCTCCCTTTGGCGACCTTATCATTGGTTCAGGAATGATGGGTGGCACAACTTCGGTCAAAGTTGTCGTCGAACTACTAGGTTGTTCATTAGCCTTGTTTTTCGACAGCCGTGGATTCCCGTAATCTTTATTCCTTGTCAAAGCATCATTTTGCTGCTTTGAGATAGACAACATAAGCACTTGGGATTGGGAAGCATTTTGATTAGCAACCAGATTTGTTCCTCGATTCGGAAACGGATCAGTTAACACAGCTGGGGTTTGTGAATTCTTTATGAATCTTTTAAACTCAGCTTTGAACGGACAATCTGTTGTCCAGTGATCCTCTTCACATATTCGACACGCAAAAGATGGTTTCCCTTTTCTAGGAGAAGTTCTTCGAGGAGATGTCTCTCCTTGTTTTTTCTTCTTCCTTTGATTTTGCTTCTTCTTGCTTCCTGGTTGATTGGTTTCTTTGCCCTTATCTGTCGATACGGCATTTACTTCCGAAGCAAGAATTTCCTCATGCACATTTTGATTCGAATCCTTACGGGCCTTCTTTTGATTGGCCTTTTTTGGATTTGTGTTTGCCGTGCCAATCACGCCATCGCCGGCATGAGAGTCACTATTTGATTTAGGAGGAGGAGGGATTGAAAACTCTGGTCTAGGGGCGTCTGGTATTTTGTCATAGAGCGTGCTGGACTGAGTATATACTAAGTCCAAATATTGTGCACGAGTAATAACCTGCTCTTCTGTCACGACTCCCCCCTTTGCCACATCTTCCGTTATGGCCGGAAGTAACGACTTTATAAACCACTCAGCTAAAAGTTGATCAGGAACGTATGCTTTAACCATTCTTCTTCGACGTCGCCACTCATGTATATGATCTGATATATGAGTTGCGGTTGTCTGTTTGAAGTTAGTCAATATCTCTGTTCCCGTTTCATACCTTATTGGTAATTGAAAGTGGGTTAAAAATGTCGTGGCAAGGGAGCTAAAATTGTCGAACGAAGCTCTTGGCAATTCTATATACCATTTTGCCGCTGGACCTGTCAATGTCCTCTGAAAGAGGCGAAGCCTTATCGAATCGTCATTTAAAGTGTTCGACGAACACCATAGATGAAATGTCATCACATGATTCGACGGGTCTTCACCTGGATTTCCATTGAATTTAGGAATGTCGGATGGAAGTTTGTGTGGGATCACTGGCCACCATGGGGCGTAAGCAATTGGATCTTTGGTTAACCGATGTAAATCAGGCAACTCTAAAGTTGCCACGAATGGTAACTGTTGATTCAAGTTAGGGGAAGCGTAACCAGGGTACGATGGAATTGCCTGAACAGTTGGTCTTTGCATACCAGCATAATGGAGTTGATGTTGGTATGATTGATATGGTTGATGGACTTGACCACTATAAAGTGGTTGATTTTGGCCATTTTGGATATATGGTTGTCCAGTATTCGCAAAGATTTGCTGTTCAGAACCTTGGTACACTTGTTGGAATTGTGGCTATTAGTATTGCACTATCCATGGTTGCGATACCATGGGTTGTTGCGCTACACTAACCATTGGACCAAGATGTGGGGTAATTGTACCCGATTGTACTTGTGTCGCCCCACCAGTAGGCGATTGTGGTTGGGTCGCAGGGTCAAGGGGCTGTTGCATGAGAACCTGAGAAATCTGAGGTTGACATACAACAGGCATCGTTTGAACTTGCGACACAGTTACGATAGCCGGTGTAGTTGGGATGTTCGTCACAGGTACACACTGTTGCATAGAATATACAACTCCTGGTGGCTGGGATAGCATAGGTACCCAACTACTTGTTGCAATTCCTCCATAACTTGAATAAGGTTGAGAACTCCCGTATGGGTACCCTCCCGGAGGGGGTAATGAAAGGGCATACTGCCCCCCATACGGTGGTAATCCGGAACTCAAGGCAATTGATTGTCTTGGAGGACTGGATGGCCTAAATTGATTCCCAAAAGGGTCAATTTGATGAGTCTCACCATAAGAGTTACCAGACATTACTCCGGAACAAACAGGAACAGACCATACTGCCGAGATAGTCCCTTGGTGGACTCCTTCTAGCGATTGAGAGCTAGTTGGGACAGATGGTATGCCGACGAACATTGTTGGATTTGCAGTAGGTAATTCTACCGTCGCCATGTCATTTGACACAGTCCTAGATGTCGACAGTTGTTCAGACATTTTGAGTCTATCCAATTGATTGCCTAGTGATTCTACAGGAACTTCCACTGGTGATGGACAAACTTTTGTTGTAGCAGGAAATAGAGTGACCCCTACTCCAAAATGAGTTGGAGTGGATACTTGCGGTTCCTCTATAATTTCCTCTATCGCAATCAGACCAGGTGGAAGAGGAAGACCGTCAGGTCCGTAAAAGATTTCCGGTGCCGAAGAAGGGGTTGTATCGACAACGACAGATGTTTGAGGAACAAAACTCTCTGGACCGGTTACCGATGGAACTGGTTCAGTTATACAAGTATTTGCCCCCAGACTAGGATCAGTATTACTGTCCTTCTGTGGCGGTTGAACTTCTTCTATAGAGGCAGGGTTTCCGGAAATGTTTGGAGTAACCAGAATCTCAGATGTTGTTGGAACACTTGTTCTAACTTTTAAAGGATATTTTGAACTGGTTCGACGAGCTCGCTTTGCCCGGACTGTTTTCGACTCCGGAGACAAAGACGGTTGACTCGCAAGCCTCCGCGAACGACGGATATTCAATTGACTTTCTTCCACGATTGCGGATTACTCGATCAACTAAAATATAAAGGGGAAAATTTGTGTTTCCGATTTGAATGAATTTTATTAGACGCTTTTAAACATAACTTTGCTTTTTCATGTTTTAAGAGTCGAGAAAAAGCTAAAGATGACTCTAGTCTCCTTCGATGTATTAACGAGCCCGAAGTGACAAATGCTCGGTTGGACCTTTTCAGTTATAGAGTTTTAAAAGGGCCAAAAGAAACTGCTCTGGAGATCTAGGCAGAGGGTGTGCCAAACCTTTCGCGAAACCACAGAATACGTTTTACGGTACGGGTGGTCGATCTTCGTGAATGCTGTGTTCACTGCATCGCGATCAGTAGGGCGGCCGACACGGCTTCCTAAGGATAAAGGATAAATTCCTATAGGGGTCTCCCAATATATACGCGACGGTACGTGGGAGCACAAGTCCGTATTAGTGCTATCGTCCCTCAGGAGGAATCACCCACCTTCGTAGAGATCGACAGTCACTATGTTTAACGACGCCGGAACACGTCTCTAGCTTAGACCTCAATGTGTTTGCGTTATGTTTCAATGCGTTGTTAGGTTCATTCAGTATATTATAAGTTGATCTTTTTAAATTTTGCCTTTCAAGGTTCACCACGAGATGTATATAAACAATTCCTAAATGCAGCCTAAGATGAGAAGCAAGCTTTTTCAAATCTTTTTTACTAATGAAAATCTTAACTACTGAGGGAGAAGAAAGGCAAATCTTTTCACACAGTTCATACAGCACAAACTAATGCACTTTCTCCTAAATCATCATGCAAACTTTTTCAAATGCAAAATGCACAATGCATGTATTTTCTTTTCCCTTTCTTAATGTTGATGTATTACAAAAAGAAAGTTGTTATATAACTTTGATTTTGATTTCAAGCGCAAACAAACAAGTTTGTCCAAAATCAAAAGACACCTTAAGATTTACTTGTTTAATCACAGGAAATACATGAAATCAAACCATAATGATGAAAGTAAAAAGACTAATCAGCTGTGGACAGCAAACCAGCTAACTCTTTAGACCAGCAAAATGCCTAACACAGGTTCATATCTAAGAGGCCAAAGCAAGACTAGTTCACTTTCGTTATGGGAAATTGTAAATGATGTAAGAAATACAAAAGAACAAGTACAATTTCGTTATATAATAGAGGCGGAATGATGGAAAGTAAGGTTGGTTTCAGAATAGGCACAAGACTGGTAACTGGCAGCCAAATCTATAGTGAAAACAGGCAAGAAAAAGGGAGGAAACCCCAAATGCACAAGGCAAAATTGGGCCAACGCAGGTGCTGCACAGCCAATCTGGCTCTCAGCACAGGTAGCCCCTTCGGGACCTGCGTTGCAAAGCAGGTAGCCTGTGTACTACCTGCTTTGGAAAACGAAAGTTGCGTTTTCTCAGTTTCCGGGTCACAATTTTCTCAAAAATGCACAGTTTTTGCTCAAATCAGAAGCAATCAGTCAAGCACACACAAAGGGATGATTAGGAGGATGAAAAGCTATCACTAAGAGCTTACAAGGATCCTTGTAGATCAGCTCTTCAAATCATGAACATGCTCAGAAATGAGCTAGAGTAGCTACCCTCTACTTCGCTTTTGATATAGTCAAAAGCTTTTCGATTTGGTACTCTTTTGTTCAGGAAATGAATAGCAAAATACTACAAACAATCAAACAGATACGATCCCCAGCGGAGTCGCCAGTTTGTTGTAGGGAAAAGTATCCGACTCGGATGACCCTATCCCACTCTAAGGGTGCTAGTACCTCAGCAACAACTGTGAAGAAAACTACTTAAGGTTTACCTCTTTACGAAAGCAAGAGAGAATGAGGAAATGCACTAACCGTTGCCTTGCGCTTAATGTCGAATCCAAACTCTTCTCTTTGGCTGCTTGCTCCCAGCTCCTTGCTCTTTTGCTGGCCCAGCTACAATGAGATCCTGCAAAATAACAAAGAAGGAAACTACAAGAAGCATGCAATCATAACTGATTCAAGGATTAGCATAAATCAAATATACAATTATCACAACACATCATTGAAACAAGTGCATATAGAAGAACCTCAATAGCTTTTATTAATGAAGAAGTAAAGTTCTGAGAGAGTTACAACCATTGAAGGCCCCAATCCAGCAACACCTCCCAGCAGAAAGAATTTCTCCTCTTCACCTCCTTCAAGCAACCACCCAATAGCTCTATAGTGAAACCAACAGCATATCATTACTTTGCACAAAATTCCAGCCTCCTGAGCTCATAGGAGAGAGCTCAATATATAGATGAATTGAGAAAGGATGAGTCAGCTTGCAACTGATGTGTAGCTGCCTTGTGTCCTCTCTCTCTTCAGTTGATCTTCAGTTCTTGAGTCCACTTGGAGAACCTTGCTTCCACTTGGAGAAACAGAGCCTCTGACTCATCACAAGGCAAAATCCCTGATCCAAGTGTCATTTTTGGAAGATTCCAGAGCAATGACTCAATGTGCCACTTGTCCCATCTCGCTCAGCGCAGGTGGCCTTTGTTCCACTTGCTTTGCAACGCAGGTACACCATGGAGGAGTTGAGTTTCAGCGCAGAAGCCTAGTGGAGCACCTGCTTTGATTTCAGGATTGCTTGTTTTTGAGTGTTTTCAGGTGGAGAACTGATCTGAGAGTTGTTGGTTTGCTGACCTTGTTCCTCTAGGGGTAGGAAAATCATGTTTAGGGACTTTGGATCCCTTGGATTATTGACAATTCATGCCTGATGCTGCAAGGCACAAAATTGTCTATAACAGTTTTTGAGTTTACTAAGTTCAAACATGGTAATATTTGCTTTCGTTTTCTTCATGTCTTCAATAATGTTGTAGTCCATAGAGTCTGTAACCACTAATGTTTTAGCTGTTATAGGTGGATTTGAAACTGATCGCTGATTTTGAGAAGGTGGGGTTGGAGATTTCTTTGTGGGAGTTTTCTCTTTTTTAGTAGTACCCATGTTCCTTTTCTTTTGATTTATTTGAATAGGTTCATAAGTACATTTACTCCTGGTAGTAACTGGGAAACCTTCCTGTTCATTTTCTATATCGGAATTAGGTAAAATGAAATCCCACATCCCACGACATTCAACAGTTACTTCTTCTTCAATTTCTTCATATGATAAGACAATCTCCTCTTCTTCATCTTCTTTTGGATCTGAGTCTGCATTGGATATAGCATTTGGTGGCTTTGATTCAGGTTTCTTAAAGTTCCTAAATGGACTATTTGTTGAAGTTTCAGCTACCTACGTTTCGATTTCTACCATTTCATTTGACATAATTTTGAGAATTTTTTGAAAACACTCCATATCATATGGATCTTTAGCCATTTTCTTCTTTGAATCATCTTTGAAAGAGACCTTTTTAGATTTTCTGTCTTCAAGAGCAGCTTTCTTTTCCAAAGCGGTGATACGTTTTTCCACAGCAATTGCCTCGTTCATGTTTTCTACTAGAGTAGGTTTTCCAGCTCTATCTACAAAGATAGCTATGTTTGAAGGTAAAGTTGTTATATACCATTCACTTCTAACTTGTTGACTAAGTTTAGAGGTAGTTGGGATCTTATTCAAGAGTTTATTAAACCTGGAATTGAATTATTGTATAGGTTCTTTGGACTCTGTCCTAAGATTTGAAATATCATTAATTAATGTTGTTATGGATCTTTCATCACCGTATTTAGTCAAGAACTGTTCTTGAAAAATATTCCAACTGGTAATGGATCTTGATGGTAAAGAAAAGTACCAAGACCCAGCTGATCCTTATAGGGTATAAGGGAAAATCCTAACGACCACATCTTCCTCTGTAACTCCCTTTAGATTGACTAATAACATAAAGTTGTTAATATGTTCGTCTGCTACTATTCTTACATCTGGATTAAATTTTGGCAACTATTTTTTGGGGTGTGCTGGCAATGGATGCAAAGGTGCAGGCATAGTGAATGCACCAGGACTGCTCCATGGGTTTTGTGCCATTGTCAAGATAGTAGATGATAATGATGATGAAGTTCCATATGGTTGGGAAAGGGCAGATATTGAGATTCCAGAAAGTTGTGAAGCTGATGTTAAAGTTCCTATTCCCTATTGAACAACAAATTGTAATAGAGAAGTGGATGGTTGACTTTGCAATGGAAAAGATGAAATGGAGGATGATGATGAGATTGTTTCACTATCAGATCCTTCAGTTGTTTTCCTTTCCCTTTTCCTTTTAGGTAAAGGTAACTCAGTAGGTTCAATACCAAGCTTTTCACTCTGAAGTCTAGTGAGGGGGTGAGAGGGAATGAATTGCAAAGTCACACTTCCTTGAGATACCTCAGATTTTTGTGGCGATATTGAGAAGCCTTGAAGTTTATGGACGAGAGACTATAGTTCAAGAGATTCAATACGTAATTTATCTAGGATATGTTTGGGTTAAGTAGTGGTAGTTGTCTCCTCTTCTTCTCGTTTGAACACTGGAATTCCAACATGCAAAGGAGAAGTCGGAGGTGAGGTGGAGGGAGATTTACTCTCAGAATGGGTTGTAGGTTTGGATTCACTTGCCATTCACAGCTCATGGCCCTCCTTCTAGTGCCAAAATGTTGATGCCTCAAAAATCGCCGCATCAACATCAAAGAAAACCACTCGGTCCGGACCTTAAAGACAGCTCCTTTTCCGTTTGGTTTGGTGGATCCAACTGGATATAATGGGACCAGTTTCCCAATGGTTTGTAAATAGGATGGATAAGTGATTGATCTTCTATTATCTAATTATAATGATGGATGATTTACTCTATAATGCAAAATTATAAACAACTAATCTATCCCAGGAAATTTCCACTTTAGTGCAACTTTTCATGATCTTTATCTTCAAATAGGAATTTAGATGACTCCACTTATAAATAAAGACATTCATTCATATAATAATTACTTTGTTCAAGTAGTTGAACAAAGTAATAATTAAAACATTATTAAACTATTCTTCATATATCATTGACATAAATACGATTGAAATAATAACATTCCTTAAACATTCAATAGTGATAAGTAAAAGGACTACTATTAAAACACATACATATATCTAATGATAGCAATAATTGAATAAACATTGATTCATATAAAATAATGGAACAAAGACATAGATAATAGTACCATATGTAATTTGAATCCCCTCCGATATCAATCGAATTCATATCCTGTCTTTCGACTTAGAAATACTCTCACAAAAAGCAATAGTGCATATCTTATCAAAGCATTCTTCATTAAAATTCAGAATATAGGCCCAGTCTTCATAAAAAATATATATTTCAGAAGCACAATAGTGCAACTCCCGATCCAAGTTTTGATACAAAAATTGAGGACCCTTTCCAAAACAATGAAAGGGTCTATAAATACTTACTAACTAACTAACTATGAAATAAAAATGCCGTGAGGTGGTATAACCAAATCATGAAAATCTTCTTGAAATAGACATGCTTGCAGTTAGTAGAATGATTCATTGTTTTGACTGATTATCCTTTGGCTTGAGCTGGCATATAGCGAGCATTGGTTGCAATTATGGAGGATGAATTATACGTGAATGCAGTTGGGTTGAATACGTAGCATTATTAATTTCAGGAATCATGTAACTGACTGCATCGGTTAAACATTTCATTGCTACCTTTTGACTATGTGGTTTAACCAAGAAGAACCAAAAGGTGTCCCAAGTTAAACTTTGGATCCCGCGATTAATCTATCCTTCTTTTCTAATTCCTGTTTGCATGTCTGCTCCAATGCTTTAGCTAATGGCAGTTTACCTGGAGTACTTTCTGAAATCAAATTAAACAGATAAAGTGTATCATTGATTAATTCAATCAAATTACCAGTTGTTGATCTACATTTTGAATATGCCCTCTCTGCTTTCATCAATTGAGATTTCCATTATAGGAAAATAATTTCCTTGTGTGATTCCAGAATTCAAGGCAGATTTGCAGCTTGTCCTTCCTTAGTTTCTTGCCAAGAAAGAAAGTTTGTTAATGTCTCATTGGCCTGCTCCAAATTCTGTCTTGCATCAATTGATTTAGCAATCATTGATGAAGAAATTTCACAGAGGGGCTCAACAAGAGAAATATTATGACATATCAAATTTAATTGATTAATCAATGCCTTATTGATCTGGAGAGCTTCGGATTTGAACTCTGCTGCTTGAGGAAAAACTTTGAACTTTTCTACTTGTTGTGGCAGTTGAGTGATTTTCTCATCTTTTGTTTTGCTCAATTGTTCATTCATTTACTTCAGCTTGGCCAATGGTAGGGATAATTATTTTTGTTTCTCAACTGCACTTTGGTCTATTCGCCGCTTCTTCTTGAGCAATTGCTCATTTAGCTGGTTATTTAATTGTTGTTGCGCTGCTAACTGCTGTTCTAACTGTTCTATCCTCTGCTAGCTTTCGAATACCTGTGCCTCCAATGTAACAATTTTCTGATCTTTTTCTTTGAGTAAATTGTTGACTTCCAATGCTTTATCCATAGTAGCTGCCGAGTATGCCCCAACATATTGAGAGAGTTTTGTGAGGTATTCAAAAGGATTGACTTCCTCTCTCCCTACCACATTAGCCATCTCCATCTGTGTAAGTAAAAAAGAAGGTTGATCAAGCTTTCCCCTTTTCCTTTGTCTTTTTACTACAGCCCTATGCTTAGGGCTGTAGAAGACATATAAAGGTGGTATTTCTTCTACGTGTAGGATGATTTCATCGGATGGATTTTCTAGAATTATCTCCATATCCTTTTGAGTGATTGGTGGGCCGCTGGTTCCTTCAGTTGGAACCGTATTAGTTGTTGTCTTGTGAGCAGTTGTCACTTCAGGCGTGCTAAATCGCTGTAAGTTCTCAGTATTTCTTATAATGGAATCGAACTGTTGCCATTCTTTAAGAAGTTTGGGATCAATCTGAGTATCTATATCTATGGGTTGACTATCTTTTCCCTGTCGTTGTTCCTGTTATTGTTCCTCTTTTTTTTCAGAGACCTTTTCCATATCAGAAGTCTTACCAGTAACTATTTGTTCAACCTAAGAAAATAACTAGACTGTAGGAGCTGTGACTTAGAGGTCTAAAGGTAGAGTTTACAACCTCTATTCTCTAAGCCTATTAAACACTTCTAGTCCTTCATCTTGATATTTGATTTTAGCCAATGCTTTAACTTGGAATAATGATTAAGATGAGGCAAATAGATCATCGAAGACATCATCTTCATGATCAAATTTGGCAAGTTTGACTTGTTCAAGAACATTATAGACCACCGTTCTGGGATCATACTGCCTGTTAGGAATTGTGGAAAGCTTTAGCGTTTGCAATTTTTCTGTCTCATTCTCTACGTGCTTGTAATCATGAAGAGTGAAATGCCACACTGTAATGGGAATATAGGCCATACCTATTTCTTGGAATTTTTAAGGGTTTTGGATGTCCCATCTACTGTTATTTGATAAGCCAATTCCCGAGCTAACATTTAATCGGACACATATAGGAGAAGGACATGGGGTTTTGTAAGGCTACCGAAAATCCTTAGATAAGTGAATTTTTCCTCCCCAAACCAACTTCCTACTGCTGTCAAATATGTTTCTACTTCCGGAGATATCCTGGGAGCAAGCTTATCAAAAATAGAGTAATAAATAGGCAAAATAAAACTGTTGCTGACTTTATACAGATGATTTTTGTAATTTGCCTTCCATAACTGCTCATGATATATATGTATTGGTTTAGGGTCTGCAGGGGTCCATCTCTACCCGAGCAATGGAAATTCAGAATTGAAACAAACAGTATCCTTAATGAATGCACTATAATAGAATGGGGGAATAGTCCTAGTAGTATGATATGCATTTGCTCTGTACTCTAGAATTGTTGTGGCTAGTTTATCAAATAAAATATTGGCCCAATCCATCACATAGCCATTGATTGCAACTTCCATTAGAGGGACCATTTTTATAGTGAATTTAGCATAGTCATTATTCCCTACATTCTACACATCATAGCTTCGCCATAACAGTAAGGAGAAGCCAATGAGTCTACAGAGTACTTACCCGATGATTCGTGCTTGTGCTTCTTAGGGGAATGTCTCCACTGCTTAATCGGGGTTGATTCTCACTCGTTTTCCTTTGCAAAAGCTTCTAGGAATTTTTTTTGTACCACTTCTTAGCCTCAGGTAAGTGATACATTTTCCTTAGATCATCAGGCTTAAATGAGCCGAATATCCTCCCATCAGTTCTGCAAAAGGTTCTGTTTGTAACTGGAATTTTTTCCACTACCCATCTCACAACATCAGTATATGGGAGGACTTTAGCTCACACTACTATCCTGTGAATAAAGGAGCATGCCAACTCTTTAAGAGTTCCTTCGGACTTATTAGTTGAATCAACTGTGGCCTGTTCTGATAATTCTTCAGGCTCTTCAACTTCAATTAGATTATAGATACTCTCCCAGCTAGTGTTTCCTAGTCTGAGACACGTTATGTCTGATATTAATCCCTTTTTACTTGGTCTTGGACCTTTTGCTGGAGGAGCTATTGTTGCAGACTTTTTTTATATTTTTCCCATGTTCTTCAGATGTCTGGTTTCAGCGGAATTCTGCACAAGCAATTGAAAAACCGTGATACAAAGAAATGTTGCTACAGACCAATATGATAATGAAAAAGAGTTACGTTGATTGGCAAAGTATAATGGAATATAGTTAAATATTTTCGCAGATAAAATCTAAAGAAAAGATCTACCCTTAACTGCTTCATTGAATAGTCGTTTAACCTGTCAATCATGGTAAAGAAGGTTTTAAATGCCCATCATGTCGCTTATATGCTGAATGATTAATTCAAGCATTTCTTAGATTTCTTTGATGGATGATCAATTATAAATCGCAAATCGGCGATTAGGAATGTCAAGGGAAAGGCTTTAATACTTACTTTAAATATCTTCGGTCGCCAAAAGGTGATACAATGCAAGCAAACCATTTTAAATATATTTTCAAGATGTGCGCCTAATTGATATATTGCAATCAGGAATGGACTCGGGCTTTCTTGTTTTGTCAATGTGATTTCGTCGATTGCTGATTATGATATGCTTTATCGCATCGGAGGTTTTGAGCATGTCTTTGTTTATGTGTTGGCTTGTTGTTGTCATCGCTGACTTGCCAATTGTGATATGCTTTATCGCATCGGAGGAATTAAGGGGCTTGATTATATTGTTCTTGGCATTTGGCTTCTCCGATTTCCTGATTGCGAATGCTTTTTTGGATCAGAGAGAAAGGATAAGGTTCTTTGTGGATTTGCATATGTTTCCTTTTTTATTGTGATATGAGATCTTTCGATCACTTTATTGCAATAACGAAGAGTTTTATAATATTTTTAAAAGTCACGCTTTATTTTCATTCAAAAGGCTTTTATAATCATTCATTTACCTTAAGCCTTTTCATAAGGGTTTTCCCTTATGATGGGTTAATACCAATTTTATTTATGAACACACAAATCCTATCTAAGTTGATTTAAATGGACCCATTTCTTATTTAAAATTTTATATAAAGATTTTATAAGAAATGGAGGGGTTGTTATTTAGCACAACACAAGTAAACTTTATTTTCATTTAATTCATCTACTGTTTACCTTGAGCTAGTGCATTAGTACTTCATTAAACACTAAATAGACAATAACCAAGTGCAGTAAGAAAAAAATAAACCATCACACATAAGAAACTCATATAAACACCAAGATTTAAGGTGGAAACCTAATGCGGGAAAAAACCACCTACTTTTGTCATATCTATCTTCCTTTTAATATAAATAAAACCTTTTACAATCTTGTACTAGCGCAGACTCATAATAGTACGTAGGCATGCACCTACAGAAGGCTACAACCTTCTCTTGTTCTCCAACTCCTACTGGAAGGGATATTCAACCCCCTGAATCTTGTACTGGCATAAACTCATAGTAGTATGCGAGAACCAACCTACAGAAGGCTATAAACTTCGTTCATTCTCTAGCTTCTATTAGAAGGGAGCTCCAACCCCCTAATTTGATTTGCCAACTACCACTAGAAGGAAGCTTCAACTCCCTCATTGAAGGCTCTAACCCTGAACACTTTTGGGGACCACGTTTCATAAATTTTCATACTAGATCCACTTGCTACACAACACATCACAACTTGTAGGCCATGTTTCATCAAATTTTTAGACCAGACCCACTACCAACATTTAAGCTCAAAATCAATCATCGAAACTGAAACTTATCTCTATAATTCAACCATTGACCCAACCAATCATTAAACCAACAGAACCAACCAATCACTGAAACCCAATCACTTAATTAACCAAAACTCAACCAATCAATTAGAATAGTCAAATCACTATAACCAGAGTACTGAACATCATATTGCACATCACAGAAATTAGATTCTGTTACTGCAAACATTGATTAACCATCTGTCAAAATATGTATGCTAAGTTGTAGTAGCAAACTTGCTTGTGTACACGCCTTTCATTAAGCATACCCGCATCCAAATATTCAACCACTAAAGCCTGAAAACTAGACCATTGTCACTCTGAAATAAACACGGAATCATACATAGATTTACTGCAACATTCTAAAAGAACCATTGAAGCCTAAAAGCTAGATCGTTGTCACTCTGAAACAAATGTTGAATCATAAAAAGATTTACTGCAACATTCTACAAGAACCACAAAACCTTCATTGATCTTCAATCACAATCAGCTAGTAATTTCAACATTCTTTAATCAATCAATCCATAATCAATCATCATTGTTTAAACCCATATCATCAAGAAGACTTCATTGACAAACAACGAAAACACATTGTATGTGGTTTCCTCAAAGCGTATCTGCGTGTGTACACTCTTTTCAGGAAAATAACCCATGTGTACGTGACTTACTAGAATCACACTAGCTTGTGTACACACCTTGCAAGCTATAAAACCCATGTACAGATCTACAAATTTAGAATCAAATCTTAGATGCAACAGAGAACTTCAGACATGCCCAGATCTCCGCATACACAAGAAAATTATGCTTTAAGATGCTAGTAACCCGAATCAAATCATCTCATAATCATAATTGTCATCTCAGACCTGTTGGATCTGATCCATCATCAAATTCTCAAGTTCATACTTAGTTTTAGATCAAGAAAAGCATCAATAGCCCATTACATGCATATTTACTTCTGATCTAACTATTCATAAGATTTCCATCACTTTCACAGTCTACCACTTTGATCTTCATCACCTTATATAGCTTACCCTTTATCCAATACCACTGGTCAAAACCATAATCTAGTTGATGGTTTTCTTATATAGGATCAAATAATCTATTATTGGGCTCAATACCACAGGGAAATATCATGGTAAGTACCCTTGGTATACTCCTTTGCTTCTTCATACTCGCATGTGGATGCATATTTTCTTAACAAAACCCACATATACTTCTTGAACTTTCGCTTTTATCATACCTTTGCCTCTGAACTGCTATGCCTTTGGCACAACACTATCACATTTGTAAAACCCTCTGTCACATCCTATCTACATCTTCAACAAGTAGGTTTTCATCAAGAGACAACTCACCAAGTAGGTTGTCATTCATCAAGTAGGCTTCCATCAAGGACAACAGTTCATAATTCATAATGCCAACACTTTAGCATATACTTGGAAAATTCAACACTAGTAACATAAGCAAGAGCACCTATAGCCGCCATGGCTTCCTCACACATTGTTGCACTTCTGCAAGAAAAAATCTGCAAAAAGAGATCCATCATTTGGTATGTGTATTCCACAGTAGAATATATATATATATCTATATATATATATATATATATATATATATATATATATATATATATATATATATATATATATATATATATATATATATATATATAAATATATATATATATATATATAATCCTGGGTTAAAATCTAACCATGTATGCATTGATGTTATAAATATGTATAAAGTTAAACATATACCTAATGTAGTTAAAAGGTAAGTGTATCCCAACTAGATAAGTCACAAATTTTTTATTCCCACACACAATATATATATATATATATATATATATAGAGAGAGAGAGAGAGAGAGAGAGAGAGAGAGAGAGAGAGATACAATTTGAAATAGAGCGAATCCTTTCATACACCTTCCAGTATATATACATGTTACATTCTAACTCACCTCACGTGGGGCATTGCCCATATCACATATAGATATTATATATTATATCTTTATGTTTTAAAATAAAAGGCACAGGACCTGACCAAACAAGGACTCACGGTTCCGGACCTACCCTAGGTCTATTATTTCATACGACTGAGGTTTAATTAAAATGGGCCTTCATGCGTCCTTAATATATTCAACACCATTCATAATCAATCATACACCCAATATATTTAACGGTGTATGATGGAAAACAATTATACAATGACATGTGTGTGTGTGTGTGTATGGCCCACATATGTCATCACTCACGTGGTCAAACACTAACTGACATCACGTCACAGTCCCAATCATATAATGGTGGATATTCCTCAAACAATTAATGGACGAGATTTAAAATGCCAGGGGGGTAACCATGACATCAGTTGAGAGGGTCTGCTATGATAGGTTTACTTGTACTTCCAACCTTCTAACCGAACGGTGATTATTCATTCAAGGAAATTGATAGAAAGTGGGGGGTCCTCATTTTTGTGTATAAAAAGCAAGGGTATCCTATCACGGTACCACCCTACCTCAACATGGTTCCAAAGTATGTCAATGATCATTCACACAAGTTGTAAACTATTAATGAAAAAAGGATTAAAATTATGATAGAACAGTCAGCTAACATGAATAAATCTAAGTAATGAGCCAACCTATACCCCAATTTTCAATGTTGGATTAGATTTTATATTCCAATAATCCATACAACTAACAAAATAAATTTAAAGCATTTTTTCCATGCTCAAAAGGTTGAATAAATTTAAAGAATTATGGTTTAGGGTTACTAGTTTAGATTTAGATTTAGGATTAATTTACATTTCACTATTACTTTTGTTGTTAGATGCATTATGTACTTCCTCTATAGTTGTTAGTGCATGTAGTAGTCTCCACTCCCATTGAGCCATTTTTTGCCATTCATTGACACTACTAGATATTCAAAATCAATTTCTATTTATATTCCTTCTATCAAACCAATATTTTCAATTAAAAGAGGTACCTACAAATGTGATCTACTAGATGACTCATTGGCATTGGTCCAAATTATAGGTTGATCTCTTCTATCTTTGCTATATAATTCTTTTTCTTGGAAAATATTGGTCATGATCACTTCAATTATCTCAACCTCAATAGTACTCTTTTCATACATTCGATTAGAAACACTGAATAGCTAGAAGAAAAACAATCTAATTGCATTACAAATCCATACACATTTAACTTTGAACAAGATACCATGCTATGATTATAAAATATCATGTTGGAAAAATGGTCTACTAACTTTGTTGATTGAGAGGTAAGTAAATCCCTAAAGTGTTCCATGTAAGTAAAACCCTAAAGTCTTCCATGTATATGTGTAACACCCTCCTCCCAGATGTACCCAAGTAACTGGTCAACCCTGGTAAACATGCGATGAGAGGCTACTATGATTATATTCAACCTCCTATGTGACCTTAAAGAAATGGAATTGATGGAAACATAACATAGAGACCTTTCACATCAGCTAGAGGATCCCTTAGAACCATTTGAATACTTCAGGTAGCTTTCCTCTAGGTTCCACTGAATTTTTTGACCACTTGACCTCTGGATGCTCTCACACTATAGCCTTGCTAGCATCCAAGAGGCTCTAGACGCTCTCATGCTATAGGCATGCTAGCATTGAGGGACTATTTTTTCCAATTCTATACCAGCCTCCCTAGGATTTAAGCCACTTTTTCAAGCCCAGAGCCCAAATCACTACCAAAAATTGAATGACATATTCATAACAGTAAAATAATAGGGAAAAAATGATGCAAAAGAAAATAGTTAAACAAGCCCTCAACCAGACCCCTACTAGCCATGAGGCATTTTGTCAAACATATCACAAATATGTAATCTACAGGTGTAAACAATAGATTTAAGCATATGCATCTCATACTTATCTGAGAATCGATAAGAACCATTGTTCCCTCATATCATTTGTTGCATTATGATATATTAGGTCATAGATACATTGTCCATTCATTTACAAGTAAAAACATGATGAGAGACATACATAGCCACTGTCATAAAACACATATATAACCAGTATAATAGCAACAAAAATACCAATGAAATCATAGTCATATGATCCACATATAAACTAGTATAATACTCATAGAAATATAAGGAGAAATAACCTCTCATTAATGATGCAAAATCCAAACCTGTGATGGGACTACCACATTCCACTCGACCATAGAATGGCTAAGCCAAATATCTCTTCAGCCATTCACCCCCATGCCATATTCCAATCATGAATGTGGGACTCAAACCAAAAGAACCAACTACAGAATTCTGAGGCTACACCACCCCACCCTCACCAATAGAAACCAGGCTTTACCGTAATCCATCCTGGATCACTAGGCCAACACAATAAACATGTCATAGCAAGCTTTACCATGATCTCCACCCAATCACTAGGCCAAACAAGCATGGATACCACCCAATTTCACTGCCTACACCATGAGGAATTTTCTTGTCTCCTAGTCTCTTAGGCTTTACCACAATCCAAACCCAGATCACTAGGCCCTAAACTGAGACCCACTCTCCAGACTTTATCGCATATCACAAGCCTGGGATTACTAGACCGAATTGAGAGAAAGACACCTCTTTTCTTTACCGTATATCTTGTCATTCACTGGTAAGTATTCCTAGGCCCACCGAGGCAAAAAAATCCTAGATTTACCACAATCGATAGTCTGGCTCAGGGGTCACTAGGGCAATGGCTTTACTGTGATCCACAGTCTGGTTGAAGGACCACTAGGGAATTTCCTCTATCATTCGAAGATCCACCTCACCCAGCTTCAAATCCATTTGCCAATCCAGCTCAACCAAAACATGAGAACCCCATCACACCATGGCTATCCAGAAATGGAAAGGATAGGCTGAAAACATTGTCACACTTGGAAAAAACAATGCCATAACAACAAGAGAACCACATGAAATACCATGCATGCCAAGTCTAGCAAGGAAAATACACGTGACCTTGCCTTTCTATGCTTGACCTTTACTTTCTCTTGCCTTCTTTTCCTTTCTCGATCCAATTCCAAAATGCTCCAAGAAAACTCTAAGTGTCCAAGAGTGAGAGAGAGAGAGAGAATAATGAGAGACCTACAAAACTAAATCGACAAAATGTTACCAACTAATCCTCAGAAGCCTTTTTAATAGTGATGCCTCTATTTTCTTCATTTTCTATTATTTTCCTTCATTTTCCTCCTCACATGAAACCTATGACCTTTCACCTGCCTTTTCTCCTGATTTCCATATTTTCATACATAAATGTACTAAAAATTACATTTTTCCGTTCCAAAGCCTTATCCATTGCCTTTTCCAATTTCCTTAGCCATAATAAACCAATGAACACCCACACTAGGATGTTTTGCCCAACATTCAACTTGGAATAAGTGTCCCATCAATCGTGGTTATTATTTTTTCCTTTATTAACTTTTATTACATGGAATTTTCACCGAGGCTATTATAGAACCCTCCCTCTTGGGGGACACTATCCTCGATGTTCAACCACACCTATACCTCAGTAAAATCACTGAAAAACAAACATACTTCCCATGGATCTTTATAACATAGCTTGATGCAGTATTTACAGTGATCACCCTGGTGAAAAACAAACCAACATGACAAGATAATGACATCACACCCATACCACTTATTGTAGCTTTATAATATATATCATGGCAGTATTTTCATCCAGATACATATGTACATATACCAAAACATCATACCAAAATTTCTCTACCTCAATTAGAAACAAGGAAGGATACATAGCCCACATTTGATCCACCATCTCCCATGTAGCTTCATCGGGCCCAAAATGCTTCCATTTCACTTTAACCTTCTTGATTGCTTGGTTCCAAATAATGAGAACCTTTTTCTGCAATATACAATAAGGATTCCGTTGGAATTCTCCATCTAGTTCCACTTGCAATACAGACCAGTCAATCACATTTTCATCATCTTTAAAATACTTCTTAAGCAATGACACATGGAAAACATCATGGGCTTTCACTGTTGGAGGTAATGCAAGTCAATAGAGTACTGATCCAATCATCTCAACAATATTGAAGGGTCCAAAAAATTGTGGTTCCATCTTGGTAGATGATCCAATATGCGAGGAGCTCTTCTTTGGGTTGATTTGCAAGTACACCTATTCCCAAATATGGAACTCCTTGAAAAACCTGTTCTGATCTAGATAGCTCTTCTGCTTATCTTGTGCTTCCTTTAGATTCTTCTTCATTACCTGCATTTCTTGTTCCATGTCTACCAACATATCTGGTCCAATAAGTACCCTGTTCACTAGATCACTCCAATTCATGGGAGTATTACAACTCCATCTATACAATTCCTCGAAAGGACTCATCCTCAATGACTCCTGATAACCATTGTTGTATGCAAACTCAACCAAGGGAAGATACTCCTCCCACTTCCACTACTAATGTATCACATACATCCTCAACATGTCCTCCAATATCCTACTGATCCCCTCTATCTATCCATTTGTCTGTGGATGATAAGTTGTACTGAAGGCTAACTCTATTCCCAAACCTACAAATAACTCCTTCCAGAACTTGGAAGTGAACTTTCCATCCCTGTCTAACACAACCTTCTTTGGAACTCCATTCAATCTTACCGCATATCTGATGAATACCTGTGCTACATTACTAGCTGAGAATGTAGACTTCACTGGAATGAAATTCACAACCTTTTTCAACCTGTCCACAATAACCATGATGGAATCATGATGTCTCACTATACTCAGAAAACCTGTGATGAAGTCCATGGAAATGACCTCCCATTTCCACTATGGAATTGCAATCGATAGTAGCAGTCCACTTGGATGCTTAGACTCTGCCTTCACATGTTGAGAATCAAAATGCCTAGCCACAAACTTTGCCACATCCCTCTTCCAATTCAGCCAATAATAAAATTTCTTCACTGTTGTCAATGCCTTATGATATCCCGGGTGAACTGAATATGGTTTCGCAAGAAACTCCCTCAAGGTCACCTTCTTGAGCTCACTGTTATCTGGCACATATATACTATCTCTGAATCTGACCAATTCACCCTCTATAAGACAATAATCCACATCTCGTGCACCTACACCTGTACGTGTACTTGTACTACTACCTATACCTATACTACTACATGTACCTATACTACTACATGTACCAATACTACTACCTATCCCTGTACTACTACATGTACCTGTAATTGTACTTGTAATCTATTGCAACCTATGTACAATCTCCATATACCTGACATCCTATTGGCCTGCCTGCAAGATCCTATCCTTTAAGTTTTTCCGATAGGAGCTCATATCTGCTAAGTGATTTACCTGTACCCACCTACTAAGAGAATCTACAACCTTGTTCTCCTTTCCTTTGATGTACCTGAACTCAAAGTCAAGCTCAGGGATCATGACTAACCATCTGGCTTGTCAGGCATTCAGATTCGGTTGGTCAAACAAATACCTCAACCAAATGTCATTACTCATTAGTACAAAACTCCTGCCAAGAAGATAGTGCCTCCACATATTCTATGCATGTGTGATCGTTGCTAACTCCAAATCTTATGTTGGGTAGTTGTACTCATGCTTGTTTAGTTTCCGTGACTGATATCATACTACCTGTCCATCCTGCATGAGAACTCCACCAATACCCCTCTTGCAAGCATATGTACACACTACAAACGCATTTTCTAGATCTTCAATCTGTATCACTAATGCATGTGTCAACAACTACTTAAGTTGCTCAAAGCTAGCCTCACACTCCTTTGTCCATTCAAACTTCTTACCCTTCCTCTGCAATGATGTAATAGGATAAGAAATCTATAGGAAGTTACTGATAAACTTCCTATAATAGCTTGCCAACCCTATGAAATATCTCACCTCATCCACATTCTTGGGAGCTACCCACTCCATGATGGCCCTTATATTTTTTGGATCTACTGCAATGCCCTCCTTGGAAACAACATGTCCCAAGTAGTGTACCTCACTCTAAAAGAAACTGCACTTGCTGAGCATAGCATACAACTGATGCTCTCTCAACAACCTCAATATTGTTGCTAAATGGTCAGAATTCTCTTCCTCATTTTTAGAATATACCAATATGTCATCAATGAACACAATAAGAAACTTATCAAAATACGGTCGCAACACACTATTCATCAAGCACATAAATGTAGATGGAGCATTAGTCAAACCGAATGGAACTACAAAAAACTCATAAGTCCCATAACTGGTCTGGAAATTTGTCTTGTAAATGTCCTCTTATTTGATGCATACATGATGGTATCCTAATCTCAAGTCAATCTTAGAGAACATTTTTGCTCCCTTCAACTGATCAAACAAATCATCAATCCTCAGTAATGGGTACCTGTTCTTGATAGTCACTTTGTTCAACTTCCTATAGTCAATGATAATCTGAGATTACCATCTTTCTTCTTCACAAACAACATTGGCGCACCCCATGGTGATACATTTGGCCTAATGTATCCCTTCTCCAACATTTCCTTCAACTCCAAATCAGGTTGATTTTGATGCTGGAGTTTCCCCTGACACTAACTCAATAGAAAATTCTACCTCCTTGTGAGGTGGAAACTATGAAATTTCCTCAAGAAATACATTCCAAAACTGTTGTAGAACTCGGTATCTATTCAAAACATCTGCATCCTCAACTTCCTTACCCTTGTAACTAGAAATGTGCAGTGCAAATAACATACACCCTTTCCTGCGACTACGCTTTATTTTCATATATGTCACCATCCTAACTGATATGGCTTTCTTCTTTCCTTGTAATACTCTTGGTTCCCCATTGTCATTCACACACTCAATGGATTTGTCATAACAATCTAGCTTGGTTCTTTGAAGGTATAACCAATCCATGCCCAACAACATACTGCATGATCCCAATGGTAATACATTAAAATGTGCTATGGTAGGCATACCATTCAAAACCAATGCATGAGCTCTTACCCAATGATGAACTCACTTCTTTGTACCTATAGCCAACTTCACTAACCAAGGTTCTTCATGCAATTCCTCACTCAAACCACACGTATCCACCAATTTAGGACTAACATAGCTATAATTAGATCCAGGGTCAATCAAAATATAAATAAATTGATCACAAAGCTTGCCTTCCATCTTAATGACAGATGCATGATGGTCCGCTTGTTTTTTATTCATGACTACATAAATACAAGGAATAATCTGACCAACATCCCCAATAGTCTGTGTCTCCTGCACACTATATATATGAGGCCCACCACCCCAATTTTGTGGAAAATCTATCTTAAGGTGCTCTTTACTTCATGTCCAACACTCCAACCGACTAGTACCATCACCTCTATGTTGCTGTCGTGAACCATGTCCCTATCTAGCTGCATTGAACCTCTTTTATGGTGCCACATTTTCTTTCTCGTCTGCATTCTAAGGCCTTGCTCTTTTCGGTTGCCATTTACTTTTACCTTTGTATTTTCCCTTCCATCCTTGCTGAGATTCATTCTTACGCTTTGACGGTTCATAACAATGCTTCAATTTCCTAATAACTTCCTCGAGTGGCCAAGGCTCATTATACTCAATCTGATCTCTAAATTCTAATGGAATTCCACTGAAAAATCACTAAAATTTAGCCTTCTGATCTTTCAAATATGATACATACCTCAATAGCTCTAGAAATTTTGTCATGTACTATTCGTCTATCATTGACCCCATCTTTAGCTCATAGAATTATTTGGCCTTACTGTCGTAGTACCTTTTTGACAAGCATTTCTTCCTAAAAATCCTCTTGAACTCATGCCAACTCAATTCATTTGTCCTAATGTATTTGACCCGCTTCACATATTCCCACCAAATGTCTTCTCTACCTTTCAAGTTGAACATCGTTACTCTGGCCTTCATGTTATCTGTGTAATTATGCAACTCAAAGAATTTTTTCATCCCAAGTATCCAAGCCTCTGCATCTTCCAACTTCTACACTTCTCCATCAAGAGTAGATGGCTTTGCTTCCTTAAACTCATCTGGAAAATATCCCCTATCACTCCTCTTGCAAGGATAATAATGATGACGATCATGATGCCTATCAGAACCAGGACTAAAATAGTGCATGTATCCATCTCCTCTCCTATCCAGAGCATCAAACAAGCTGCCATCTCTAATAGTTTCATCTCTATATGCAATCTGACCACAATGAAACCTATTACCATATGCCCCATTAGTTTTGTCCTCCTATCCATGGCTGATCTGAAGTGTCCCTTGTCACTGCAATTCTGACAAACTCTAAAGAAGTATAACATTAAGTTCTATGTGTTTCTCTTGTTCCTGTATGATCCTGTCATTATCTGCCTTACAACTCCTTGTTTCTTCCTTCAAGCTTCTTAATGTGTTTGCCAAATTAGAAGAGTGCCCAACACCACATTGCTCATATAATTCATAGGGAGAGTTTTCATATTCTACCGTCTTGCTAGCCATTTGAGCTCTTTCCTACAAGGCATACTATGTCAATTGAACCAAATCATAATAAATCTACTTACCTTACCATAGCTTGGGGAGGATACCTTATCTACAAGATCACCAAATTGGCATGATGCATGTATAACATAATCATAACATCATATAGACATATACATATAAGTGCATCAATAGATAAGCATCATTCTAGCTAGAGTCCAGTCATCAATGCATGACCATATCAATTACACATACCATGACCCTATGCATGAAAACAACCATTACACCACTGTACACATGGCCACATGAAAACATCAACATGCATAAGAAATGCATAATCAACCACACACACACATGAATGCATATAATCAAGCATAAACAAACAATACTTGAAACCAATCTTACAAGAATATACGCAAGCATACAAAATGATACATGTAACAAACATATAACAGCATGTAACCAGTCATACACTCATGACGATGCATCCCACAACAACAACCTCAAATTCCACATGGCGACATCACTATAACCATGATCAACCCCATGCAATGCAGCAAGCACATGTAATGCAGGCATAAGATAAACACATGCAATCAGCATGCATGCATGACCAACGCACACATCCCATCTAGTCTCAAGGGTGAAACATGCGCTGATACCACTCTGTAACACCCTCCTCCCACATTTACCCAAGTAACCGACCAACCGTAGTAATCATGAGATGAGAGGATATTATGATTAGATTCAACCTCCTATGTGACCTTAAGGAAATGGAATCGACGGAAACACAACATAAAGACCTTCCACATCAGCTACAGGACCCTTGAGAACCATCCCAACACTTCAGACAACTTCCCCCTAGGTCCCACTAAAGTTTCTGACAATTTCACCTCTAGATGCTCTCATGTTATAGGTTTACTAGTGTTGAGGAGGCCCCAGATGCTCTCATGCTATAGGCATGCTAGCATCCAGGGACTATTTTTTCCAGTTTTGTGCCAACATCCCTAGGATTTAAGCCACTTTTTCAGGCCCCGAGCTTAGGTCACTGCCTAGAATTGAATGACATCTTCAAAATAGTAAAATAATATGCAAAAAATGATGCAAAAGCATATATTTGAACAAGCCCTTAACCAGAACCGTACTAGCCATGACAGGCATCTTGTCAAACATATCACAAATATGTAATCTACAGGTGTAAAAAACATATTTAAGCATAGGTATCTCACACTTATCTGAGAATCGCTAAGAACCATTGTTCCCTCATATCATTTGATGCATTATCATCTATTAGGTCATAGATACATTGTCCATTCATTTACAAGTAAAAACATAATGAGAGTCATACATAGCCACTGTCATAAAACACATATATAACTAGTATAATAGAAACATAAATACTAATGAAATCACACCCATATGATCCACATATAAACCAGTATAACACTCATAGAAATACAAGGATAAATAACTTTCTATTAGTGATGAAAAATCCAAACTCGAGATTGGACTACCACATTCCACCTGATCATAGAACGTCTAAGCCAAATATTGCTTCAACCATTCACCCCTGTGCCATATTCCAAGCATTATGTGGGACTCAAACAAAAAGAACCTACTAGAACATTCTTAGGCTACACCACCTATTAGGCCCTTATAATACTAGTGATTCCCCCATTACTATTGTCATTGTATCCCTTATTGTTATTATTGTGCCCCTATTGTCCCCATATTGTTATTAGTATGCCCCATAGAAACCCACTATTGTTATTTTTGTGCCCTTATGTTATTACTCTAATGTCGGCTTGACTATATTATGACCCCTTAGACTCCTATATATAGAAGGGAGGTTTAGTCATTTTTATCATCCAAGAATTGTTTATTTGTGTAATGTAAGGGAGGTTTCCCCCTTGAAGAGGCTGAATTCTAAGGCGTTGATCTATCTTTTCTATCTTTTGTGAGCTGGTTTCCTAACATTTGGTATCAGAGCTTTGGATTCTAGGGTTTCGCTGCTCCAAACAGGTCATCGCGGCATTTTGGCTATAACTTTTTTTCTGCGACGTTTCAGAAGCTACAAAAAAACCTTATTTGAGTTGAAATTTTTCTTAACTTTGGGTCCAAATTTCATAGCTTTTCTCGCTGTATTTGCGGAGATATGATTTGAGGAAGTTAGGATTTTTGCAGACTCCCAAATTACATTCCAAACAGGTGACCTGGGGAAAATTGTCATAACTTTTGTTTTGAGAATCAGATTGAACTTTCATAAGAAGTTACAAAAATAGGATGGCCTATAGCTTTCTGTGTATCAATTTCAAGTACTAAGGTCGAAACAGTGACATGTGGCATGTCATACAAGTTCGCTCTACTGAACTAGTCTATAATCAGGTCACCATGGGAGATTTGGCATAACTCTTCCTTGGAGAATCCAATCTTGATTAGATTTGCAAGGTTAGAAATAGGACTCAAATTGCTACCATATGATGAGATTTCAGATATTCGAGATCCGCAGTTACAAAGATACAACGGATTCAATATCGAGCTCTTACAAAGTGAAAAAAAGGTGTGTAGTTTTTTTTAAATTTTGCATAAGATTGGTTTGAAAAATTAGTTTGAAATAATTCAAAGGGAATAGTGAAGAATTGTTAGCATTAATTAATGCCCCAAAGATATAAAATGGGAACACCTAGTAAGCAACCTGAATGCTCTAGCATGAATCATGAAGAAGAGGAAGAAATGCAACATGATATATCAAAATTACAAGACCAAGTAGAACAAATTTCACTCTCACTAAAGGTAAATGAAGCCAAGATGAATGTCATGGAAGCTAATATGAATGGAATGCAAGTTAATATGGATGGCGTGGAAGCCAATATGAATGGCATGGATGCTAAGATGAATGGCATGGACGATAAGATGGAAGAATTGAAGGTAAATTTGAATAAGTTGCTACAAGAAATGGTCAGTAATGGTGAATGGGTAGTAAAGGAAACTCATGATGAGAACAAAAGAAATGTTAATCATGATTTCATAGACTCTAATGTTGGATTGAAGACCCACCATGTTCCAAAAATCGATATGAGGAAGTTTGATGGAAAGGATCCTAGAACATGGATACTACATATGGAGCAATTTTGCGATCTCAATAATGTGAAAAACACACAAAAGGTATGTATTGCAACTTTATATTTGGAACCACATCATTTTGTATGGTATTGATGGCTTTTCTCTCGTAAACAAATTGTCACTTGGGAAATTTTTACTAAAGAAATGATAGCACATTATGAGGATACAAAAAGCAACACCTTTTTTAGCCAATTGATAAATCTCAAACAAAAGGGTTCAATGAGAGAGCACATTGAGGACTTCCAAAAATTGAACATAAGGGTAAAAGATATTCCAGAGGAGCATAGGATTAATGTGTTCATAGTAACTTTAAAGGATAATATCCAACATGAGGTTCACCTTTGGGAACCTGATTCATTGGAGAAGGCATTCAAGTTAGCAAGAAAAATGGAAAGCAACATATTGGCAACTAGGAAGCCTACCACTCTGAACTATAAAGATGGATGTGTTGTTGCCCCTAGCCTTCCATAACCTACAAGCTTGACACCACAACAATTGGAAGAAAAAATAGCAAAAGGGCTTTGTTACAGTTGTGATAGAAAATACAATAAAGGTCAGAAGTGTGTTGAGAAGAAATTATTATACATAGATTGTGGAGAGGAGGAATAAAAGGAACAAAAAATGTCAAAAGAAGATGATATACTCCAGAAACAAACCCTATATAAAGAAGAAATGAATCCTACCATATCTTGTAATGCATTGGTTGGAATTACCACTCCTCAAACTATCAAGATAGAAGGACATATCAAGAAGAAAAAGGTAATAGTGTTGATTGATTCGGGAAGTACCCATAATTTTATTCATTGTAAGATAGCAAAGGAATTGAATTGCTTCCTATATCCAGCATCAAAGTGTCAAGTGATGGTTGCAAGTGGAGGAACCATAAATTGCTCTAGAAAGTGCCATAATATCAAGCTACCCTTGGGAGGATATGTATTGAATAGCCCAATGCTTTCCATTCCAATGGGTGGTGTTGATGTTGTACTAGGAGTCCAATGGCTACAATCCTTGCATACAATAGCTTTTAACTTTCAAGAACTTTTCATGAAGTTTTTTGTGGAAGGAAATGAATTTGAATTAAGGGGTATTGTAGGGAAACTTGGAAAGATAATCAGCTCTAACGATATGACAAAGCTTCTGAAGAAGGAACAATGAGTTGTAATTACACAATTATGTTCGCTAGAGGTTCCCACATCGAAATCATCTATTTCTCCAGATCTCCAAAAAGTCTTAGACAATCATTCCAAGGTATTTGAGACTCCCAAAGGTCTCCCACCTATTCGTGATCATGATCATGCTATTCATTTGATTCCAGGAAGTGTTCCACCAAACATCAGGCTGTACAGATATCCCTATGCCTAAAAGAGTGAAATTGAACATATGGTTGAAGAAATGATAGAGGCTGGTATAATTCAACCTAGTCAAAGTTCTTTCTCTGCTTCAATAGTATTGGTGCACAAGAAGGATGGATCATGGCTCATGTGTTCAGATTACAGGGAGCTCAACAAGCTCACTATTAAAGATAAATTTCTCATTCATGTCATTGATGAATTATTGGATGAATTGCATGGATCAATTTACTTCACCAAGTTGGATCTTCGTTCAGGATATCATCTAATTAGATTGAAGTATGAAGACATTCCGAAAACAACATCTAGAACCCATGAGGGTCATTATGAATTTTGGTCATGCCTTTTGGCCTTATTAATGCACCTTCTACATTTCAAGGTTTGATGAATTACATTTTCAAACCCTTCCCTAGAAAATTTGTGTTAGTATTTTTTGATGATATACTAATCTACAGAAAGTCTTCGAAGGATCATGTTGAACATGTTGACAGGGTTCTCAAACTATTGGAGGAGAAACAATTACATGCAAAATCTCCAAATGTTTCTTTGGAGTACAAGAGGTGGAATATCTGGGTCATATTGTATCTCATGAAGGTGTTAAGGTAGACCCTAGCAAAATTAAATCCATTAAGGAATGGAAAATCCCCACATCCATAAAGCTTCTGTGAGGATTTCTTGGGTTGACAGGGTATTATCACAAGTTTGTTAAGAATTATGGGAGAATAGCAGCACCTTTAACAACACTATTGAAGAAAGATGCATTTCCATGGGCTCCAGAAGCAACAAAAGCCTTCGAACATCTTAAAGAGGCAATGTGCGAAGCACCGGGCTTAGCTAAGTCGGACTTCATAAAAACCTTTATTATGGAATTTGATGCTTCAAGAAATGGAATTGGTGTTGTTTTAATGCAAGATGAAAGACCCATTGCTTTTGAAAGTTGTCCAATCAGGGGAAAGTATTTACACAAAGCTATTTATGAGAAGGAAATGTTGGCAATACTACATGCACTTAAGAAATGGTGACCCTACCTAATGGGAAGACACTTCAAGGTAAAAACAGATCATGATAGTCTTAAATACTTTTTAGAACAAAGATTATCCTCTGAAGAGCAACAAAAATGTGTCACAAAGATGTTGGGTTATGCCTTTGAAATCATCTACAAAAAAGCGAAGCAAAATATTGTGGTAGATGCACTCTCAAGAGAGGATGAGGATGTGGAAGCATTGTTGTGCGCCATTTCTATTATCCAGCCAGATTGGATAAACAAAGCAAGGGATGAATGGAAGAATGACAAAGAAGTGTGGGCACTCATTCAAAAGTTATAACAAGATCCTAGTACATCTGATACATTTAGCTGGAAAAATGTTTTTTGTTATGGTACAAAGATCACTTATACATATGTAAAAATTCCCAACTCGAACAAAAGATTCTTATGGAATTGCACACTTCTCCCTTAGGAGGGCACTCAAGATTCTTAAAAATTTACCACAGGGTTAAGAAGGAATTCTTTTGGGATGGAATTAAATCAGATATTCAAACGTTTGTGGCAGAATGTTTGGTTTTCCAACAAAATAAAGTTGAAACAATTAAGACCCCTGATCTATTACAACCTTTATCCATTCCAAGCCAATTTTGGGAGGAGGTTTCAATGGATTTTATCACAGGTGTATCCAAGTCCAAAGGAAAGAGTGTCATCATGGTGGTAGTTGATAGACTTACCAAGAATGTACACTTTTGTGCATTATAACATCCATTTAAAGCCAATACAGTTTCTACTGCATTTATGGAAACAATTCAAACGCTACATGGAAACCCAAAGATTATTGTAAGCGATAAAGATCCCATTTTCACTCGAAATTTTTTGGACAAAATTATTTTCTTGTCTCAGTACTTAGTTAGCTCATAGCTCATCTTATCATCCTCAATCTTATGGGAAAACTAAGATAGTAAACAAATGTTTGGAAGGATATCTCCGTTGCTTTGTATCTGATAAACAGACACAATGGGTTAGATGGTTGCCTCTGGGTGAATGGTGGTATAACACTTCCTTCCATACTACAACAAAAATGACCCCATTTATGGCACTTTATGGATATCATCCACCATCCATCACATGATATTTAAGAGAAAATTATAAGGTTCAAGCAATGGAGATCACATCGAGCATCAACAAGAAGTTCTCCAACTCTTAAAGGATAACCTCAAGTTGGCGCAGAATAGAATGAAACAATAGGCAGATCAACATCGCAGCAAAAGAAGTTTTGATGTAGGTGTTAGGCCCCTATACTACTAGTGCAATTCCTTATTGTTATTAGTACAACCCCCTTATTATAGTGATGTACCCATGTAGTGCCCATATTGTTACTATTGTGCCCCATAGAAGCCCACTATTGTTATTATTATGCCCTTACATTATTATTGTTATGTCGGCTCTGATTATATTACTACCCCTTAGACTCCTATATATAGAAAGGAGGTCTTTTCATTTGTATCATCGAAGATTGTTCATTTATGTTATGTAAAGGAGGTTTCCCCCTCGAAGAGGCTGAATTCTAAGGTGCTAATCTATCTTTTATATCTTTTGTGAGCTGGTTTCATAACATTTGGTATCAGAGCTTTAGATTCTAGGGTTTCGCTACTCCAAATAGGTCATCGTGGCATTTTTGCTATAAATTTTTTTCTCTGACATTTCAGAAGCAAAAAAAACCCATTTGAGATGAAATCGCACTGAACCTCGGGTCCAAATTTCAAAGATTTTCGCACTATATTTGCGGAGATATGATCTAAGGAGGTTGGTCTTTTTGCAAACTACTGAATTACATTCCAAACAGGTGACCTAGGGAAAATCATCATAACTTTCTCTCTGAGCATCAGATTAAAATTTCGTAAGAAGGTACAGAAAGAGGACAAATTGTAGTTTATTGTATATATTTTTCAAAGCCAAAGGTCAAAATAGTGACACATGGCACTTCATACAAGTCTGCTCTTCTGGAAAGGTCTATAATCAGGTAATCTTGGAAGATTGTGCATAACTCTTCCTTGGAGAATCCAATTTGGATCAGACTAGTGGCACTAGAAAGAGGACACAGAGGGCTACTACAGGTCACAATTTCAGAACTGGAAGAACTGAAATTACAGAGTTATAGGCATTTCAGGATCGAGCTCCTAAAATCAAGAAAATGTGATATGAGGATGTTTGATGGCAAGGATTCGGTAAATTGGATACTTCAGATGGAGTAATATTTTGATCAACATGGTGTACCACTGTTGCAAAAGGTATGTATTGCATCTTCATATTTAGAACCGGATCAATTTTTATGGTATAAAGGGCTTTGCTCTCGTAAACAACTTTTTACGTGGTCAAATCTCACAGAGGAAATGATAGTACATTATGAGGATACAAAAAGCAACACCTTCTTTAGAGAAACACCACAACATTTGGAAAGAGTAAAAGGGTTTTGTGACATAGTGGAAAGTAAAATTATGGCAACAAGGAAGGCTACCCCTAACAACTATAAAGATGGAAGTGTTGTTTCTCCTAGCCTTCCACAACCTACAAGGGTTACACCACAACATTTGGAAGAAAAAAGAGAAAAAGGGCTTTGTTACAATTGTGATAGAAAATGCACTAAAGGTCATAAGTGTGCTGAGAAGAAATTATTTTACATAGAGTATGAATAGGAGGAAGAAGAGGATCAAGAAACATCAAAATAAGAGGATATACACCAGGACCCAACCCTAGAGAAGGAAAAAATGAATCAAACCATATCTTGTAAAGTATTGGCAAGAATTACCACTCCTAAAACTATCAAGATAGAAGGACATATCAAGAACAAAAATGTTCAAGAAGTGAAAGATCACATCGAGCATCAAGAAATGAATCCAACCATATCTTGTAAAGGACTGGAAGAAATTACCACTCCTCAAACTCTAAATATAGAAGGACATATCAAGAAGAAAAAGGTTCAAGCAGTGAAAGATCACATCGAGCATCAACAACAAGTTCTGCAACTTTTAAAGGATAACGCCACTTTGGTGCAAAATCGAATGAAACAACAGGTAGATCAACATCGTAGTGAAAAATATTTTGATTTAGGTGATTGGGTATTTTTATTGCTACATCTCAAGCAAGTTATTTATGAGAAGGAAATGTTGGCAATACTACATGCACTTAAGAAATGGCGACCTTACCGAATGGGAAGACACTTCAAGGTAAAAATGGATCATGATAGTCTTAAATACTTTTTAGAACAACTATTATCTTTAGAAGAATAGAAAAAATGTGTCACAAATATGTTGGGTTATGACTTTGACATCATCTATAGAAAATGGAGCAAAATTTTGTTGCAGATGCACTCTCAAGAAAGGATGAGGATGTGGAAGCATTGTTTTGTGCTATTTCTATTATCCAACTAGATTGGATAAATGAAGCAAGGGATGAATGGAAGAAGGATGAAGAAGTATGGCCACTTATTCAAAAGTTGCAAAAGATCCCAATTCAAACAATATTGCCGGAAATTGAAGAGGAAGGAAAAATCATATTGGAACCTAGAGTAGTCACAAAAACAAAAACCCGACAGCTACGAAATAAATCAATTTCAAAGTATCTCATCAAGTGGAAGAACTTACCCGCTGAAGATTCCACATGGGAGGACAAGAATTTTATATAGAAGCATCAAGAACTACTCAAGCGTTGAGGACAACACTTTTTGAAGGAGAGGGGCATGTTAGGCCCCTATACTACTAGTGCAACCCCTTATTGTTATTAGTACAACCCCCTTATTATATTGATGTACCCATGTTGTGCCCATATTATTACTATTGTGCCCCATAGAAGCCCACTATTGTTATTATTGTGCCCTTACATTATTATTGTTATGTCGGCTTTGATTATATATTACCCCTTAGACTCCTATATATAGAAAGGAGGTATTTTCATTTGTATCATCGAAGAATTTTTCATTTATGTAATGTAAAGGAGGTTGTCCCCTCAAAGAGGCTGAGTTCTAAGGTGTTGATCTATCATTTCTATCTTTTGTGAGATGGTTTCATAACAATAGGTGACTGGGTATTCCTACAGCTACAACCATATAAAAAAATGTCCCTCTAGCAAGCTAACTTAGAAGGATAATAAATTACCACCAAAGTATTATGGTCCATACAAGGTGTTGCAAAAGATTGGTACTATGGCATACAAATTGGAGCTTCTTGTAGCTTCTCAAGTGCACCCAATTTTCCATGTTTCATGTTTAAAGAAGGTTATAGGTGACAAGCTCCCAATTCAAACAACATTGCCAGAACTTGATGACGAATGAAAAATCATATTGGATCGGAATCAGTCACAGAAAAAAGAACTCGACAGCTACGAAATCGATCAATTTTGGAGTATCTCATCAAGTGGAAGAACTTATCTGCTGAAGATTCCACATGGGAGGATGAGAAGTTTATATAGAAGCATCCAGAACTACTCAAGCGTTGAGGACAACGCTTTTCTGAAGGATAGGGGCATGTTAGGCCCCTATAATACTAGTGATTCCCCCATTAGTATTGTCATTGTATCCCTTATTGCTATTATTGTGCCCTTATTGTCCCCATATTGTTATTAGTATGCCCCATGGACACCCACTATTGTTATTTTTGTGCCCTTATGTTATTACTCTTATGTCGGCTTGATTATATTGTGACCCCTTAGACTCCTATATATAGAAGGGAGGTTTAGTCATTTGTATCATCCAAGAATTGTTCATCTGTGTAATGTAAAGGAGGTTACCCCCTTGAATAGGCTGAATTCTAAGGCATTGATCTATCTTTTCTATCTTTTTGTGAGCTGGTTTCTTAACACCACCTCACCCTCATCAATAGAAACTAGTCTTTACCATGATCCATTTCGGATCACTAGACCAACATAATAAACATGTGATAACAGAATTTACCATGATCTCCACCCGATCACTAGGAAAAATAAGCATGAATGCCACCAGATTTCTCAATCTACACTGTGACGAATTTTCCAGTCTCCTAGTCTCTCAAGCTTTACCACAATCCAAACTCGGATCACTAGGCCCTAAATCGAGACCCACTCTCCAGGCTTTACCACATATCCCTAACTCGAGATTACTAGGCCCAATGGAGAGAAAACCACCTCTTTGATTTACCATATATGCTTCTAGTCAATGGAAAGGATTCCTACGCCCATCGAGGCAACACAATCCTAGATTTATAGTTTGGTTCAGGGACAACTAGGCCATGTGCTCTATCATTTGGAGATCCACCTCACTCAACATCGAATCCACCCAGAAATCCAGCTCAACCAAAACATGAGAACCCCATCACACCATGGTTAATCGGATATGGAAAGGCTAGGCTAAAAAAATTGTCACACCTGGCAAAACCCATGCCATAACAGAAAAAGAACAGCATGAAATACCATGCATGCCAAGTATAGCAAGGAAAATACACATGTAAATCGATACCTGCAAAGAATCTTATTGTAGCTTCTTCATCCTGCCTTTCCCTTCTTGATATTTGCTTCCTCTTTCTTTCTTTTTCTTTCTTGATCCAATGCCAGAATTCTCCAAGAAAACTCTAAGTGCCCAAGAGTGAGTGAGAGAGAGAGAGAGAACAATGAGAGAGCTCAAAAACTGAACTGACAAAAGGTTACCAACTGATCCTCATAGGAATTTTTATTATGAGGCCTCTATTTTCTTCATTTTTGATTATTTTCCTTCATTTTCCTCCTCACATACAACTTGTGACCTTTCACCTCCCTTTTCTCCTAATTTCCATTATTTTCATAAATAAATGTGCCAAAAATGAAATTTTTTCTTTGCAAAGCCTTAGCCATTTCCTTTTCCAATTCCCTTGACCATAATAAACCGATGAACACCAACACTAGGATGTCTTTCCCAACATTCAGCTTGGAATAAGTGTCCCATCAATTGTCGTTATTATTTTTTCCTTTATTAAATTTTATTACATGGAATTTTCTCCAAGGTTGTTACAATACTTCTAACATGATAAATGAGAACGTGAATCTAATAGCCATGTCTAGATAAGCCTGACAAAATATTTCTTGAATCATATGGGGAACAAGCCCTGGACAATATGATATGTGTTCCTACAAAATTTGAAAAGAATAAAGAAGATAATAGCCTAATTGTATCCAACAAGTGGTTAAGAAACAACACCATCATTATAGGTGGCTCAATGAGAAGTCCAAAATACAAAATACCAACCATAGTAAAAAAAATCCAATCCCTACTTTTCCATAGGAAAAAAAACATACATTGTGTCCATCTAAAGCTGATCTAATAATTGGTTCCACTTTTGTAAAGATTTCATTTGTAGAATTGCAAGACCCATGTTTTTATATAAAGTACTACTTAGAGATACTGATGACAAAAAAATGAAGGTTCTATTAAATAATAACCTACAACTTAATTGCAAAATATAATGCTTTTTTGTGAAACTTGTGAAGTGTTGGGAAGGAAAAAGTTATCAAATTTGTATTCTTTATATTTCCCTCCAACCAATTTTACGACCACTTTGTCTAGATCGGGAACTACAAGAGGCCAAGCTATTGTTTTTTCCTTGCTAAAAAGAAAATGCCTCACTCAATAAAAAATCATGGATCAACTTCCAAACCATCTATGTTATCAATAACATCTTGCCAAGTATATTAAGTTTCAAGCAATGACCATAAAAAAAAGGGCAAGATCAACCTATTCCTTGAATAACTAAAAACATAACAATGATAAACTTTAGTGATTGAAGTTCATATTTACAAACATGTAATTGTAATTGAATCAACATAACCATCAATTAAGCTAAAAATTATGATGATTCACTAGTTTGCATGATGACACTAAGACCATGGGCTAAAATCTCAAATGAAAACTCAATATAAATCTCAATATATGACATATTGATTGCAAGCATAGAGAGTTACATCTAAGATATAAATACCATGTACAAGAACCAAAAATACAAATAAGCATCATTAATATATTGAGATTTATGTTAAATTTAATAGAATTTGATAGCCATAACTAGTATTTCAAATGCTAACTATGTTGTTATGAACCTAATTTTTGGTAAACATGCCAAAATTTTACTTTGCAATTTCGCTGATCATCTACTTTTGTAACTAGTGCTAATCAATATTAATTAATGCAGATAGATTTGATCATCCATGGTAATAAGTAAACCATGATTTTTTTGTTAAATTACTTATAATGTATAATTCAAATTAAAAAAAAAATATGTCAAATTAACAAAATTAACTAATAAATATAGTATAAATAGAGAATAAACATCGATAGAATGTTGTAGTAACATGCAACTTCATATAAAATTCTTAGTCAAGCTAGCTTTCTAAACAAATGAGCACAAATTTATATATCAAAATGAGAGAAAATATAATATTAATCACATGACATGTTTGTAATTACATTACAAAGATGTAGAATTCCCAAGCGTTACTTACTGTCAACACTTCCAAGTTGGGTAACTACCTTGACAAATCCATCATGCAGATCAGTGATCCAATGTAAGCATTACTTTTTTGATCCTCCACCACTTATTCAAACATTACTATCATCAAAATTAGACGAAATGTATGAAGGACCAGATTCCCTTTACTAGTGTCCTTAGACCCTTTGATGTGTCATGCCAGACATTAAAGACGTTTTAATTTGGTACATGCCCTAGAATATATGTAACAAGAATTATTGTAGGCATAATATACCTACATGCATCATAATGCCAGTATAGTAGTAAATCAGAATACATAACATTGAATCTTTTAGAATTATTTTTGTGAGACAATTATGCATATTAGCAAAATAAATGATCTAGAATTCCAACAATTGAAACATACACAAGATAGTAAATTACAATCGAAACATACACAAGATAGTAAATTTTCCAGTTGTAGGCCAAAATATCCCCAACGTTTTCTTGAGATTTGGTTGTAACAGGGTCTCTAAATATATCAAAGGGAATAATTTATTGCATAACCTAAGTTTCTTCTATGAAATTCTCTTTTTTGCATGCCAAATTGTGACAATTCAAGTAAATTTGACAAATGAAGAGTTGTTAAAGGCTAGGTTGTAGTGTATACATTCCAAGGACAATTACAAATTTGTTAGACATTAAATAACATCCAAAGGCATGTTGAGTCGAAACAAATGGTAAATGTGATGAAAACGGGATATAAAAGGAAATGGAACCCCACAACCAACATAACAACATTTCCTCCTGACTCACATGTCAAAATATATGAGATGAATTAATTTATGACTAATTTAATTATAGTGGCTACTCACAAGATACGATCACAATAAAAAATCTATGAAATTAATTAAACTTCAAGTTGTTTCAAAATTATTGGTATCCTCTAAGAAATTATTTGGTAGTATGCATATTATGAAGGTAAGAAAATGCAAGAAACTCAATGGAAAGCTAGTCAGCACTAATCTTTAAGGAATTGCTTCCAGAAGACAAGGAACTCAATAAAAGTCATGGATTTTATTAAAAAATAACTTGATTATTATTAACCTACAAGTTGGAAGAAACCTTCAATGTATCTACCCTTAACAGAGTCTTGTATAGACTTTACATACAAAGTAGTAGTGAAAATGATGACATTAGCTTGATCTATCTCCAAAAAAGTTGAATTGTGGACAACTTTGTAGGGAACATTAATTAAAACAATGTTGCTAGAAGTTTCTAGAAGTCAAAGGACAATGTTTTAATTTTCATATAATCCTTTTACCACTAATAGTGGGAACATTTCCACGGGGATACTCATTAGCAGGTAGTGAAACCTAAAACCTAACCATGCCTAAATTATGCATGACCACCATTGGAAATACCAAATCCATCATAACTAAGGATAATATAAATATTATATTTGTTAGTTCTACTCTTCTTACACAAACACCTCGCTCAGTGAACCTCATTTCCATTTCAATAAGAAAATCAATATTCTCCAAGTTTTTCCATTCTGTGTGAAGTATGGGAATTCTTGTTGATGATTTTAAGTGCTCATACTCCAATATAAAGGGTGTAATAACACGAGGGAGGGTTAAAAATCTAATATGTTTTGCAATGTGATGTTGATGTGATGAAAATGCAATTCTCAAAGTGAAGTGACACAAATAGAGATCAAAGAATGGCATGTGAACATTTAAACGCAGATAGACATTTGTTCAAGATGAGATAAGTTTTTTCATGTAAACTGTGAGGGCATACATCACACACATTCACTTACATGCGAGTTTCACGATCATTTGATTCCCCACCAATTATCACAATCACCATGTGTGATTCCTATTTGAATTCAAATTGAGTGATTCAATTAAACATTGATGTACTTAGAGAGTGACACATTTAAGTAGTTCATAGAATGAGATTAGTTCAAACCAAGCATTCAACTCAAGGTTTAGGTGACATGTTTGAGTAGATAGCACAAATATTTGCATTTCAAATTTCTTCACTAGTCATAGTTGTGATATTCCCAACAACTCATTCCAAAACTTGGGACTAAATTCTTCTCTTCATAGGTCCTCGTTCATCAATGTAAGATAACCAATGCACTTTATGGGGCTTTGGATCCTCCTTCAAACCACTATGGCAATCTTTGTTCCTCCGACCAATAGGGGAAAAAACCTTATCCTCCTCCTCCTAGAGAGCATTAGTATTACGACTACCCATCTCAACCTTATGGAAATCCTTAGGTGCACCCTCCTACATAGCCAACACTTGGACCAGCTGATTGGCCCAAAAATCATAAGGTATTTTTAAATGTGTGATGGTGGAGGGTGCAAATTCATAGATGAAAAAAATTTACAAAGGTATTTGTCCTTTACCAATCACTTATTCAACCTCAAAACTATTTATCTACTCATGTTTGATTCCACTAGAAATAATTCCATGAAAATAGGTCACTAATCTTAATTTACATCTTATATAAAGCTTATATAAAGGCAATTGTATTCAACTAATTTGTTAGTTTTGCCCTACTTGATTTATATTTATGTCTATAATATAATAACATATGCTTTTTTATTATGGGGAGCACTTTTGGAAACCATGCCTATCCTATTGGCACCTTGATCTCCTAAATTTGGACTGCCATTTTTTTCTTCATATGGATCATCAAAATTCCCCAATGCTAAGGTATCTATTTCTTTATACATCAATATTTTAATTAATATCACATGCTTTATATCTTTTTTATGTTGATGGATGATTTACATTTAGCCTACGTTTATTTTTAGAAGCTTGAGCTTGTCATGGTTCCTTTTGTGTCTAGATGTAGGGATGTAGGAATGGACTTCCTTCTAGCACAATCTCGAAGTCTAGCAAGTCATTTCTATATGGTTAAGGATTTCTAACACTTCATAGCTCAATACTTTTTTGGAATTTGCATAGATCAATATTTTTTTTGAAATATACAAATGGGTGGAAATATGTAACAATTTGGCAATGGTTATAATTTAATGGAAACATAAGATGTGAGAGCATGATAGTGTAAGTTAAAGTAATGATTGATCTACCATCCTCTTATTCAACACTCCTAAAACGTGCATCACATTGATAAAAAATCCTCACACCAATATAAACAATTGTGAATTTATCAATTTTATATGCAACTATCAAGAGGCCATATGCTTGAGAGTGGCATTATGGATACTATATTCAATGCATCCAAATGAGGATCATCATCCATAAAGTATAAAATATCTTGAATATTAAATGACGCGTACCAACCACACACAATGAGAAAAATCTATCTTTGGAAAAATCCAATTCAGAGGTGTACTATAATTTTCAATTTTAAAAGAATATTTAAATAATTGAAATTCTTAATTCCATAATCATATCCACACAATTGAGGGGAAAGCATGTAATTTCCAGTCATTCCTAATTACAAAAACAACTGTTTTCCAAATAAATCTTGTTTGGGAAATGTTTGGGGTGGAAAAAATTCCAAATACGTAATGTAAACAAATTCTCCAAATGCATACCAAACTAACAAACATAAGTAAAAATTCATGACAAACTCAACTTCGGTTTCGTGTAAATCCAAGTAAATTATGACCCGTAAAAGCATATCAATTTGATTTTTGGGGTCTCTATCTTAGGTAAATGTGAGCAAAATGAGTTCATATCGTTTATATATAAACACATGGTAATTTCAATTTACTGAAAGAGTCCTTTGTAAGCAAATCAATAACATCCAAGATTCAACTTTCCAAGATATCAACCACAAAAAAATGTTTCATTTCATTTGGGCCACAAGAAAATCTAGTGAGTTGCAAAGTTTATACCAGTTAAAATCATATCTTTCCACATAATAAACCCTCAATTGATAGGCATAGGACCGAAACCAACCCAAGGAACTCCATAATAAATGCTAAAATCCCAAAACAATTGACCCCAAAAATGACAAAAATGACAATACCTGAGTTAAATCTAAAAGAAATTAATTCCACCATACCTTTCGAGTGATAATGGCATGACCTGGCCTTTTTCAAGTACTCAAGGCAACCCCAAGGCTTGGTAAATAGAAACTAGTCAACCACCTAGATAACACAACTTGCACAATGACAACAAACAATGCTAACCTCGTCAATGACTAAAGGAAAAAATGTAGAGCCTCTTTGATTTTAAGAAGGAATATAGTTTTCAAGGGGAGGGTGCATTTTACAATCCATAAAAAAAAAAAAAAGATGGAAAACTTGATGGAAAAAAGAAATATTAATATATATATATACTTGTAATGGATAAAAACAAATTATTTTCAAAAACAAATTGTTGGCATGAAAGACATTAGGATATGATAGCATCAGGGTTTCAACAGCTACAATTTCATAGAGAGGTGTTTCCCTTCCAAACATATGAAAAATTAAAAATATTGTAAATCATCTTCGATTCATAGGGAGATAGAAACCTGAATCGTGTAATGGGGAGTAGATAGAAACATGAATAATTCGTCCCCCAATTCCTGCCATGCCAAAAATAGGAAGCAAAGAATGAAACTTGGTTGTTGTAAGGAACAACTGGTATTCACTGGGGTGAAATACATCAACCCTCACAGAGCCTACAAATGAAGAACATTAGAACAAGTTAGAAACATTAATAGGGATAGAAGAAAAAATCAAATATAAACCCTGTCATAATGAAAAGAATAGACAATACATTACCTTTGAATACAATGCATTCCGCTGCATGGGGAGAAAAATGTTGAACTAGAAAGAAATAATATGAACCCCAAATGGATAAGGGTGACAAATTGCACCTGTCATGAGTGAAAGGTCGAGGTTCAAAAACGCATTTGGACCTCTACAGAGTAAAATCATGACGATGGTGAAAGAAATATCAAAAATGCAAATGAACAGAGGTAAAAATGGTCATACTACACTCGTATAACCCTCCTTTAATCACATATGTTGTATCACCTCAGTTCATCATCATTGTAGAACATGGATGATAAGTGAACAAGGCAAAATAGCTCGTTGATCAGTTTCCAAGTGGTAACAGTCACATGGGTATCAAAACAAACCAACAACCTCAAGCCCACGTGGGAATACATATAGTACAAAATTTTAAATAAATATGTGCCATATATATATCTTATGATAAGATTGGATGGGGACAACAATCCTATGGTGTGGTCTATATAAAATATAAGATACATATACTCTAAACTGTAATGTGTACATAATGCAAATGACACCAAGAATTTTAAGTGGCATAATATTATTGTGGTATAGTATATAGAGGTATGAGTTAGGTGAACAAAAAGGGACAAAGTGGACTTGAGGACTTTACCTATTACTTATGTCTCTAATCAAAACATAGACACGGATATGTAATGAATGAGCTTAAAGTAATGGAACTCTAATTGTGTATATGAAACTATGAGAGTTCATTGTAAAGGTGTTAAGTGTCAACACAATACTCATAAATTTAGAGGAGGAATATGATTAGTATTACAAGTACATCATGAAGAGATATGTCAAGATGAAGAGAAATTTTTGTTAAATTGTATTGATGCCAGTGGGGAAATATTTAATTTAGAATGTTGAAGTGACACAATTAAAATGACAAACATAAACAACCAATTTGCATTATTGTAGTACTTATTAGGTAGTCATATTAGACTAAATTAGTTATCACATTAGTCATTTTTAGTAGTATTACTTATTATCTAGTCATATATTTTAACCCAAGACTAAATTAGTTTTTTATGTTAGTCATTTTTAGTTGGGAACTTAATATTGGTCATTTTTTGTAGTATTTCAGTTGGAAAATTTGTGGTGACTAACTTTTCTAATCACCTAGTCACTAATTTTTCTATTTTCTACTTGTAAATGAAAATCTACCCAAGATAATTTGGGAAGGGTGGTATGATGAAAAAAAATAAAATAAGGAATCTCTAAAAATGTATTCTACCACTTCATGTAATCCTAGACCCTAGTATGTGGCCATAATCTTGTGTAGGATTTTTGGGGAGAAGAGCCCCAGTCACTTCAAGTTAGATTGGACACTTATTATCCACTAGGCTCTTAGTGGTTATGTTTTCAATTAGGCAACTATTCTCTTAGATAATCTCTGCAATCAGATTGAATCCTTTCTTAAATTGAGAACTGATGGAATAACTCCTTTGTTCTTTATGTTTTCTTACATCATGGATGTCATATGTCTCCACACCCCTTTTCCTCAAATGGGTTGGAAATGGACTATTAATTCTCCTTAACCTATACATATTTATCATTCCAAGTTATGTGAAGAAAACACCAATGGAGATTGTTATGAAATATGTCACCATGTGATGATTCCTCTTTATGAGAAATTCTTTGGTCATTCATCTCCTAGAAAACTAAAGAAGTTATTCAGGGTTTGAAGGGGATTGGAGACAGGTACATAGAGTAAGACCTATCATGTGTCTGAATCTACAGTTGTGTATCCCCTCCTCACGATTTTCCTAGATTTATCCCCAATAGGATTATATGTTGGGAAATTGCTTACAAACCATTTATACAAGTGTATACAGAGACCTACACGTTGCTTCTAAAATGATTTTTCCTTGTTTACCTATTTACATTAGTGTATATGGATTAGTTAATATTCCTCGAGCTAGGTTAGAAGTTAAAGCTTTAGAAAAAAATAATTTGTCTTATATTGAGTTGAAAAAATATGATACCAACAATAATGTTTTGGAACACTACTTGAATATAGGAGCTAAAAAGTATAGTGTTGAGGAATTATTATATTATTATCTTTTCAAAGAAGTTCAAAAAATTCAAGAGATTCTTGAAAGAGTTTTGCAGCTTCCTGCACACCAACAAGTTGAATTCTAGAATTTCGGAAATACAAGAAGGAGGTGTCTACCACCTATCTTCTAAGAAGACAATGAAGTGCAAGTTACAGATGTACTAGTCCAGAAAACTTGTCTCCCTCCACCGCAGTTAATACGAGCAGAGCCCCAACAAATGGAAGCAGATCCTCCTTATCAGGAATCTCAAAGAAGCATTGAAAAGGTAATATAAATTATTGTCCTAGAGGAAGAGGAAAATAAGATGCAAGAAGAATGAAGGTTGTTCAAAAAAGTGAAAAAAGAGCTAGCATAAAGAAAAGGAAAAAGTCCATTGAATATTGTGCTAAGAAGTTCTAAAAAAGTACCTCTATGTTTTGAAACTCCTAGAAAATATACTGAAAATAAATAATTTACCACATTGGATACATTTGGAGTGGTTTCTAAAACTCCCATATCATGTATACCCAGTATGACTTCCTCAGAGGTTCTTTAAGTCCATGATATTTCATCCATTGAAAAGGAGGAGATTCCTCATACTGATTGGTTTCTCAACATTATGAAAAGTTTTGCTGTGAAAGGAAAAGTTAAAAGGAAGAAAAATAAACATACAAATGTATACCTAGTCCAACAAAATATTATCAATGGTGGGTCAAAATAGAGCGATGAACTGTTGGAAGGAGAATTAGTGAGTGAAATGTGAGATATTTCCAATCCCAACATTTGGTCTTTACAAAATCTAGTTGTTATTATCAACCAATGAAATTAGATCAATGTTAACCTTTAAAGGAAACAAGCTAAAACAGAAACCCAACTTAATGGGAAAATAAAAACAAATATTTCAAAAGAGAAGCACCAACACCTTCAATAGATGAAAAATATTAGAGAAAAAACTAAAATTTGAAATAGACAAATTACAACAAGATTTCATCATCTTTGAACGAAAGAAAGGAAATTAGAGCTTCAAGTAAATAAAATCATTGACAATATTATTGGTCTTAGGAAACTCAAAGAGAAATTATTTCATATTAATGAATAACTTTTACAAGCATAAGAGAAATTCTGCAAAAATCTAAGTTCAATTCAAACTCAAGAAAACTTAACCAGTAGATTTTTCAATGATATTGCATACAACATTCTAGATCTTAGTCAAGAAAAAGAGCTATTTTTTGAGTTGATATCTTGGCTGTGGCCAAGGCTCCTCCACATGGACTAACCATAATCTAATATATCAATAGATTGAAATGAAAAAGTTCCTTGAAAAGTTGGAAGAGGAATTTAAGAAGTCCAAAAGATGTAGTGAAAAAGGTAGAATATTTATGTAACTCTCTTATCAATATAGGAGTTCAAATAATCAAAGAAGTTGACATGCCTAATGCTCCATTTACAGATGAATTAACCAAGGTTTAATATTAAATTTTTGATGTGCACAAACATAGATAAGACTTTCATAAATAGATAGAGTAGTTGGAAAAGGTAGACCCTGAGACTATCTCATAGTTTTTGGTAAAACAAAAAAGTTGTTGCCTACTGACCAATAAAATTGCTTCAAGATTTATGTAGGAGTTGTTAGCCTAAGAGAATCAAGTCTTTAAATTCCAATTCAACATTCGTTGTAATCCATCATACTTGATTTTTCACATCCTCAAAATTCACTCACAATGGAAATTGCACATGGAGGATTCTAAGTCAACAACTCTCCATAAACACTAGCGCAAAATGGCTAATTAGTGACTAAAAAATCACTAAAATTTGCATATAAACTACCATTTTTCAATCAATGACCAATAATACCTGATTTACAGTATCTTATAATGCAGCCAATGTTTAGTCGTATTTAGCTTAGTCATTAATTGGTTGTCACAATCTTATTGTTTAGTAGTATATTTAATCATAAATTTGGTCATTAATTTAGTTATTATTTGCCACAATTAATAACCAAATGCACAAGATATACTACTACATGATCACCTGAGAAGACCAATTAATAAGAAAAGAAATATGACCAAAATGTTGCTTTCATTATAAGATATTATAAATTAGCTACCAATAGTCATATATATGCAAATTTTAGTCATTGTTTGAAACCAATTAAATACCAAACAAATATGACTAAATTTCGATCATGTTATAACATACTGTAAATTAGCTACTAATAGTCATATATATGTAAAATTTAGTCATCATTTGTAATCACAATTTTATCATTATAGTAGTCATTTATCTTATTTTGGTAGTTTCATATTCATTATATAAATCACTGATTTAGTAGTTTATATTCATTTCATTTACTTTCATTAATAATCATTATAAACAACTAATTTAGTCGTTGTATATTCGTTTTATTTGTGTTCATCATTAATCATTATAAACTACTAATTTAGTAGTTTTATATTGATTTTATGTGTTCATTATTAATCAACATAAATTAGTTAGTATTATTTTGAGTCTAAATTAAAAAAACGCAATACAATTTGCATGTTCATCTAATAAGAAAACATAAAGTTACATATGTTAATTATAATACTAACTAATGCAAAGTACAACTATAAATAATTTAAACTACATAAATTATATTATATGAAATATCAAGTATTACAATATGAGTTTCTAACTTAATATTTGTTGGAGACAATTTACACATGAAATATTATTTCATCACTTCAAAACATTATCATTGTGTTTCCAATGCATTGCGGGGGAATTCATCAACTCTAAATACTTTACTATCAATTTGTTTGTGTGTCTCTCATGTGAGATATTGAGTTTAAGAGCATCACTAGACTAGTTCTCTTCTCTCTCCCTTTCTACATTTGTTGCTCCAGTGTTATTGTTCTCCTCTTTCTTCAATTCCTTCTTTTTACCATCAATATTGAGCTCCTCTTCTAAAAATGTAATAAGATACATTGCAAAGTATAAGACACAAAAGACTATGAACACTTGAATATAAACTAGAGTAGACAATAAATAAATTATGCAACATATACCTCAACATCAGCAATATCACTACCATTTTTCCCAGGAAAAGAAAGAAACACGAACATTTTTCCTTCAATTGGATGATAGTGGCCATTATGTGGCCATATGACCTGTATAAATAAAGCAAATAAAATGACACCATAGAAAATAACACCTCTGTAACTTAGTATTCAAACTTTAGGAAAATATGAAGCACAATCATATCAACTAAGTTACATGCTAAAAATCTCAGGATGTAGATAACTTGTGAAAAAAAATGGAAAGAAAAAGAGAAAATATAATAAATTATGTATGACAACAGGCTGGAAAATTGCATCATAGAAGAAAAAAATTCTCTTATGGTTACCCATACATGTGGGTAGGTAACATAATCCAATATGCCATGACCATAGGGTCCATAGGAAGTAAACCTCCTACTACCATTATGATTAATTGGTTTTCTCTTGGCCTTGCCTCTCCTTTGTGAGTCCAAAAAATAAAAATAAGTCGATCCTTAACTAGTTGTACTCCATAGAATCATTTTCACATGTTATCTCCACATACCCACTAAAAATGTCAAATATGCCAAACAAATGGAATTTTGTAATTGTTTCTAAAACTATGTCATTTACACCCCCTTCCAATATATCTAACCAAATGTACCCAATTGATTTTCTTTTGTAATATTCATTTGCATCTTGCAAAGTATTTTTTTCAAAAACCAAGATAACCCTAATATCTCTCGATCCTAACTCTCATCCATATTTGCCACAAACCAAAGGAATTAATATTCTCTTATGATCAACCAACTTCTATTTATATATATTGTTTCTTATTTCCATTCTCGATGCACATAAATTGATCTTCTATTAGATGGTCATCAAGCTACCTATAAAAGCGACAATTCCATCATTTTTCATAAAATGTCTCCATGTAACCTTTTATTGCTTGCCTTGAAAAAAAAATTCTTGGATTATTATATTAGAGAGCATGTTTCATGTGCCATATCAAATATGAATTGCAATATATTATGAGTATTATGGAAAAAACTAGAGCTAATATTACTACAAATGTATAATGAAGCAGAAGTGGTGGACACCATAACAAACATGTTCATCTTAGCACTCCTATGCTCCCATGTCCCGAAAACTTGGTGGAACATAGCTAACTATCCATTGGCTTCACAATTTTGTTCTTATAGGCAAGCCCATAGTGAACCTAGTTACAAATTTAAGTAAAAAAAACAAACGCATTACAAGTATCAAAAATGAGATTGTTCCCTTTCATGTTGCATAATTTTTTAATGTGAAAAACTACTATGAAGCTTATTAATCACAGGAGGAGGCATCAAGCCATAAGAGTGAAAAAGAAGAGAATGAACCTACATAACACTGCAGATATACACAATGTACACTAAATTAAATGTTCAAAAATTTCCATTGTTGAAATTGAATACATAGGTCAAGTGAAAATTTCTATTATGGCCATACAAATGAACAATTCCCCATAAATGCATTGATTTCACCATATGTTTCAACAAAGGAAAATGTTTTTGGGGATGGTGCCTTCTATCTTCAACCTCAAACTGCTAAAATCTACAATTAATTGGCCTCCTTTATTTGGTCAGTGAAAATGCTCATAGTAAAAGGTAATGCACTTTTCTCACTATAAATGGACGCAAACTAAAATAGGCATTTGATATATACTTGTTTTGGAACAAGATATGGTGGACTTCATCAGATGCATCATTTTTTGGCTACCTATTCTACATGAGGTACATATTTTCATCTAACATGTAAAGTAAGATGAAAAAATTCAAAATCAAAAGAAATATATTAACTCTTATTTACCTCTTTCATCCCAACACCAAGTTGTGGCTTGCAGATTACTACTTTGGAAAAAATTAGATCATCAGCTAAACTATGATATTCAACTAGCTTTCCCCTTAAAATGATTCAAAAATTTGGCATCTTCCTGAGATAAAGAAATATGCATAGGCATGTTATGAATACATAAATGTTAGTTTAAATCAATCAAATGTTTAGTTCATAAGTATTCATCTAGTTTCCCTAGTGGGTCTTACCTACCAAAAAAAAAGTATTCATCTAGTTATGAGCCTGAACTTATAAAAATTTACACTACTACTTAAATTGCTACCAAAAATATCAAACTTACATGTAATGAATATAAATGAAGGTAAGAAATGTGTGATTGAATCAATACATTAGCTTATTTTCTTGGCTTAAGTCCGCCTCTCAATCTTATATCCTGTGAAATCAACAAAAGGATACAACATTAATTGATAGGAACATGGAATAAAAGAAGAAGAAATAGTGTTAGTGTCACAAGGGCATGTAATGATATGTATAGTAGCTGCAAAATGATATAAGTTAATATTTTGTTCTTACTAAAAACACGATTTCAAGAATAAGAGCACATTTATTCTATATTGAACGAATGGATGTATTAATATTAGGAATTAAATGCATAGTCCAATGAATAGCATACCTCTTTCAAAATATGACTATCCTTCTCTACTTCCAAAACCTCCATTCCATAATATCAATATACAATCAAACAAAAAATCCATTTATACAACTTTATACTTCCATCAATTATAACAAATAAATTATTTTGAAAAGAAAACCTTCTTGGAGAAATCTGCTTTTACTCCTTGACCATCATTAACTTACTGAAAAAAAATTCAGAAGACCAAATACCAGGAAAAGGATAATTTATCTAGCTATCCACAATTCCAAACTAATAAAATGATGCAACCAGATTAGTCATTAGACTTTTATTTCTCAAAATCATAACACGTAAACTCATAAAGTATGTTAATTATATCTCTCCAACACTTGGAATGTAGGAACTTGGAAGTGTGTTAGGAACTTCCAGGCTCGTGTGCTCTTGAAAGGGGTTCATTAGCGATTCCGAGCTCTGTATTTCACTACTTGATATTAGAATTTAGATTCTATTCCTGAAAGTTAGGCCCCTATACTACTAGTGTAACCCCTTATTTTTATTATATAACCCACTTATTATATTGATGTACCCATGTAGTGCCCATATTGTTACTATTGTTCCCCATAGAAGCCCACTATTGTTATTATTGTGCCCTTACATTATTATTGTTATGTCGGCTCTGATTATGTTATGACCCCTTAGACTCCTATATATAGAAAGGAGGTCTTTTCATTTGTATCATCCAAGAATTGTTCATTTATGTAATGTAAAGGAGGTTTCCCCCTCGAAGAGGCTGAATTCTAAGGCGTTGATCTATCTTTTCTATCTTTTCTTGAGCTGGTTTCATAACATTTGGTATCAGAGCTTTGGATTCTAGGGTTTCGCTGCTCCAAACAGGTCATCGTGGCATTTTCTCTATAATCTTTTTCTATGACGTTTCAGAAGTCTCAAAAAAGACCCATTTGAGAAGAAATCACGCTGAACCTCGGGTCCGAATTTCAAAGCTTTTCACGCTATATTTGCGGAGATATGATCTGAGGAAGTTGGTCTTTTTGCAGACTCCTAAATTACATTCCAAACTGGTGACCTGGGGAAACGCATCATAACTTTCTCTTTGGGGATCGAATTGAAATTTCGTAAGAAGGTACAGAAAGAGGACGGCCTGTAGTTTGTTTTTATATATTTTTCAGATCCAAAGGTAAAAACAATGACACGTGGCACTTCACACAAGTTCGCTCTTCTGGAAAGGTCTATAATCAGGTCATCTTTGGAGATTGTGCATAACTCTTTCTTAGAGAATCCAATTTGGATCAGACTGGTGGCATTAGAAAAAGGACATAGAGGGCTACTATAGATCACAATTTCAGAACTTAAAGATCTGAAAGTACAAATTTACAGTCGTTTCAAGGTCGAGATCCTAAAATCAAGAAAAAGCAAGATGAGGAAGTTTGATGGCAAGGATCCGGTAAATTGGATACTTCAGATGGAGCAATATTTTAATCTACATGGTGTACAACTATTACAAAAGGTATGTATTGCATCTTCATATTTAGAACCAGATCAATTTTTATGGTACGAAGGGCTTTGTTCTCGTAAACAACTTGTTACGTGGTCAATTTTCACGGAGGAAATGATAGCACATTATGAGGATACAAAGAGCAACACCTTCTTTAGAGCAACACCACAACAATTGGAAAGAGTAAAAGGGCTTTGTGACATAGTGGAAAGAAAAATTATGGAAACCAGGAAGCGTACCCCTCACAACTATAAAGATGGAAGTGTTGTTTCTCCTAGCCTTCCACAACCTACAAGGGTTACACCACAACAATTGGAAGAAAAAAGAGAAAAAGGGATTTGTTACAATTGTGATAGCAAATGCACTAAAGGTCATAAGTGTGCTGAGAAGAAATTATTTTACATAGAATATGAAGAGGAGGAAGAAAAGGATCAAGAAACATCAAAATAAGAAGATATACGCCAGGACCCCACCCCAGAGAAAGAAGAAATGAATCAGACCATATCTTGTAAGGCATTGGCAAGAATTACCACTCCTCAAACTCTCAAGATAGAAGGACATATAAAGAAGAAAAATGTGCAAGAAGTGAAAGATCACATCGAGAAAGAAGAAGTGAATCCAACCATATCTTGTAATTCATTGTTCGAAATTACCACTCCTCAACTATCAAGATAGAAGGACATATCAAGAAGTAAAATGTTCAAGAAGTGAAAGATCACATTGAGCATCAAGAAATGAATCCGACCATATCTTGTAAAGGATTGGAAGACATTACCACTCCTCAAACTCTAGAGATAGAAGGACATATCAAGAAGAAAAAGGTTCAAGTAGTGAAAGATCACATCGAGCATCAACAACAAGTTCTCCAACTTTTAAAGGATAACGCCACTTCGGTGCAAAATCAAACGAAACAACAGGTAGATAAACATCGTAGTGAAAAATGTTTTGATGTAGGTGATTTGGTATTTTTACTGCTACATCTCAAGCAAGCTATTTATGAGAAGGAAATGTTCGCAATACTACATGCACTTAAAAAATGGCAACCTTACTGAATGGGAAGACTCTTCAAGGATGAGGATGTGGAAGCATTGTTTTGTGCTATTTATATTATCCAACCAAATTGGATAAACGAAGAAAGGGATGAATGGAAGAAGGACGAAGAAGTATGGCCACTTATTCAAAAGTTGCAAAAGATCCCAATTCAAACAATATTGCCAGAAATTGAAGAGGAAGGAAAAATCATATTGGAACCTGGAGTAGTCACAGAAACAAGAACCTGACAGCTACGAAATCGATCAATTTCAGAGTATCTCATCAAGTGGAAGAACTTACCCGCTGAAGATTCCACATGGGAGGACAAGAATTTTATACAGAAGCATCAAGAACTACTCAAGCGTTGAGGACAACGCTTTTTGAAGAAGAGGGGCATGTTAGGCCCCTATACTACTAGTGTAACCCCTTATTGTTATTAGTATAACCCACTTATTATATTGATGTACCCATGTAGTGCCCATATTGTTACTATTGTTCCCCATAGAAGCCCACTATTGTTATTATTGTGCCCTTACATTATTATTGTTATGTCAGCTCTGATTATGTTATGACCCCTTAGACTCTTGTATATAGAAAGGAGGTCTTTTCATTTGTATCATCAAAAAATTGTTCATTTATGTAATGTAAAGGAGGTTGCCCCCTCGAAGAGGCTGAATTCTAAGGCGTTGATCTATATTTTCTATATTTTCTTGAGCTGGTTTGAAAACAGCTTGCTTGAGGCGATACAAGGACTTTACAAGATTGAATACTTTGTGTTCCCGAACCTTCACAACAAATCTGACTTTGTGGGACATAAAAACATTCTCTTTCATATTTCCGTTCAAGAAATAAAAATTTACATCCATTTGATGGAATTTCTAATCGTTCTGAGTTGTCAAGGCAAAGAGGGTTCAGATGGTAGCCGATTTTCTATGGCGGAAAAGGTCTCCTCATGGTCAACCCTTCCTTCTGTGAAAATCCTTTTGACACAAGCCTGGATTTATGCTTGTCAAGTGAGCTATTTGCTTTATCCTTGTTCTTGAAGACCCACTTGCAACCTATTGATTTAGTTCCCAATGTAGCATTAACGATCTTCCAGGTGTCATTCTTTATCAACGCATCATATTTTTTCTACATCCCTTCTTTCCATTCATCATGAGAAACAACTTATTTGAAGGAACTTGGTTCAAAATATGTAGACAAATTTAGTTCACAATCATAAGAAACGTCCATGTCAATAGGTGAATCAGAATCTTCTACATCACCTCCATTATGTCTAGTTGACATTCTTGTTCCTGTCTTTCCAACCTCATCATCCATTGTGGCGAAACTTTCTGAGATGGCCCAGGCTTCTCAGTTGACTAAGATGGGGATGAGTCAAGATTTAGTCTCCAAATTCTATCAGTCACATCATTCAAAGTGTCATAACTGGTTGGAGTTTCATGCAGGGGAGGGAGTGCTTCAGAAGAAGATTCCATAGATTGATCTAGTATAAGAATCCCCCCTTCAAGATGTGGAATCTTATTATCAAACTCTTGAAAATACTTTTCATTTCTGAATCTATCCAAGTGATCAAGTTGTCGCTCAACAATATTGTCAGTATTGGAAGATTCAAGAAAGATCACATTTCTATATATTATTAAATTCTTATTCAATTCATCATAGAGACGATATTCTTTGGAGGTATTTGAGTACCCCAAGAAGATGCATTTGTGACTCCTTGCACCAAGTTCTTTGTTCCTTGGGTATCAAGGCATAATAGGTGGAACCAAAAACCGTAAGATGCCTCACTGAAGGAATGTGGCCATACCACATTTCATAGGGAGTATTGTTTTTTATAGAATTAGATGGACACTTATTCTTTATATACACAGTACATACAACTGCATCAGCCCAAAACATTAGTTTAAAATTCTTGAAAAACATCATGGAACGTACCATATTTAAGATTGTCTTGTTCATTCGTTTAGCTATTTTGTTCTATTGGGGATTATAAGGCGCGTTTTTTTTTTTATGTTTGATCCCATGTTGGTGAAGATATTCTTCAAATTCATTTGATGTATACTATTTTCCATTATCAATATGAATAGATCCAATATGAGATAGTGCATCCTTTTCAATCCATGCATGAAAGTTATTGAATGTTTCAAAAGCTTTAGACTTGTTCTTCAATAAATAAGCCTGACACATACTAGTGTAGTCATCAATAAATGTCATCTTATATTTATTACCATCTGCAGAAGGAACAAGCACTGGGCCACACAAATCAGAATGAATGAGTTCAAGTTTTTTATGTGCTCTGGAATGAGAATCATGAAAAATTTGTTTATTGTGCTTTCCTAAGATACAAGCATCACATTGCTTTAGTTTCTTACGAATATTAGGAAAATTAGTACCACCATTTTTCTTTAACAAACGGAGGTTTTTATAGTTCAAGTGTCCAAATCTAACATGACATAAAATACTTGATGGAAATGTACCTTCATTATAATGAGAATTGTATGAAACGTTTTGTGCATGAGCAGAGGTTCCTTGCAGATTGAGAAGTATTTCTTCTTCTATCCCAGTCATGACAAGTGATTGATCAGCTAATTTTCAAACCTCAACCTTTCCATCAAATATATGAATGGAGTTACCTTGCTGGTGGATGTGGATCAAGGACAACAAGTTTCTTCTCAACTCCGGGTAGTATAGAACATCATGTAGAAGAAAGTCTGGAAGTCAAGGAAATTTGAGTCTGATGGTGCCCAGCCCTGATGGATTGATTTTTGACTGGTCTACAAAGTATATTGCTCCATCAACATTGTTAGTGAATTGTTCAAAGAAATCTCTTATTAAATTAATGTGGAAAGTTTCTCCTAAATCAAGCAACCAATCATCTTTTCATGAAGTAATTGAAGCATTGAACAAGTCTTAGTTACTGCAATGTTGCAATGTGCCACAACATAATGAGAAGATTCATGTGCTTTACCTTTCCCTTTGTCATCTTTTTTACATTTTCCTTAATTTCTTTCCTGCTCTATTTTGTCCCAAGGAAGCTTACATGTGGAAGCATCATATCCATCTCTATTGCATCGTATGCAATGAATATCATACCTTTCTCCTTGTAAATTTCTTCTCCCTTCCCTCTAAAATTCTTCCTTCCTCTTCCTCTTCATCCACCTCTTACTCTAGAAGAATCTTGTGCATGATTCCTCTCTTTTTATGCAAGGCACACCACTTCTTCAAAAGACTGAGGAGTTGTCTTCTTCCCAAAAGCCTTCTATATTTTAGCAAACTTCCCCCAAGGGAGTCAAAGGCAATCTCCTTAAGGTTTCCACTTGCTTGCAATGACTTAAGATAATGTGAGTAGGTGGGATATAGTGCCTTGACATAAGATATGAGAGGAATATATATTTCAACACTAGTGGCTTTTATGTCATGTATAATGGATCTTACTTATGATGTTAAGGCATGAGGGTCATCATTCTTAGATTCAAGATTGAAAAACTTAATAATCAATTCAACAACTTCAAGTTCAAAGTGTGAGTGATACAATTCCTTCAACTTATTTAAGGCTTCAAAGGAATTTGAAAATGGAGAAATATGTTGACTTACCTCTTCATTTATTGACGTTGCAATCAAGGCATAGGCCTTGCTGTTCATGTCTTCCCAAATGTTAAGATCCTTATTTGAAGTGGGATTTTCAGGTGCATTGTCTCCTTCTCCTGCACAAATTCCTTTCCACAACTCATTGAAAATTAAAGTCTGTTTTTATCTTCCTGGATATTAGTGAATGCATCATCAAAAAAATACTATGTGCTTTTTATTTCCAAAATAATTCCAACCATACTTTTTGCCTTCCTAAAAAGAAATTCACTACTAGCTTAACTCTTTAGTGTGCATATGAAAGTTCTCCACCATATAATAATACTACTCACATAGTACACCACTATACCATATATTAAGCCATGTCATCTCATGCACTTCATAATATAAACATCACCATATATGAATTTTGAAACAATCCCTCATATGCATTCACCATACATGCCTTTTTTTTAAATAATCAACATACACATATATGAGCCATCACACTATGAGGTATGAATAAATGGAAAGGAATGATTCTTGGCCTTTTATGTAATGGTTATTTCAAACAATACCATACTGACCTCATAGAAAAAACTCAACTTATCATGATCACACCAAGAGATAGGCATAGGTCGACAATTCACCACATCAGGAGATAAGCATAGGTTGACAATTTTTTGCATCAAGAGATAAGCATAGGTTGAAAATTCACCGCACCAGGAGATAAGCATTACAAGATAGACCTTCCTTGTAATCAAGATAGACCTTCCTAGAATCTAACGATATCTAGTGACAAGCAAGCCAATCAAAAACTATCTTTCTCTAAATATGCAATTATAAACAAAGGCAAACAAGTGTTTTAGGCCTACCTTGGGTCCAATGCAAGTTTGTGGAAGCCTCGCTCCTCTGATCCAAATGAGCTCCCTTGTAGCGAATCTGCAAACACAAACAAGCAAACAAATTAAATAGCACCTGAAAAGCCAATATCATAAAGCATACTTAACATGATGATCAAGGAATTCATGAAACAAATGACATAGGACAATTTGTTGAGAAAAATGAATCTGGTTGTATTGATTCAAATCAAAGAAGAACTTTACAACCTGTGCCTTGACGTTGTACAAGCTCCTCCCAGGGTCCAACAAGAAGTCTCCTCTACTTTGACAAGTTTCACTCTCTTCCCAATGAAGCCAAAAGGTATGTGATCTCTCCTCTCAAACTTAACTAGGAAGTCTCAATTCCACCAGCATTTACCCTCAAAAATGTTCAGCTTCTAACCTCCCTAGCAACCAGCCCAAAGCCTTAATTTATAATGCAATGGAGGGAAGTTACTAGGTCCTCCTTCAAAGGGATAAAGCCCTCCTTCAAAGGGATAGCTCCTCTCATCAAGGGATTAGCTCCTTCTCTTTTGGGATGCATGAACCACCTAAGAGCGACCAATCCACGTCAAAATTCCTTCTAGAATCATCTAGAATTAACCCAAATTGAGTTTTTTAGAATAAACTTGCGCCTTTTTTACTTTCACAGGGTCCGCACCCACTCCTTTAGGGACAGAGTGGGCAGTTCTGCAGTTTTTGTGAACAGGGAGTGCGAGACTGCAGGCAACAGTGAGAGAAAGTGCGGAACCAGAGCTTTGTTGATTTTTAATGTCTTTCTCTCATTTTCAAAGCTTGACTTGAAGAGCTGAGGTCTAAGACTTGCTTAGGAGGACAGTACAAGTGATGATAGACCCATACTGACTGCAAATAGTCATGGTGACGATATTTTTGTGTAACAGATTACCCCCTAAAGTGCGAAGTATGTAGTAGATGAGGATTTCATTTATCATTTAGGAAGAGTGAAGTACTTTATCATTTCGAGGATTATCTTGTGGAGATCCCGGTCAGAACCTGTAAAAACATTCAATGCAAAATATATATATGAGATCATATCATCGCTCAGGTAGGAATTCCCATACTCAGATCAAAACTGACAAGAAAACTAACTACTACTCTGATATAGGAATGATCTTGTAATACATCACAAGTATAGACACATGTAGACACAGTATGGATGTAGCCATCTATTTATGAATAGTCCACAATATAATGAATACAAAATTCCTCGCAGCCTGGATTGTGGAAACTAGATCCAGGGTTTTAATTTCTACTTCGCGAAATACTACGATTCTATCCATGCAAATGAATGTGTTGGAGTCGAACATGGTAGAAACCACTTGATTACCAGTCAATGATGTAAACTGTTAACAAGTGTGAGAGAAACCACCAGTAATGTCAATGGCTCTCAAAGTACTCAGTACAATCCATGAGATGTGAATAGATGTGTTGATGTCGAACATGTCACAGAGTCCTTTGATCGAAGGTCAATGATGCAACCTGTCGTCAAAGGCGAGAAACCTTCCATTGAGGCATGCAGATCCCAAGGTACTAACGATTTCTAGATCATCTTTCCAGATAGTGAGTTGAACTCGATAGAAAGCTATCCGTCATAGGCAAGCCCACAACACAAAATCATAGATCAAGTTGAAGAAATTTAGCTGCAAGGACTGACTCAGGGATGGTCAAGATGGATGACAGATATTTTGCAGATGAACGGCTTATTGGCAGTGACCTCTTGAACACATAACGACATAGCAGATGGTTTGGTGACAATTGACCCAAAGTTAATACCTAGAAACTGGCTTAAGACTTTCAATGTGGTTTGATCAACTGTTAGGCAAAGGATTTCCCAACCTAGGTGAATAAAAGTGTCGTGTCCAAGAGTGGTTACAAAGGATGACAAACGGGCTCATTTTTCTCTCTTTTCCCCCACCATTTCTAGCAAGTACCTCTTTATTTTTGACAAGCTTGAGGAGGATAACATTTGCTTGATTATAAGCTCATCCTTCGGATGAGTCCAACTTAGCTTAAATTTGAACCCTAAGAAGGAGTGGTTCGTTCCTGTTTGTAATTGAACAGGTCCTTTACTGTTAAATTTTAACGAGTCCAGTATAGGAGAAACTCGACGTTTTTCAATTTTAGAGAGTCTGAAAAAACTTAAGAAGACTCCAGGGTGGACCTTTTTTGTAAATTTGTGTCTCCCAAGCCCGAAAAAAGTATAAAATAATACTTGAGAGAACCACTTGATCTTTACGACCAAGGAGTATTTTTCGTAATTAGTGCCCCTGATCCAAAAAAGTAAAAAAGCGATCAATGGCACGTCGTTTTATAACCAATATCGAATTTTAAACGACAAAAATCCAGCAATCTTTTCATGTTTTTTACGATCAGAAAAAGAGTTGTAAGTGGACCGTCTTTTTTGTTCCATTTTAACGAGTTTAAAAAGAAAAACTCAGCGATCTTTTCATATTTTAGGAGTCAGAAAAGAGCTTAAAGGTGACTCTAAATGTTTTTTGTCGAAAATGACCGATTTCGCCTGAAAAATCCGTTATCCTGAACAAAACTGCAAAAATTACTCATACCTGTTTGAGATGGATAAAAGTGCTGCAAAAGTTACCTTTCTAAAGTGAAACATAAACAAATTTACAATTCATTTATTCAAAAAACTTATAAAAAGGGCTTTCGTCAATTCATTTTTACCGTTTGAAATTTGGGTGAGAAAATAGTTCTTTTGGTCAGAAACTTCCCGTGAAGATTGCGGAAAATCCATCCGTCGGACTCAAGCGTCGCCTCCTCCAGGTAATCCACATCATCCTACTCTTCAATTTCAACCGTTTCAATTTGTTTTTTAGGGTTTTATTTCATTTTTTAGAGGGTTTTTACGCTAGAAACCCGCACGCGGGGGCCCACAAGTATAACACTGGCAGCCCGCAGACCCTGACTTTTTCTCAATGGGTAAAAAGTCAGGGGTCCGCACCTTCCGTGAAGGCAAGGTGACGACCCATGAACTATCTCTAATAGAGAGGGTGTGGTCCTCGCACCAAGGGTTTTTAACCCAAAAATTCTCAAAATTGACCCAAACAATTTATTTTTTTGCATTCTAATTCACCTTTTTGTTGGATGTAGAGTATACATCATGCTTGATTGGCGAGAACTGGAGCATGAGGACGTAGATCTTGCCACGTTAAATCACCAACCTTCAATCGATGCATTGAAGGCATGCGGCTTGTACAAATTCTGGGTCATACCTGGCATGAGGGCCCAAAAGGACTTCTTGCAGTGGTTGGTAGATAGGTGGAGCATATAGGACTAGCGCTTCTTCATTGGTGGCCACCAGCTTGAAATTGAGCTGGCAGACATATACTTTTTGACTGGTTTGCCTAAGAGAGTCGAAGACTTGACTCTATTCGGGACTAGGCCAAGTGGCCAGTCTGTCGATAGCCTCCGGCTAGAGTTCCACAACAACCAGGCTAGAGACAAAGGGATAGACATTAAAACCATATCCCATCCTGAACTCATGGTGATCGCGTTTACTATTGCCAAGCTTTGCAGGAGTGCCGCACTAAGTATTGCCACTGGATCCCAGATGCGGATGGCAGTTGATTGCTTTCGAGGCACCATCTTCAACTGGTGCAATGCTGTGTTGGCTAATGTAAAAGGCCAACTGACCAGAGCCAAGAACAGACAACTGAAGACCTTTGGTTATGGTGCTTTAGTTGTGAGCTTTGGTCTGGAGAGGGTCCCAATGTTGGTCCCGCAGCACCTTACTGTTGGAGCTGGGCTTCCTCGAGAGCCCAAACTAATGTGATGGGTTGCAGTTATGGCCTGTCATCCTAACGAGGGGACAAAGGTCGTTCTATTCAAACCTGAGTATTTCCATTGGCTGGAAAACTAGGTTTTTGCTATTCAGGACTTCCCTTACGCTGGGGTAGATTTTCGCGGTGAACCAGACATGGCTCTTCCACCAGGAGAGCAATGGGATGACTCTGGTAAAATCATTTTCAACATTTTCCTAAAAAAAAAAAATTGTTTTTATCTCGTCCCAAAACTGATAGTAAAAGTTTCAAATGCAGATGTGGGTCCACAGCAACCAGCCGCTCTCCAGCCTTATGAGAGGAAACAACCAGCTGCAGCAGCACCAGCCCCACAGGATGAATCAGGAGAGACCTTGGCCGAGTTGGAGAGTCATCTAGAGCATTTGACAGGGGACATTCCAGAGACTGGCATAGATGACATTCCTTGTCGACTACAACACTATGTGATTGGGGTCCCAGGACCTTTTAGGAGGTTCCTTTGTAAGGTGGCCCGTACAGTGGTTTCTTATTGAGATCATCACCAGTGATAGGATGATCGCCTATTGTAAACACATATGACATTTTTGCTTTTTGTACTTATCATTTTTGCCGATCATAAGGTGTTTTTCAAACCTATGATCGAGGACGATGTATATTTTGACACACTCCTATATTATACTATATCACTATTACCGGCTCATCTTGCAAAACATGTTATGGAATGCTTTTAAATTTACATGTATGATTATTGCAAATGTCTACTTAACATTCGAGAAGCAATTGCATTTGCTAATGTATTTAAAGATCTTGGAATATGCTGATATTCAATATAATCAAATTCACGTTCCAAGAGACGCACTCTCAAAAATAATCTCAATAACACTGGATTTCTAATGGCATATACTCTATTTAGCTATAATACAAAGAGTTCAGAATCTAACCTCACTATTAAAGTCTGAATCCCAAATGAAATAGATTCAGATAATACCTCAATCACTGCACTATACTCGGCAATGTTGTTCGTTGTTTGACCGAGGTGTACCCCATGCATAAGTACCAACTCGTCAGAGGGCGAATAGATAACCCAAGCTATAAAGAAATGTTCTGTGCATTACGACAAGCACCATCAGCGAAACCAATGTATGTTTGAAAAGGCATCGACATATGCAATATCAGGAGTAAAACCAAGATAAGCAGGAATAATGATGAAAAACACTCTCTAAGCTAAGCACACTTTTTAAACTAAAAGACACCAACTAGAAAGAAAACTATCCTAACTAAAAATCTCCACACCCATTCTTTAAGCATAATACCTCTTCAGGTAGAGACCATTTCTGGGTTTACCTAAAGAGTCCCCTTCAAAGTCTACCAATTCATAGGCCCCTTTTGCTAGCTTTCACTTAAAAACATAGGGACCATGTCACATAGGAACGAATTTTCCAGCGCCTAATTTATCATTAGCTTGATCGTACAATAAGACTAGGTCTCCTTCCGAAAAATTTCGAGGGGTCACATTTCGATCATATTGAGCTTTAATACGTTTTGTGTGAGTTTCGATCGCCAATGCAGCATCACGTTGGTTCTCATCTAATTGAGCCAAGTATAACAAACGTTTTTCCTCTTCAGAAGTGGCTGGAAGTAACTCGATGGCCATTTGCAACGACGGGATTTCGCATTCAATGGGTAACACAGCTTCCAGACCATAAACTAGTTGGAAAGGAGTGAATCTTTTTGACGTTTTTACTGAGGTTCGATATGCCCAAAGTGCTAAAAATAGCATGTTATTCCAATTTGACCGATGAATCCCAATGATTCGTCGGATCATGATAACTAAAACTTTGTTGATGGATTCAACCAAACCATTAGCTTGTGGATAATAAGGAGTTGAACTATCATAACGCAAGCCAAGCTGGCCTGTAAGTTTGGTCATCATAACGTTTCGAAAATGACACCAATGATCAGTGATAATCACTTGAGGAACACCAAACCCAGGAATTATATGATTGAACATGAAAATCGCAGTTGTTTTGTCGTCTGCCTCAAATGTAGGCATCGCCTCGGCCCACTTGGTAAAATAGTCTACCGCAAGGATGATATACGCATGCTCCCCGGCCGAGTAAGGGTTACATGTAATAAAATCGATACCCCATTTGGAAAGAGGACCAACGACAATTAGAGGGTGGAGAGGAGTAGGTGGAGCGCGCATCTTTCGATCAAAAATTTGGCAGTTGTGGCATTTTCATACCGCGTTAATACAATCTTTAAACAAAGACAGTCAGAAGTAGCCAACACGCAATATCTTTTGGGCTGTGGCATACCCAGACATATGACCGCCACACGCTCTAGAGTGGCAGTCATTTAGAACCCTTTCAGCTTCCTCGTGAGTTAAACAACGTTGAAAAACAGAGTCTGCCCCACGGCGATAAAGAGTATCTCCAATAATTTTGAATTGTTGGGACTGGAATCGTATTTTTCGACGTTCTGACCTTGAAATTTATGGCCGAAAGGATTGGGTCTGGAGATGAACGATGATATCCCCATACCACGGATCTAAAGTGCTGAATAGAAACAAGGATTCGTCCGCAATGGGCTCATTCGCCACAGTTTCCGTGTCAGCACGTGGGAAGTCACACATTAACTCCGCAAAAACTAAAGATTTCTTAGACTTAGATTTTTCAAATTCCAAGTCGAACTCCTGCAGGATCACAATCCATTTGGAGTACTTGCCCCCTAGCAATTGCTCGGTCAAAATGTAAGGGTTGCAATCAGAAATTATTGTAGTTTTACGTAGTAAAATGTAGTGACGAAAACGTTGGATAGCTTGAACAGCTGCCAATGCCAATTTCTCCACATGTGAGTATTTTAGCTCAGTTGGATTTAAAGTTCAACTAAGGTAATATATCACATTTTCAGTACCGAATTCATCTTCCTGAACTAACACCATTCCAATGGTGGAATAGGAGGCGGTGAGATACAAGAAGTAGTCCTGGTTGTAGTTGGGAGGATGTAATAACGGTGCATGGGTCAACGCGTGTTTTAGTGCATCAAAAGATTTCTGAGCTATCTCATCCCAATAGAATGGAGTATTCTATTTCAACAACAGGGTAAAACCCTTTGTAACCTCGGCGTAGTTAGGAATGAATCATCGTAAAAAGTTTGCTTTCCCTTGCAAACTTTACAGTTGGTGAAGACTCGAAGGAGGAGGCAATTTGACAATAGCTTCAACCTTCGAGGGATCAACGTGAATGCCAGCTTTTGAAACAACGAACCCCAGCAACTGACCCATTTCTATACAGAAAACAAACTTGTGTGGATTCAACCTAATCCGATAATGCCTACACCTCATAAAGATTTCTCGTAAGTGGATGAGATGATCAGCTCAATGTAATGAATGAGCAGGCAAATCATCGAGATAGGGTTGCACAATGTGCTTGATGTCATGAAACGCATAAGACATTGCCCTTTGAAAAGTTGCCCCGACATTCTTGAGCCCAAAAGGTAATTTTCAATAAGCAAATGTCCCCCATGGACAAATGAAAGCCATTTTTGGTTGATCGGCAGGTAGAATATTGATTTGATTGTATCCGGAAAAACCATCCATGAAGGAGAATATTTCGCTGCCGCACAATCATCAATGATTTGATCGATATAGGGAGTTGGGTAATTGTACTTTGGACAGGCTCGATTAATGTCCCTATAATCGATACATATTCTTATTGTTCCTTGCTTTTTGTTAACCAGAACAATATTCGATACCCAATCCGTTAACGGAATCGGATAAATGAAACCTGCTTTGAGTAATTTTTCAACTTCTGCTTTAATTTTAGCAACTTTTCTTGGGTGAATCTAACACAAACGTTGCTGGACGGGTTTAGCGTCCGGGTAAGTTTTGATTTCATGAACAACAATTACGGGGTCAATTCCTGGCATTTCCTCATATCACCACGCAAACACGTCGCGGAATTCTTGAAATAGGGCCTTATATATTTGAATTTCATCTTCTGTACATGAGGCACCTATATGAATGTTTTCAACAATTCCAGGCTTAACCGAAATGTCAATAGGAATAGTTCGAGAAATGTTTCCCAAATTTAACTCTGAATTGGGATTTTTCATTGGATTCTGAGGTTCCTTGACATATTCAGTCGTAAAAATTGATGAAAAATCATTTTCAAAACGATCATTCTCGGGTAAGAACGAAGATCTGTGATGGAGATCTTCCAATGGTAAATCATTGACACATAGGGATTTCACGAATTTGCTCATCAGTGTGAACAAGTTCAGAAAACGTTATTGAATCCGAGTTTGATGTGAAAAGTGATTCCTCATGGACCACATTTATTAAGTCAATTTTGGTTGAAGATGGGTCGGAAAACAATTGCACGGCCTGATACACAATTTCATATGGAATCAAAGGCATAACATCACCAAATGAGTCTATCTTAGATTAAGAAGTTACGATCCAAGGATCATCATAAACAATGGTGTCTGACGAAATCATATGAATGGTTGCAAAAGAGGACGATGCATTGATCAGAGAAAAAGGAAAAGTTCCCAGTAAACCGGCATCTTTAACTAGTCCTACTCCAACATCCTTATATGGGATAGTCGTTTTACCGACATGTTGAATGCTTTCAGAAGAGGCTGGTTCGGATGAAAAGTAAGCCAGCTAGTCTATTGTTATGATCTTTCCATTATGAGGAAACTTTATAACCCGAAAGACCGATGAAACGACAGCTGTCATAGCGTATGACCAACTACGACCCAAGAGAAGGTTGTAATTTAAAGCGGCATCAACCACCTCCACATCTAGATTAACAGTTTTTCCTTCAACCCTTATAGGTAAATCCTTTAGAATGCAGAAAGGATGAAACCCACGGCCATCAAATGCCTTTAGAATCGTCGGGGATTGATTTAGCAAAGGAGAACCAAGCGATCTCCAACACTGTATCGACATAATACACGCTGAGGCTCCCTCATCAATCACAGTCCTATGAATAGGTCTGTTTTTTACTGTCACTGGGATCTAGAAATCCATTTGATGAGGTAAGCACGGTGTACTATTTTCTAGATCGAAAATTATTAGGTTCGATTCCTGAACGTCAACAGCTCCTATAGCCGAAAAAAGTAATTTACGTTGTGCTGGACATGATTGCAACACTTCCAAAGCCGACATTGCTGAAGGTGAAACAACTAAATCTTCAACAATGTTATATTTCTGAGCCGCTCTCGCATGTGGATTGAAAGCTGACTTTTGAAGTATACACTTGGTGGGTGGTTTGATTACTAAGTCTGTGTTAGGTTTCTCGATTTGTAGTGGATCGGAACCAGGAGTTGAGGTTGATGGGTTAGAATGAGAAGATTCTACTTCTTTACCATCAACAGGACTTTTACTACTATAATCATGCGATCGAGTCACAATCCTAACATGGGACATCATCAGTATGGGTTCTTCATTGGCATTTGAGGAAGAACCTATCATCTTACTGTCTTGACTTGGAAAAGGATCCTTCAAAACAGCAGGCGTTTGGGAACCTTTGACAATCTTCGCAACCTCTGCACGATGAGGGTAGTCTCTTGTAAAATGTTCTTCGTCACAAATGAGACAAGGATAACGAGGTTTGCATTTCTCATCATTTGATTCCACTTTTTCTGGTTTCTCTTTCGAATTTTTATCTGTTTTATTTTTCTTCTTCCCTTTCTTCTTACCACCGGATTTTGATTTGGCTGTAGATGACTCTACAACATGAATATCGGCGGAAATTTCCACGGAAGAATCTCCTGTTGGGGAATCTGGCAAGGTTATGATATGAGAAGAATTCTTGGAAGACTTCTTCTTACTTTTGGTATTAACTGTACCAATCATACCATTAGTGGCATGAGACCCTGAAGGAGCTGCAGCGATTTGATTTTGCTTAGGAAGATCGGGGATTTTCTCATGTAACATACCTGACTGAGTATAAACTAAGTCAAGGTACTGTTCTTGAGCAATTACTTGCTCCTCAGTAACGACTCCGGCCTTAGCTACATCCTCAGTGATCTTTGGCAATAAAGATTTTACAAACCATTCAGCTAAGATCTGATCTGGAACAAAAACCTTCACTAAATGTTGTCGACGTCTCCATTCATGAATATGATCCGAAATGTAAGTGGACGTCGACTGCTTTAATGAAGTTAGTAATTCCATGCCATTGTCATATCTGACTGGCAACTGAAAATGAGTTAAAAACGAGGTAGCTAACTGACTAAAGTTATAAAAAGTGGCTCGTGGTAACTCAATGTACCACTTGGCCGCAAAACCAATTAGATTGTGTTGGAAAAGACTTAAACGGATTGAATCATCTGAAATGGAATTAGACGCACACTAGAGGTGATAAGTCATCACATGGTTCGACGGGTCCTCTCCCGATTTGCGTTCAAACTTAGGAATATCACTAGGCAAACTTATTCAGCATTGGCGGCCAAAACGGAAGATAGTTAATGGGATCGTTCGTTAGGCGTGACAAATCAGGCAAGTCCAAAGTTGCGATAAACGGTAACTGACGATTCGGGTCACTAAAACTCCAGGTCATGAGACCAGCCCCAGGAGGAGGATATCCAGGATAACTAGGAATTGGAATTTCATTTGGGATATTGTATCCTCCTGGAAAACCAGGATTAACCAGACCGTACTGGGGTTGTTGAGGTTATTGATATGTATACCCAGGGTACGGTTGATACTGATAGACTGGCTATTGCACAACAGGACCGAATTGGTACTGTCCCTGGTACGGTTGATAAGTAAATTGTGGTTGACTTGTGACAGCCGTACTTGAACCAGGTTGTCCTACAGGCATCTGAACTGAAGTTTGAATTATGGATCCAGACTGAGGTAAAGATGTCTAAGGAGTTGATACAGGAACAATAGAAATCGGAGCTGTCGATACTCCAGAAGTAGGTGGGGTAGATTGAACAGATGTTGCAGCAGTTGCAGTAGTCGTTTGAGGCGGAGTATGAGGCATACTAGGCCCAGGATGAGAAACTACGAAGTTATAGAAGTTCGAATAGTAGACTGGACAGGTTGCTGGGGTGAACCAGAAACTAAGGGTTGTCCACTACACCGTTATTGCATCTTCCCAACTACAACCAGGACTACTTCTTGTATCTCGCCGCCTCCCATTCCACCATTGCAATGGTGTTAGTTTAGGAAGATGAATTCGGTACTGAACATGTGATATATTACCTTAGTCGAACTTTAAATCCAACTGAGCTAAAATACTCACATGTGGAGAAATTGGCATTGGCAGCTGTTCAAGTTGTCCAACATTTTCATCACTACATTTTACTACGTAAAACTACAGTAATTTCTGATTGCAACCCTATGATCTACATTTTGACCAAGCAATTTCTTGGGTGCAAGTACTCCAAATGGATTGTGATCCTGTAGGAGTTCGACTTGGAATTTGAAAAATCTAAGTCTAAGAAATCTTTAGTTTTTGCGGAGTTAATGTGTGACTTCCCGCGTGCTGACACGGAAACTGTGGCGGAGGAGCCCATTGCAGACGAATCCTTGTTTCTAATCAGCACTTTAGATCTGTGGTATGGGGATATCATCGTTTATCTCCAAACCCAATCCTTTCGGCCAAAAATTTCAAGGTCAGAACGTCGAAAAATACGATTCCAGTCCCAACAATTCAGAATTATTGAAGATACTCTTTATCGTCATGGGGCAGACTCTGTTTTTCGACGTTGTTTAACTCACGAGGAAGCTGAAAGGGTTCTAAATGACTGCCACTCTGGAGCGTGTGGTGGTCATATGTCTGGGTATGCCACAACCCAAAGATATTGCGCGCTGGCTACTTTTGGCCGTCTTTGTTTAAAGATTGTATTAACGCGGTCCAAAAATGCCACAACTGCCAAATTTTTGATTGAAAGATATGCACTCCACCTGCTCCTCTCCACCCTATAATTGTCGTTGGTCCTTTTGCCAAATGGGGTATCGATTTTATTACATGTAGCCCACACTCAGCCGGGGGGCATGCGTATATCATCCTTGCGGTAGATTATTTTACCAAGTGGGCCGAGGGGATGCCTACATTTGAGGCAGACAACAAAACAACTGCAATTTTCATGTTCAATCATATAATTGCTAGGCTTGGTGTTCCACAAGCGATTATCACTGATCATGGGTGTCATTTTCGAAAAGTTATGATGACCGAACTTACAGGCCAGCTTGGCTTGCGTCACGATAGTTCAACTCCTTATTATCCACAAGTTAATGGTCTGGTTGAATCCATCAACAAAGTTTTAGTTATCATGATCCAACGAATCATTGGGATTCATCAGTTGAATTGGCATAACATGCTATTTTCAGCGCTTTAGGCGTATCGAACCTCAATAAAAACATCAACAGGGTTCACTCCTTTTCAACTAGTTTATGGTCTAGAAGTTATGTTACCCATTGAATGTGAAATCTCGTCATTGCAAATGGCCATCGAGTTACTTCCAACCACTTCCGAAGAGGAAAAATGTTTGTTATACTTGGTTCAATTAGATGAGAATCGACGTGATGCTGCATTGGCGATCGAAACTCACGCAAAACGTATTAAAGCTCAGAATGATCGAAATGTGACCCCTCAAAATTTTTCGGAAGGAGACCTAGTCTTATTGTACGATCAAGCTAATGATAAATTAGGCGCTGGAAAATTCGTTCCTATGTGGCATGGTCCCTATGTTGTTAAGCGAAAGCTAGCAAAAGGGGCCTATGAATTGGTAGACTTTGACGGGGACTCTTTAGGTAAACCCAGAAATGGTCTTTACGTGAAGAGTTATTATGCTTAAAGAATGGGTGTGGATAATTTTAGTTAGGATAGTTTTCTTTCTAGCTGGTGTGTTTTAGTTTTAAAAGTATGCTTAGCTTAGAGAGTGTTTTTCGTCATTATTCCCACTTATCTTGGTTTTACTCTTGATATTGCAGATGTCGATGCCTCTCCAAACATACATTGGTTTTGTTGATGGTGCTTGTCGTAATACATGGAACATTTCTTCCGCAGCTTGGGTTATCTATTCGCCCTCTGATGAGTTGGTATCTATGCATGGGGTAAGCCTCGGTCAAACAACGAACAACATTGCCTAGTATAGTGTAGTGATTGAGTTATTATCTGAATCTATTTCATTTGGGATTCGGAATTTGATAGTGAGGTTAGATTCTAAACTCGTTGTATTATAGCTAAATAGAGTATATGCCATTCAAAATCCAGTGTTATTGAGATTATTTTTGAGAGTGCGTCTCTTGGAACGTGAATTTGACTCGCCATTTTGTCACACGGAATGAGTCGATCTTGTGGACAAGATAGACCTTCCTAGAATCTAACGATATCTAGTGACAAGCAAGCCAATCAAAAACTATCTTTCTCTAAATATGCAATTATAAACAAAGGCAAACAAGTGTTTTAGTCCTACCTTGGGTCCAATGCAAGTTTGTGGAAGGCTCGCTCCTCTGATCCAAATGAGCTCCCTTGTAGCAAATCTCCAAACACAAACAAGCAAACAAATTAAATAGCCCCTAAAAAGCCAATATCATAAAGCATACTTAACACGATGATCAATGAATTCATGGAACAAATGACATAGGACAATTTGTTGAGAATAATGAATCTGATTGTATTAATTCAAATCAAAGAAGAACTTTACAACCTGTGCCTTGATGCTGTACAAGCTCCTCCCAGTGTCCAACAAGAAGTCTCCTCTACTTTGACAAGTTTCACTCTCTTCCCAGTGAAGCCAAAAGGTATGTGATCTCTCCTCTCAAACTTAACTAGGAAGTCTCAATTCCACCAGCATTTACCCTCAAAAATGTTCAACTTCTAACCTCCCTAGCAACCAGCCCAATGCCTTAATTTATAATGCAATGGAGGGAAGTTACTAAGTCCTCCTTCAAAGGGATAGCTCCTCTCATCAAGGGATTATCTCCTTCTCTTTTGGGATGCATGAACCACCTAAGAGCGACCAATCCACGTCAAAATTCCTTCTAGAATCATCTAGAATTAACCCAAAGTGAGTTTTTTAGAATAAACTTGCGCCTTTTTTACTTTCACAGGAGTCCGCACCCACTCCTTTAGGGACAGAGCGGGCAGGTCCACAGTTTTTGGTGAACAGGGAGTGCGGGACCGCGGGCAACAGTGAGAGAAAGTGCGGAACCAAAGCTTTGTTGATTTTTAATGTCTTTCTCTCATTTTCAAATCTTGACTTGAAGAGCTAAGGTCTGAGACTTTCTTAGGAGGACAGTACAAGTGATGATAGACCCATACTGACTGCAAATAGTCATGGTGACGATATTTTTGTGTAACAGTCAAAAACTAAATGTAGCTTGTAGTATCAACAACAAATCTAATTAAACTCAAAGACTCTGGAGCATGAAAAAATACCTTCCTTCCATCCTCCTATTGGAAACAACTTTTGAGGATTTCCATGATACAGATGCAGTCTTCAACATTCACCTCACATTAACATCCATAATAATCTTAGACACCACCATATGCACAACTCAGTCATTGGAGTTTCAAGTTAGAGGAAATTCAAGAAACTACCTAGTCTCAAGATTTCAACTCGAAATTGAATGCGACATTTACCCTAGCTTGGTTATAAGAGGCTGCTCAGAATTAACACGCTAACCTAGATTTCACATCACCCATTGGTCGTAAGAGTTATGCATCAAATTTGGCACATTGTCTTGGAGGTTCCTATATAGTAGCGTAGGCATACCAGACATACATTCATCCTTCAAGTGTGGTTCTAGAGTCGTAGTTAAAGCCACAACAGTGAAATCAATCTTAGGATTTCCAACAGACCCACACACATGTCACTCAGTCAATACACTTCCCAAAATTTTCATACTAATCCAGTTAGCAACACCACTCTGGTCTGAAATGGCATGCGATCATATCCCATTCTCAATGTAGTGTTGACATCAAGAACATATAATAATGGTAGAGAATAATGGAAATAGGAGTTACGGGGAAAAAAATGCTAAGAAAAAGAGGGTTGGCTCTGATACCATGTCAAGCTAGGAGTAACTCCACGAATTTGAATGATTTTCATTAAGGGAGAATATGAATATATACAAGGAGAGGGAGACTATGGGGTTTCATCTTGCAATGTCTCTTCGTCTTCCAACTTCATTTTATTTTTACTATTTACAATATTTACATCAGTTTACCTAATCCAAAAAATTAGGTGTCAAAACTAAGAACCCTCCAACTCTACATGAACTTCCCAACAAATTTGTCTCAAACCTAGACTTATCAACCTTGTGAAATTCATCAACATAAGACACACAGAAATATGAAAGATACCTTCTTTCTTCTATTTGAAATAACTTGGCATGTGCACCAATCTTTGGGTTTTTAGCCCTGGTTAAGTAACCCTATTATAGCTACAAGATTTCCCCTTCTCTCCGCCAAATATCCCTTCCAGACCTGAACAATTCACTTTCTTGAGACCCTATCTTCTATTTTGTTCCTCTAGGTGTCTTGGCTGTTAACTTTAGGCTTTCATCAAGGCAAAATGATGCCCAGATTTGCTTCTAATTGAGCTCGGCCCTCTATGAAATATCACAAAAAAAATTTGGCTATGTCACAAAGAATCATGATTCACACCACAAAACTATCCACAGAAATTCCCTTAACATGTACCTACAACTGTCGTAAACTCGACCTTCTCCAAGCATAGAAAAATCCTAAAACAACTCATCCTTCTTCTCTTGAAAATACTCCTTTAGTTGTTGTAGATACTTTAGATCATTTGTCCTTTCATATATGAAAAAATTATCTCCTATGATGAGCCAAATGGGGTCTCAATCTAGTCTTATTTATATGCTCTTCAGTGGAAACGTCTAGCCCTCTCTAGGGAACTCCTAAATCCAACCTAACCTTAAATTTGTGCTAATTAGCCCATTGCATATAACAAAAAAAAAATTATCTCATTTGACAAAGCTTCCCTTGGTTGCCTTAGTTTCCCCTTACTCCATTAAGGGTACCAAACCTGCTACGAGGATCCAATCGCCAACATAGCTCTTGTTTTCACACCCACAACTTTGGGTGTAAAACCCACTACTTGCATACTTCACCCACAAAGAGCCTTTGTGGTTCCAACTCACACAAGCCTAGTATCTAGGGCTTTGGAGTACCTCCCAAGCTATAAAACTTAACACAAGATCCATGGATTTATGGATACAGATATGGATCCACCCAAGATCTGTCACAGAAATGGATCCCTTGGAGAAGGAAATGGGTCCCATGGTAAATGAAAAGAATTCTAAAACTTTGAAATGAATCACAAAACCTCTAGTTCTTTTTTGACACATTGATCCCCAAAAAATTGAAGAAACTTCCAAAACCCTAAATTCCTAAAGGCTAAAACCATAAACCCCCCATTATTTTTCAAATTTTGATTTATCTTATGTAAATACCGACTCTTGAGGCCTAATATATCAAAGTTCATGCTCAAGGTTTTCTTTCAAGTTTGATCTATAATCATGGTGAAGGTCTTCTTTCAATGTTTTATCTATCCTTTGTGTTATGTTGTTACTCACTTCAGCCACATCATTATTCGGTCTTGTCCTTTCCTTAAATAAAACCACTTTATTCACCATTGATATGGACATCTAGATGTGGCTCACAAAAGCATTGTTATGAATTACTTCATACTTATGCCGAAATAGTCTTCAAAATTATCAATAATCGACAATGGTTATAAATTATTAAATTATTAGTTATGGTACATGGATGGCCAATACTAATATGCATGAGATTCTTTTTTGGTTATAACCTATAATTATATTGTTGTGACTTATAAGCAATTTTTATTCTTTACATTATTTTTATTATCTATTTATTAAAACAAAATCATTTTTTGTACTTGTTATTTCCTTGTCGTATCAAGATCCAAGCCTTTCAAAACTCTAGAAAAACTATATATGTATCCTTGTAACTTAGGATTTCATCAATATGAGTAGGCCTGCCTCAACCATAACCTAGTACATAAATCATTACATTAATATAAATCCAACTACACTAATAACCCAATACGAGTTGACCATACCCTAATTTAAGCATCTCACTATTCTCAAAACTTCGCACTAAGTTGAACAGAGGGTTAAAGAGAAGAATGTTGAAATTTAAATTGGAGTAGGTTTATGTGTACCCACCTCATGTTCTCTTAGTGGGTCCTGACCCAGGTTCAGAGTGAAATATATCAAATAAAACCCTACACTACTGGCCCTTTCGGCATCAACCCACGTAGTGCAGGTATAAGTCTCACCTAAAGCAATATAGGGGTATTCTAGAACCAAGTTTTCGCATCCAGAGATTAGTTTGATGTCTTTTAATGCCCTAGATCTGCCTTCACGTAGGTCTATGAGTCTCTTAGGGCTCGGTACTACAACTCCCTTTAAAAAACTTTTGGACCTTCGCAAAGGTCTAAGATTGGGTTTTTTGGACCTTTAACAGTTGAGTTATCTACTTATGCTCATTACAAAATAACCCTAGATCTGAACTCGCACAGTGATGGGCCTCTATATTAGACATACATTAAGGCCCATGCCTCTAAATTAAAACATAACTTAAGGCCTATGATGATCCTTCAGCACATTAAACCTCTCTTTTTTCATTATATAATTTATTTTTAACTTTAATATATTCATTAGGAAGGTTTATGAATAATTGAATATTTGTGCCTAATATTATTTATTTTTGTGGAATATTATGAGAATATTGGGCAGATTAGAGTTGGAGGAGATAATTTAGGGACTTGTTCCCTACTACTGGAGGATCAATAATAAATAATAATTCAACAAGATATTATGGAATTATGGCACAAATTGTGGAACTCCAATGATTGAGAAAATCTAGGAATGTGTTCCACTAATCAAGGGAGCAGATCCACCAATCAAGGGAGCAGATCCACTAATCAATGGATTTCGGTGGCGAAAGATTCCTCCATCCATGGGTAATGATTCTTAATCACTTTGTATAAGTACCAAGTTGAATTTTCCTCTAGGGAATCATTGATAAAATCTAGGATGTGTTCCCTGCCATTTAATGCAAATTCCTAGTATTGGGGACTAGATCCACTAATCAAGGGATTTTTGTAGGGAAATCTTCCTCCATTCATGGGGAATTATTCCTAATCATTTTTTATAAGCACCAAGTCGAATTCTCCTCTAGGGGGATATTTTCATTAGTTTTATTGTGTAGAGATCTTGTATTCTTGCAACTCCATTGTATTTTCTTGCAGGGATGTAATTCTATTGATGAAAATAATGAAGATTGGTGTCATTTTCAGCTTCTAAATCTTGTTCTCCTACATAGGTCTCTGAGTTTCCTTAGGATTGGCCATCCCAGGAACCTCAGATCCCTTTTTTATCATTTTCTTTCCTTTTTTTCATTGCTTATTCACATGCATCTCTAGTTTTTATTTCTTTCTATTTCTGCATTTAGTATTAATGATTTCTTGTTGTAAAGTTGAGTTAAATGGTTGATGAAAGTTATTTTGCAGCATAAAAGGCATTATTTCATCCTTGGAAAACCTTTTTAAGTTCATAGTAATCATTGAGTTGCTTGGATTAGTCTTCTTATTCCCAAATATAGATTGTTGGACCTCCATTTTAGCAAAGAACAATGAATTTCTACTATTTTTTAGAGCATGCTAACGAGATTCAATCGAATTGATTCCACTTGCATTAGATCATAAAAACATTCTTGTTCATAACAGAATCTACCCCATTGCATTTTCACTTGATTTGGTTAGGCAATTTTTAGATTTAATAGCTCACAAGTTCTCGAATTTCTAGATTTTCGACTAGTAATGTTTTTTTTTTTGCATGGGTTAACAAAGGTATTTTTGAGTGATTCCACTTGGAATAGGGACCTAAGAAATATTAGTTAATAATAAAAAAAAAATTCCCATCCAATTTGGATTTGATTTTCTTGGTCATTAAACCCTCACCAATTTTATCATTTCACAAGGAAACTTCTCCAAGCTTTTTGAGCAAATCCATCCATCTCCCAACTTTGGTTTTGAGTTCTAAGTGATCCTAGGAATTTTCTCACTCCATTCCACCCATCTACCACCTTCCCTAATCCTTTCATCACCTCCAACACCTCACATTTTTCTCTCAGTTGTATCAGGTAGGTTCACTGTAATTCCTACAGGATCATCCTGTAGGTTTCTAGTACACCCTGTAGGCTTTCTTGAAATGGTCTGTTTTGAGGGCGAATTGATGGGAAACCTCTAGGAAGTCACAAAAAGCCTCCTGAGGGTCTCCCACACCATCCAACCATCTCCTAACCCTTCCATCCAACCTCCAACATCCTTAATTCACCTGCCACATCACCAAAAGAAATTAGTTTGCATACTTGATTTTGCATGAAAAGACAAAAAGACAAAATCATATATATTTCAATCCCTTTACTTGCACATTAGTGATGCTTGATGCTTCTTACTTCCATTCTTAGATAGTAGCATTTGGTTCATGATAATTTAGCATTATTGCAAGCATGTTTTCTTGGCAATTAATTAGGAAATGTTGTGATTTAGCATTGAATTTCCGTCTTTCCTTGTACTTTGTTTCCTACAATAGGTTAAGGTTCCATTTCAAAAATTTCATTTTCTGAAATTAGTTTAGGATTTTACTTCAGTACATGCACTCCATTACATCATGGTAGTAAAAGAAGGACACATTGTATGTTGCACACATAGTGCTGACACCTCTTAAGTTTGTATGAACCTTGGGTTGATAATTAAAGTCGAAAGCCTTGGGAGTTGTCGCATTTATGTTGTAATACCGAGGCCCATCACGTGGATCTACTTAAGTATTTAATAAACATAACAGAATGTATCATAATATTCACAAAAGTACTTAACATGCAAAGCATACAGTTATTAAGACTTATTCCATGGAGTTGTGCATCATTAGATCAATATTTCATAAATAAATTATTCAAGCATATATCGCAAACATAAATAACAGAATTAAATCAATAAACACAGGAATCCTTCAACAGTCTTCTTTGTTGATCTTTAATATGGTATTACAGACTCAAAACTGCCCTGCACACTCAGCTACAGGGGTCCACGCACTTAGTTGCAAACTCTACTTTAGGTCTCCACGCACTCAGCTGTGAGGGCTTTCCCCTTCTAGCTACTTTCTCCTTACTTGCCCTTTCTCCTTTTTTCAAACATAGACATGCCTTAGAATCTCTAAGGCACACCTGCTTATAGTTTTTTACATACAATCCCATGGTTTGCTGACCAAGGGTGGATCTTAAAACCGACTCAACTTTCACATAAACAAGGGGGCTAAAACCCCTTTGACTCCTAACCATCTATGCGCTCCGCATCCACTAATCATAGAGACATTACATCGTTTACCAAAATTTACATCAAAACTTGGGTTTTTAACCCCAAAACTGACCCAGGGGACCCCATCACAACAAGCCCCCAACACAAAGGTTGTGACTCACCCTCAAATCACTCTGCTGGCGCTGTGATCTTGCTGCAAAGATCCCCCAGCTCCACTTGTACTAATGCAACCTCAGCAACACTCTACATAGCTTCTTGCTTGACTTCTTCCACTAGTTGCTCTGTAGTTGGTCCTTCCACAACCAGCTTCATCATTTGCTGCATCTATTACAATCCGGTGAGATTTTCCTGAATATTGGTCGAGACCTGGTAAGCTTCGTCTAACTAGGGCCCCAATATGGCCTTAAGCAAGGCCTCCTACTTTTGTGCTTCTTCGACCTGCGTAAGGAACCTCTTCCCTTCATGAAATTTGGCGAGATTTTGTGCTGGGGAAATGGAGTGCGTCGTTGCCCAGAATTCATCGTATTGTTTCTATAGAACTTGAATCTTTGTATTTAGTATCTACAGGTTTGGGTCTTCCTGTAGAGTTGTCACCAATTCCATTACCTGCTCAAATACGGCCAAGCGGTCAGTGATTATGGCATCCAAAGTGGCCATTGCTTCTTTAATGGTGGCTTCGCGTTACTCCCTCACCTCAGGCAGAGTTGTAGGCGAAAATTTTAGCTGCAGCTCAGTGATTTTCATATTGAGTTTGAATTGAGCTCGTCCAACCTCTGCCTTCACCTCGTGCACTCTAGAAGATAACTTCCTAATATTAGCTTCAGGTTGTGCGTCTTTAGGAATGTGAAGCTCAGGCACTGTTCTACATGCTTCTACAACTGCGAACTGTAGCCGAGAACTCTGTTCCTACATCATTTCCTTTTCTTTCAAGTCTTACATTTTCTCGACGAACATCTATTCATCTTTCACCCTATATTCATTGATCAGATTAAGAGTGCGTTGCTCCCAGGCTCTCAATTCCTCCATCACCCCTTCCTACAGCGCATGAAGAAGCTCATTTGGGAGCACTGTGATGTTCAACCCGATGTTCTTAAGGTTCATAAGATGATGCGGTCATCGGCCAACTCTACACATAGGGACCCTTCTAGCAAAGAAATCGTGTGAAGGTCTAGGGTCCTTACCAATTCCGTAGCCTAACTCGTCCTCGGTGCCAGGCTCACTTGTGCTCCACTCACTTGACCCGCGCCCACCTGTATCCTACTAGCCCGGATATGTAACTCATGCAGATCCTTTTGGATGCTCCCCAGCATCTACATATACTGCTACTCGAACTGTTGCAGCACTTTAATTGTAGTGTCCCATACTTTGTCACCGATATCATCAAGATCGCCCTCCATCAATACCATGGGATCACCCTGTGACTTGTCCAATTTCTTATTTTTCGGGGACCTTTTTCGCTCTTGTCCACACTTCTTGAGATGAAACGGGGTTCTCTACCCCTCATCTCCTTCACCGCCTTGTTCGGACTATTCTTCCTCCTCGGTCTCGGGTGAAGGGTATTTTCCACTTCTCTCTAACTCGCACTATTCTTGCTCAGCCTGCTCCCTACCAGCACGCTCTTTCTCCATCCGAGCCTTCTCGACGGCTTCCTTCTTTCTTTTTGCGGCCAAGTTTTGGTAGCCTGCTTGGCTACCTCCTTTATTTTCTCTACGGTCGAGCTTCCCGCGCCCTTACTAGTTTCGGTATCCAATTCTGAGGGGGAATGCCACTCTACTGGCCATCACTTGATTACCTCCTACATATATTTATCTATGACCAAATATGGAAGGTCATGCCATTTTTGTTGTGGATCCTTCTGCACCTGAATGTAAACTTAGTCGAAGTCAGCCTTGAATGCGGCATAGGCTGACAACTGCATGTACAAGGTCAAGGACAACCTTGGGCACTAGTTGATGGCCATGCAGAGGCTTGCTTCCATCAAAACCCAGAATAATTTTGTTTCTGCGACCTGCACGGGGTCCTTTGTGTCCCATAGCAAGATGAACTGTGTGGCCTCCGATAATCTTTCTTTCAACGGAGGAAACTGGTGCTCCTGTGGTAGCTCCCATGTGACCAACACAATGTAGAGTAGCAACCAAGCATAATGGAATGTCTTGGTCTCATCCTGGACCACGCAAAAATTCATGATAAACTCTTAGCATAGGTACCTTGACCAGTTGAACTGCACACCCTTCACCCATTGTGCAGCTAGAGAGACCATGGGCGCCGGAACTTCGTTCGTGCGACACTTCCTCATTACCTTCCCTGCTAAGATTTGTGTGGAAATTTGCACCGCAGGGTCATTTATGGAAGTGATTGAGTATCTGCACACCTTTTTCACAAGGGAAAATTCCTTCTTCATCCTTTCTGCTAAATCCTTTTCTCCTATCTTTCTGCCAAACTCCTTGGCTAGATTCAAACCCTCATATGGTAGGTGTATGATCCTGTGGATGAACGTGTCAGTGATGGGTATAGGCCCTCCTAGCCATAAGCACCCATCGTGCACCAAAGTAAGTAGTTGACACACATAGGTTGTGTTAATAGTGGTGCGGTGATAATGGGGCACCCACAGTAGGTTCAACAATCTGGAATTCTCCACTCCATGGATCCTTTCTGTCATCTCTAACGCGATGACACCTGAGTCCGCGTATTAGATGTGCTTCATATATTTGTTTTTCGTTAGGTGAGGGAAACTATCATGATCTGCAAGGTCCCAATCTTCCATCTTCAATAGGGCAATCCATGCAAGGCATGAACCTTCGAAGGGAACTTGCTCCAGCAGCAGGGGCATAGAAATGACAAATTTTTTGAATTCTGGGTCCTTGGTGACCTTCACCTTCCCCTTGCATGGAGGGATATAGTCAGGAAAGTTTGTAATGGGCTTCATTCCCTCAGCATCTATGTCCTTGGTGCCCTGTCCTTCCTCGACCTCCAAATCCATGACCTTCTCGGGCTACTTATCTTTCTTTTTTATTATTATTTGCAGAGTGTTTTCTAGACGATTCACATACTAGAGCTAGCTTCTTCTATTTATCCTTCTTCAGTTTCTAGGTTTCTCTAGTAGGGGTAGGATTCGGCCTAGGTGACCTCGATGTGGTAGGCACAGGAGCTAGAGCTTCCATACTTACTACCTCTGGAGTAGCTCCTTCAGAAGCAACATCACCACCAATACTCATTGTCTCTTCAAGGCTTGGTCCTAGCAACCTTTCCAAGATGAATTTCTAATTCAGGCCCGATAACTTTGCAAATGCAGGGCTCACAACTAAATCCTCCCAATACGAGTGGTTCATAGGCAACAGAGAATGTAGCTCAATAAAAACTCTAAGGGTGCAAAGTGTTCTCTGTTGGATTGGCACACATAATTTACAGGGGTTTTTGAATTCAAATCCGACCGTTCCCCCCAAAATACGACCATTAATGATGTTTTGGTAGAAGATCTTCAAATATTTTGGCCTTAAATGCCACCAGCCTGCTCCTCTTAACTGTCTTTTGATTGTAAAATCATGAACGGTGACTCCAATGGTCAGTTTCCTATTGAGCTATGTGATACCTCCCTTCATAGCGTAGCATCCTTCGTGAAGCTTCATAGGTTGTATCTGCATCATCTTTTGCGCAGCCCACCTATTGCATAGTCCTCTAACCCTGGAAGTGTAGTTTATAGTCCCGCTCTCCTTTGCAATTGCCTAGAGCACTAAGACTGTCCTTCTGCCATATATTCATTGTGTCGGATCCCCTATATATGGTTTCAATTGTCTTCCATTCACCCTTCCTGGAAAATCTTCTCCATTCAACTTCGCAAGCTGAACTGTGCCTCCATCTATAATTTCTTTGACAATATATGGGCCTAGTTAATGCATCTGAAATTTCCTCAGAAACTTAGTGAATTTAATATCATATAATAAAACGAGATCATTTACTTTGAACATGTGAGCTTGATCTGTTGATCGTGTCATGATTTTTCACTTTCCTTTTGTACCTATTGGTGGAATCTAGCCAAGAATCTATCTTCTTCAAGTTCCATCAGTTGCACGAGCCGTTCTTTCAAGGTTTCGTAATATGTCATACCTATGAAAACTGCTATGTGTATACTAGGCATGATATATGCCACAGACATTACAACTTCTACACCATAGATCAATCTAAAAGGTGTTTGCCCTATCAGATGTTTACAAGTAGTCTGGTAAGCCCATAGCACTGTAGGTATGCACACATTTGAGTCATTTCGTTGTGCATTGCAAATCTTTGTTAGCGCATTCTCCAAAATCTTATTAAATGCCTCAACTATTCCATTCACATGTGGGTGATACAGTGTACTTTTATGATGATAGACCTGGAACTCCTTAGTCAACACGCTGATTGTATCGCTTAGAAAGTGTGTACCTCAATCATTCATTAACACTTTCCGGCATCCAAACCTAGTTAAGACATATTCAAACAAAATCTTCATTGTTATGGACCCTGTACAATCCTTAACCGGCTGTGGCTCTGCCCATCTGGTCAAGTACTCCATCGCGGTGATGATGTAGTGAGCACTAGTCTTCTTCCCTGGGGGCTGAATTGGCCCAACAAAATCAATCGCCCATTTTCAAATGGTTGCAAAGATACTTGAGGATTTAGTTGCAGCTCATCCCTCTATGATGGTATTCCGGTTCATTTACATGCATCACGTGCCCTAAAATATGCTTTGGAATCCTTATGCAACATTGGCCACCATAGACTTGCATGCAAAATCTTCTATGTAGTCACTTTTCCTGCATAATTTCCTCCCGCAACTCCTCTATGAGCTTAAAAAAGAATGCTATTTCGCTCAAAATCTAGCACATATCTTAATCTCATCTACACTCATATTATACAAATGTCCCACAATTACTGAAAATTTTGTCGCGTGCACTACCAATTCCTTCTTTTTCTAATTTGTGTACCCTTTTAGAGCCATCCCTGTAGTCAGGAAATGAATGATTTCTACAAAATGATTATCTGTTACGTGCACCGCGAAGAGTTGTACATCGGGCAGACCTTCCTCCAAATTAGTAGGGTCCTCTCCTGTTTCAATCCACAACAGGTGGTCAGGTCCTACATTCAACCTTCCTGATTTCACAATCACCTCAAAATCATACTCCTGGAAAAGAAGCAACAATTGGTAGATCTTCCCCCCAACACAGGCTTATTGACTAGGTATCTCAAGGTAGAATGATCTGTGTACGTCTTGAAATGTCCAGCTGACAAATAGTGCCTGAACTTTTGAAGTGCTTACACCATATCCAATCCTTCACGCTCCGTCGTTGAGTAATTCTTCTCGGCCTTTGACAATTTTCTACTCATAAAGGCTATAGGATGGTCTAGATCTCCTTCACTAGCCTGTGTTAGCACTGCACCCAACGCAATGCAAGAAGCTTCGACATGTACATGGAATTCGTTCTTCAAATCAGGGAAGACCAAGATCAGTGCGGTGACCATATTCTCTTTCAATACATCTAGATTGCGATGACATTCTTCATCCCAATAGAATGTAGTGTCCTTCAATAGTTTATCCATGGGCGAGTTAATCTGAGCATAAGCCTTGATAAACTTCCTATAATATCCTATATGCCCCAGCATCACGCGCAACTACTTAACACTCCTCGGAGCCTCCAAATTCACTATCACCATGATCTTAGCAGGGTCCATTATCAGCGCTTGCTTGCACACCACATGACCTAGAAAGATCCCAAAGGGGACATAGAATAAACACTTCTTCAGGTTCAGCAATCTGGTATTTGTGACACGTATCCAACATCAAGCGCAGAATTGCTGCATGGCGCTTCACTAAACCAAACACTGTCTAGTCATCAAAGTACACCTCCAAGAACTTATGGATGAACTCCTTAAATGTTGCTATAACTACGTGAGAGAATATCGTAGGTGCATTCTTGAGTCCAAACAGCATTACAGTATACTGGAAACAACCCCATTCTGTCATGAAGGTTGTTTTTCTCCTATCTTCTAGCACGATCTTGATTTGATGGTACCCTGAAAACCCATAAGTGAATGAGTAGGCTTCTTGCCCTCCAATGTTGCCTAATACTTCATATGTAAATGGCGTTAAGAAAGGGTCATGGACACAGGCATCATTGAGCTTCCTCAAATCGACACAAATCCTTATTTCATCCTTCTATTTCTTCTTCTGGACCACCATGGGGCTCACCCAGTCAGACTCTTCCATTGGTTCTATGCTGCTTGCTTCTAGCATCTTATCCAACTCCAAACTAACATTTTCCTTATACTTAGGATTCGAGTGATACGGCCTATGCACAACGGGCTTCGCGTCCAGCTTCAGAGTGATTTTCATAACACCCAAATCTCCTATTATGCCCTTCAAGTTCGAAAACTTCATAGGGAACAAATCCTAATATTCTCGGAGTAACTCGGAAACCTTATACACAGTAGCATCGTCCCAATAATCCTCGATTTTTGCAAACTTCAATTTTGCTTTAGTTCCAATGTTCACTTGCTTGGTTTTCAATGGCACGGTGGTGTCTGGGTTCTCTATTTGTGGACCTTCGACTTCGCGATGCCCCTTCGCTTATGGAATATTAATATTTCTTGGATCATCATCCTCCCCTTCAGCTATCACATTATAACATTCCAATGAATGGTGCAATTAGGTGCTCCAATCTGGTTGGCCCCATTCCAGAGGTTCTTGCGGTATTCTAAATATCATTGCCTTAACGTCCTATAGAACTTCATCAATGCTCTTGAACCCATCTTCACAATTGAAGGTCATTAAGAATCCTTCTCTCAATATATCCCATTCGACGGTACCATGGGGGATCTCGGTCTCCAAGTACCATTTTGTAGGGATGGTGTCCAAAGTATGGCAAAATAAATGTACCCACTCCAGCTACAGCTCCATTCCATAAGCTTTATCCCACTTCGCTAGATGATCGCGTGGATCATTCCTCCCATCATATTTATCAGCCAATCGAAGGTTAGTTCAACCAAAACGCAACCTCATCATTCTTCTATAATCCCACCATTCATCAAAGTTATTCTTGTGCGTACCCCACCATCGTGCGAGTGTAGCACTCAATGCTAAGTCTAATGCTTGGAAGTGGTGATGCTCAGGGACCTCGCACTCAAACGCATCCAAAAAATTATATACATCAGTTAAACCATCATAATAGGGTAAATTCCTTACCTCTGATGACACACAGCTTAGTGATTTAGTCATCATGTTGCAGTGCAGTGTAGATACTTCATGGAGCCTATTCTTCCAATGCTCCAACTCTTCATTTGAATCCGAGGTACAGGAACTTTCCCAATCCCATGAAATCCTTCCATCTGTCGTCGGATTAATCCAGTCCTAGTCTCACGCAGTTATTTTGTAGATCTCATCCAAGTCATCATCACTCTCTCCATAGTCGCGGACTAGTTTATTATAGCACGACCCTTCTGCAAGGTCCAATGATACTACAACCCGAAGTGATTTCCTTTCAAATGACATCATCCTCTTCTTTAAGTTGATGAATCCATTCATATCAATGGACTAGTCAATTCCAACGAGTGTGGGGTATGGATTACTATCATCAACTATCTCTATTACTTCAAAATCAGCCAGTGCACTTGCACATTCTATATCCACTATTACTCCATGTAGTCACCTAATTGGGATGATCTTTTGTTGGTTTTCCATTCTGATCTGGACTGGAGAGCACTGCAGTGCAGGCCTCCCCATTCTTTCCCATGTTTGTTTATGAAAAATGTTAGCGTTAGACCCCAAATCCAAAATAACCTGGTCCATCTCATATTCTCCTATCTACGTCGTGAGCCTTATCTCCTGCCCTGTTCTTGCCTTATGTTTACCAATTTTTCTAACATGCAATGTCCATCAGGGTCATTTTGTTCACAGCGCATTTGTTTATCAAATCTTGTAGGCATTTCATAGCTTTTCTATCGCGCATCAACTTCATGCAGATCTCCAAGAACGTAGTAAGCACACAGGGATCAACCTCTGTAAGCGTGCTAGTTTCTGGTACTTTGTTCTCACTTCCTGAGGTAGATGCCTCAGCAAAGCTTATCTTGGCCTCCATAAAAATTTCCTTTGTGCTCTCCATATTGAACCCAACTTCCCTCTTTGGGGCCTTAAGAACCCATCTATCCACTTCAGGCCATTTTCCCTTATCATCCCCATTTGTTATCCCACTTCTCAACACGATATTCAGATTCAGATATTCCTCGCGAGTCTCAACTCTCATCATTTGTAAGTTTTGTGTAGGTTGTTGAGGCTACACCTTTTTCTCCTGCATCTTAGCTATCAACACAGGGAATTCTTCTATAGTGTTGTCAAATTGGTTGCAGTATTTATATGATAGGCATGTTTGATTCTGACACTCCCGCACGTAGTGCCCTGTCATTCCACAATTGTAACAAATAACCTGATCCTAGCTTCTACCAGGCCCTCCTCCTCCTCGGCCTCATCCTCATCCCTGATATCCTCTGCATGCTCCTCTAGTTCCCTGCTCTGGAGGCTAATTTTCTACTTGCATTCAATAGGTAGTTGTTCTTTCTATCATCAATTCATAGCTGCGACAGTATCGCTCATCGTTTCTCACTGATTTACAAAAGTCACAGAACAACTATTGTGGTTTCTAAATGAACTTTTGAAGCAAATGACAATTATTTGTTACATGTTTGCCAGCCACCTGACAAATAGCGCACCATAGCGCGGCCCCCACATTTGGTCCTACGGGAGCTTCTGGCCTCTAAGGAATTGTTCCCCATCCTGTGATATAATTTGCGAAGATGAGACAATGGTATTTATCGTGTCCTTGGCTCTTACATTTCAGACACCAAACTTCCTTATGCACCTCTGGCCTAGCCTCCTTCTCTTTTTTCAAGCTCTACAATTCCAAGCAGAGGTTCTGCAACTGGGATTGAATCTATTGTACCCCCAAGTTCGCGTCCTAAATAAGGGTTGCAAGCAGTCTCATCACAATTTCCATCTCTTCTGCCTGACTTCCTATCTTTTGTTTTGACAAAGCAATCCTTAGGTGGGGCAGGAGAGAATCTATGAACCACTCATGGTGTTTATCATCTATGAGTTGCATATTAGCTTCACAAATCACACATTTCATCCTTTGATATAACTCCAAAGGCATCTCATCAACCCTCATCATTATATCCTTAAATCCAACTACTAATTGCGAGTCAGACTTAGGCTTACTAAACTCTTTGTTTAAAGCATCCTTAGTATCTGTTAGTGTTGCTACAGGATGATCAGAACAATACTTATTATACCACGTTAGTGCGCGATCCTACAGAGCGGTAACCAATTGTGCCTTCTTTATATTGTCATCAGTAATATGTTGTGTCTTCCACACAACATTCGCAACAAACCAAAACTGATTGGTATCTTCACTCCCTATACCTTTGAAAATCATTAGCTTCATTGTATTCGATATGTTGAATGGTGGTGCTGGTGGTGGAGGTGTGGACGAAGGTGTATGTTATGGAGGTGGAGATGGAGTGGACAGTTGATGTGTCTACAGAAAACCCTGTCTTATCAGTTGAACAACACTCCATAGTGAAGCCTGTACCGCTCCCTCATCATCACTTGAAGGAGGTCAAATCAATAGGCTATATTTAGGACCTGATCTTTCTCGATCTTTGAATAGTTTTCCACTTCACGTAGGTCTGAACATCAAGGCAAGGGCATAACCCGTTTTTCAGACAACAAGATTTTAATCCACGTATTCAGATATCTTAGATACTTACCTCGCGGTCCTTTGAAAATCCTTCGCTCCACCTCACTGCAGCTGACTAAGGTATCGCCTGTGAATTTTGTAACAAATCCTCCTATAATTTGATCAAGCTAGTGGTTGACAACGCATGTGATCTTGTCTTCAGAGGGTTCTAATCGTCGTACCAGTTCTGGATTCCACACTATTCGACCATCAAGCTTCCACCTTCCTTGGTCATCTACCAACTTAGTTATCCACTCATATAGTTCAATTGGCAAGGTGCAGAAGAAAATTTTGTGTATTTTTGTATACAAGTATATGTCCAATCACTGCTCCTTTTATAGGTGCAAATTCTTGTTCTCTTGCGCCGCAGATTCATGATTTTTTCTATCCAACCAGCTCTCAATTTCCTTCTTTGTTGGATTCTAGTGATGTGACATCACACATATCCTTAAGCAGATCCCGGTCCCCGGAAACAGAACCATTTGTTGGCTTAGTAGGTCCTGACCCAGGTTCAAAGTTAATTGCACCAAACAAACCCTACACTACTGGCCCTTTCGACATCAACCCGTGTAGCGCAGGTTGAAGTCTTACCCGAAGTAATATGGGTGGATGTTGGAACCAAATTTCTACATCCACAAATCAGTGTGATGTCTTTTAATGCCCTAGATTTGCCTTCGGGCAGGTCTAAGAGCCCCTTAGGGCTCAGTACTACAACTCCCTTTAAATAGATTTTGAACCTTTGCGAAGGTCTACAATTGGCTTTTGTGAACCTTTAATAGTTGAGTTATCTACTTACGTGCATTAGAAAATAACCCTAGATCTGAACTTGCACATATCTCCTGAAGTATTTAATAAACGTAACATAATGTATCATAATCTTCGAGAAAGTACTTAACATGCAATGCATACAGTTATTAAGACTTATTCCATGGAGTCGCACATCATTAGATCAATATTTCATAAATACATTATTCATCTACAACATATATCGCAAACATAAATAATATAAGTAAACTGATAAACACAAGAATTCTTCAATGATCTTCTTTATTGACCTTCAATATGGTATTATAGACTCAAAACTACCTAAGCACTTAGCTGCAAGGGTCGGCGCACTCAGTTGCAGACTCTACTTTAGGCCTCCACACACTCAGATGCAGGGTCTTTCCCCTTCTATCTACTTGATCCTTACTTGCTCTTTTTCCTTTTTTCAGACATAAACATGCCTTAGACTCTCTAACAAAAACTTATTTATAGCTTTTTACATACAATCCCATGGTCCGCAGACCAAGGGTGGATCTCAAAACCGACTCAAATTTCACATAAACAAGGGGGCTAAGCCCCCTTTGACTCCTAACCAACTACACACTCAGCATCCACAAATCGTAGAGACTTTACGTCTCTTACCAAAATTTACATCAAAACTTGGGTGTTTAACCCCAAAACTAACCTAGGGGACCCCATCCCAACACCTCAATACGAGTGGCTTTATGGATAACCAACTCAATACAATGTCAATCATGGTTGAAAATTAATATGACACACTTGTATTCATCCAAAATCCCCCCTTAATCTAAACAAGGGGATGCAAAGAGTTGGCATTTAAATCATAGGCTACATCCCTTCTTGGCATTGCATATAAGCCAAGTGGATATTCTCCCCTAAACACAATATCTCCCACACCAATATAGTTCCACAAGTTTGTGAAGATGGATTTTATTAGAGTTAAAGAATAAATTTCTACTATAATATGATGAGAACCATCTATGTATAATCTATTTAAGATAAATGAATCAAAATAAGTGGGACAAACCTTTCATACTTGCAAGTAAAAACTACAACGAGGAAAGTGAAGAAGTACTTAGCTCCCCCACTATAATCAGTGGTTATAGGAAAAAAAATGTCACTATAGCTAAGAATCAAGCCTCACATCATAATAAATTGAAACCACACCAAATATGGCATTAGCATTATAAGGATCATATAGACAATATATCAAAAAATTAGCCCATGTACTTGATTAGAAAAACCTAAAATGAAAAATTAATCAAGTCATATGTTGATAAATGATTTTCTGCAATAGATCAGATCCATATGAAAGTGTACTAAATTATGTGCACTATCCTTTTGTTGAGTAGTATCATCAAAAAAATCCACATCATAAATTGTTACTCATGTAAATTCTACAATTTGTTGCAGACAAACATGTCAGATCTGGCAATATATCCTACCTTATGACATAAATTTCATATCTAATTGGCCCAAATATAAGTAGCCCCATTTACTTGGGAAAATGTCCACTTTGAATTTTTTATGTTCAAATATGACACAAATATGTATGCAAAATGTCTCCTTGATTTAACCTGAACTAGTGCACTAGAGAAAAATAAACCCATGCATGTGTGTCGCATGGAGAGAGAGAGAGACCTTATGAAAGAATGATTCTTGTAGGCTAAAGAATGATAAACAAGATCATCAGATGATTTACAAATGAGAGAGATGTGTATTTATTTTGTTGTATTTTCAAGTCCCGTTGAGCGATTTTGGTTATCAGTGGATAATAATATATTTTATTTATTTACTTCCTTGTCATTTAACCTACAAGATAATCACATATTAAGAGTATGAAAAAATGTGATATCATACATAATGTGAGATAATTTACTTTTTTTTTTATTCAAGTGTTTCCTCAAATCCAAAAAATACATATTTTCCATGTTTCTAATATGGTTAGCTGCAAGTTTGGTCCCACACCAAGAGTTCCAATATCCAAAAAGTGAAGGTTTGCATCCCTAAATTACAACTAGGTCCATACAAATGGAACAAGTAGTTTGAATGATAATTGAGGAACGACCAAGATACCAACAAACTGCAAAGCAAAACAACTCCTACAGAGTACATTTAACCAATCCTCTCCAAGGGATTTGATTCAATCAAAACAAAATGGTGAGACAATGTAATATTAAATATATTAAAAACAATTGGTAAATGTGATCTATGTTCTTTAAAAATGTTTGATTATCCAATCCTCTTAGACATTAGAACAAACATCCATCTAATCAAAAAACAACATTTGGATAGAAATCATGCACCTACTTCATAAGCTCAGTTTCTGTTGCATAGGGAGACAATTGCAAGATTGTGGCCAAGTTTTTTGTCCAAGTACTTTATGAGTTGTGAACCAACATTATTGGACCTCCATGATCTTATGGAAGCTCAAAATTGACCTACAAAAGATATGACAATTGAAATCAATAGAATATTTTACTAGAAGATATTGATCTGAACTAAATTTTACCATTACAAAAGTATACCCTTGAAAAAATGATGTCATCCTGCCCAGTTTTCCTAAAGAATGTATAGGAAAGGATCCCAATACTCTTCATTGAAGAGATGCATATATTAAAACACATATAGTTATTATAGCAAAAAAACAAACAATTCTATACAATATTCCAACAATAAAATGGACAAATAGAGAAGAAGGTAAGAAAACACAAAATGGCGGATGTTGAAGGGATTCAAATGAAAGCTTTTAGGATAATTTTAATATGTATGACACATAACTAATAATAGAGCTAAATAATATATCTTTAAAATCTATCACGGATAAAACACACAAGCCAGTGGAATTACTAGCTCTTAAATGTAAATCAAAGTTTCATGATGTGACTTGAATTTTGTTGCTTTCTAGTGATGTTTGTAGCTCAGGTAGGTACTTCCACAAAGGCCTAAATGTATAGATGTGTGGAAGTCCTCTAACTAATTCATAGCCTTAGAAATTACTTTAATTATTAAAGTAATTTATTTTTATGATAAAAGTGAATCAATATAATAAAATTCAAAGGTTATTTTCATTAGTGAATTAAATAAATTATAATCGTTGATCTAAGTGAAGTTGAGATTCAATCTCAACCATCAATCACTTTAGAGATTATGGTTGTTGATTTACTCATAACTCAAACATATAAAAAAATGTTGGACTAAGGGAGAAGACACATTAAAAATCACACACAATAAGAGAGTCAATGATTGAGTGAAGTAGGACATTCATCCAAGTGTGTAAGGTACAGGAGGACAAATGTGAGAAGGTAGTAGAAAAATGGATGAAACCAAAAAGCTAGAAAGACTGAATGTTTTGGTAGTAGAGCAAAATATACAACAGAATCCAAGTGGATCACACAACAATAGTCGCATAGATGTACAAAAATACAAAACCACAGTGCAACCGTACAGTCATGCAACCATACAACATAAAGTAGTTTAGATGCGCAGCCATACAACAGAAACCAATTTGGATGCATAATTGTGCAACAGATAAGCACACAGTTTCATACAACAAGGACGTACAATATGTTAGTAGGTATAGGATTTTATCTAGAATATTTTGAAGGCTATATCAGTGCCCCATTTATTTCAGAAAATATTGTTGTAGCTTCTATTCTCCTCAGTAGGTCATTTTCCTAGTGAGGGAGCCCTTGTATGTTGTGAAATTATATGAATGAACAACATATTTTGAAGGACTAATTTATGTGTATATTTTTGAAAATAAATTGGCCCTTTTTTTTCGTCCACTGAGAATTAAATTTACCAGTTAAAATTCTAGTAATTCAGCAAGCCAGAAAAATAAATTGAAATCAGCAAGGAAATTTGCTAGGAAATAATGTCATTTACTAAGATTAGAAAATTTAACATGGTATTATAGCATTTATGAAATCAGCAAGGAAATTTGGTAGGAAATAATGTCATTTACTAAGATTAGAAAATTTAACATGGTATTATAGCATTTATGAAGAGGAGATGGCCAATTTATGATCTACACAACAGAAAACCAATTGTGATTTCTTGTGGGTGTTAGAAGGGTTTAACAAACAACAATTTTATTTGTTCAATTTTGTAAATGGTTGCTTCTAGTCTCATGTTCGAGGATAGGTTGGATGGGTTTTCAAACTTTCTACGCTGGAAGGGAAGACAATGATTACCTTTCTACTGAAAGGAGAAATGGTTGATAAGGATGTTTAGCCACCAATAGATACAATATTGTTGGCATCTTATGAAAAGAAATATATCAAAGCTTAGAGGGTCAATGATAGTATTTTTAAATGTATGTTTTCCTAAGTCTGCCATAATGTAATGAAAGAAAAACCATTTAGTTTGTCAACCAAAGAGTTCATTTGACACTTGTGAGGCACCCTATGCAAGTAACATAGAAGTAGGGCATCTTGTGGCATACTTTAAACTATTCTACTCATCATGTTGAAAATGATTATAAAAAGAATTAAAAATTCCAATAAAAGACTCAACATTGTCCCCAATTGTTTAGTTGGTGGCACTTCATATACCACAGCTCATGAAATACTCATTTACAACCTTAGTATATAGCTCGACATACCAATCGTCAACTAAGGTCAATGTGACCCACTACATACTAATTCTACCATGGTTGTACAACCATTTTATAGCATATGAACCTATAAATCCCATTATATGGCTCATTCTACAATAGATTGTTCCAGTAAAATAAAACACAACTAAAGATAACAATGATGAAACAATTTGAAAATAACACTACTGAAAGAAATCTAACTAAACCTAAACTACTAAATACAGGAGATAAATGTGGCACACTGCCTCATGTTGATCCAGGTTGATATTGGTGGCCACCCACCAATTCCACTTGGATCCCCACCATTGTTTCTTTCAGTTTTTCACTTTCCTTAATTGTAGCACAATTTACTATTTTTAGCAGTTTTTTAGGTCCTAAACTTCTGGAGCCGTTTTGAGGCCCTAAACAACATTTTTGGGAAAAATAAGACCAACATGGGTGACCAACATGGGTCCATGGACCCCATGTTGCTCATCCAAAAGTTGTAATCCTCGGATAGATCTTTCTAATGAGGTATTGTGCACGTTAAACAGAGATCGTATGCCAAAGTTACGACCCTAGGAAGTTGATTTGCCAATTTACCCAAACGGGGCCCATAGTTTGGCGCTTCATCTCCTAGGGTTATGTTTTTGGATGTTTAGGGTTTTCCATTGTTTCTCAACAATAAATAGGCCTTCAAGCCTCATTGTAAGACAGTTCAGAGGCAAGTAGCCATCACATCTCTCCTCGCTCAAAACAGTGTATTGATATGCTGTCAAGATCGAGCAAAAGTTTAAACAAATGAAGGGAGACTTTGGATCTACAAATCTGAAGGAAGCGAAAGGCGCCCCAAAACCATTGAATAAAGGACAAAGCCAAGGTGGGGTGGCCCAGGACAACCTGCCAAAGCCACAAGCAAAGAACAACACCGCAAATCTGAAAAAGGACACAGGAAAGTGGTGTGAGTTCCATAAGAGCTCCACTCACAACACAAGTGAGTTTCGGGCCAAGCAGTCACTGGTGGTTGAGATAAAGTCTTCAAAATTAGATGCATGTTCTGAATCTGAGTCAGAACCTGATAAGGGGAATGACAAAGGGAAGTACGTTATCAATGCAGATCCCAACGCCATCGTTTCCACCGTCAAGATCCAGACAGAGGAACCCGAAGATCCAGAGGAGGAGGATCACCTATTCCACTCCCAGATGTGGGTAAAGGGCTCTCTGCTATAGATTATTTTTGATAGCGGGAGCCAAAAGAACCTCATTTTGGCAAAGGTTGTGAAGCGGTTGGGCTTACCAACCATAGCACATCCACAATCGTACACCATTGGGTGGCTTCACCAACAACAGGATCTTCGCGTGAGCTAGCCGTGTCGCCTTCCATACAACATCAAGCCCTTCATGGATGAGGTATTGTGTGACGTTGCTCCCCTTGACATTTGTAATGTATTATTGGGCCAACCATACTTGTGGAAGCAACATGTTGTGTATGAGTCAAGGCCGTGTGCTGTTATTGTTACTTTCGGAAAGAAGTTGTACAGGATACCAAGAGGTAGCACCACCTACCTCCATCTCTTTGGTTACTGCAAAACAATGTAGTAAGCTCATTTACAAAACCAGGAAATTTGTTTTCCTGATGATACGCCCTCAAGGAAAGAAGAAGACGGTGGCCACGACCTCTAGACAGAGCCCCACCACACGACAACTACAGATGGACAAGGTCATGGAGGAGTATGAGGACATCTTTGCCTCCCCCATAGGGGTTCCTCTACACTGTCAGGTCAAGCACTCCATCGATCTGACCCCAGGTGCGATGCTGCCCAATGGACCAATCTATCAGTGCTTTGTTCTGGAGAACGATGAAATCAAGAGGCAGATTCAGGAACTGCTATAGAAAGGTCACATATGACTGAGTTCATTGCCCTATGGGAGCCCGATCATGTTGGTACAGAAGAAGGATGGGACTTGGAGACTCTGTATTGACTATCAAGCATTGAACAAGATAACTGTCTGAAATAGGTACCCGATCTGACAGATTGATGACCTTTTGGACCAACTGAAGGGGGAAAAATATTTCAACAAGATTGATTTGAAGTTAGAATATCACTAGGTACCAATTGAACCCTCCGATGTGTGGAAGACTTCCTTCAAAGCCAAGGAGGGCCTCTTCAAATGGTTGGTTATGCCTTTCAGGTTGACGAATGCTCTTGCAACCTTTATGAGGCTAACGGATGACATCTTGCAGTCATTCACCAACTCATTTGTAGTGGTATACTTGGATGACATCATAATCTTCAGCCAGAGTTAGGAAGAGCACCTCCACCACATCCGACAGGTTCTCCAAACACTGCGGCAACACAAGTTATATGCCAATCGGGAGAAATACACTTTTGGCATGACCCAAGTTTAGTATCTGGGATACATTATTGAAGAACAGGGGTGCATGTGGATCCAACCAAGATCCAAGTCATTCAGGATTGGCCATCTCCAACCACTCTGACAGAGCTCCATAGCTTTCTGGGTCTTGCCAACTTCTACCACAAGTTCGTGTTGGGATTTTCTCATATCACTTGGCCCTTGAGTCAAGTCACTAAGGGAGGAGCAAAAGCAAAATTATTTTCGTCTGAATCTGAACAGAAGGCATTCACAAAGTTGAAACATTGCCTTTGCTCAGCACTAGTGCTCACATTACCAGACTTGCAACAACCATTTGAGATCGAGACAGATGCCTCTGACTATGCTATTGGGGCAGTCCTTACTCAACACAGGCATCCAGTGACATATCATAGTGAGACACTTTCAGACACAGTCTTGAAGTATACCACTTATGACAAAGAGATGTATTCCATTATGTAGACCTGCCGACAATGGAAGCATTACATTTTGGGGAAGGAAGCAGTCACCCACACAAACCACCAGCCCTTGTAGTTCATACAGGCCCAAGGGAAGTTGTAGAATGATCACCATCAGAAGTGGTCCACATACCTGCAACAATTCCATTTTAATATCAAGTATAAGAAGGGCAGCACCAATAATGTTGTAGATTGCCTCAGTCGAACACCGATCATGGCGTTGACCACCGTGCTCAACTCTTGTGGGCATGAGACTTTTGATTGGCCACTTCTCTATAAAAGCGACCCAAAATTCAGCCACACATATCAGACACTCTTGGAGGGTCAGCATTTTCTAGATTTTCACCTCTAGGGTGCCCTGTTATGCCACCTGGGTCACCTTTGTGTTCCTTCAGGCGAGCGTGCCAAGATGATTTGGGAATCACACTACGGTAGGGTTTTTGGGCATTTTGAGGTCAAGAAAATGGCGGTAGTACTGCAAAACTATTTCTATTGGCCGAATCTTCGACGGGATCTTGGGAAGTACATCAGATCCTACACTGCATTTGCCATTTCCAAACCGACCATCAAGAAGAAAGGCCTCTATACTCTGTTTCCTACCCCTAGTTGACCTTGGGAATCCATCTACATGGATTATATTTCAGGCCTTCCTTCTACTAAACATGGAAACGATTGTGTTTTTTTGGTCATCAAGAGGTTCTCGAAGATGGCCATTATGGCGACCTGCAAGAAGAATATCACAACAGAAGACACTGCTAAACTCTTCTTTGAATGAATGTGGGTACACTTTGGGATCCCACAGTCTAGCATCTTAGATCGAAACAATAGGTTCCTCGGTACATTTTGGTCTAGTCTCTGGTCGATGCTGGATACCAAACTCACTAAGTCCACAACCTTCCATCCCCAAGCTGATGGTAAGACAAAGGTTTTCAACAGGATGATCGTACACATTCTGTGCATGTACAAGTCAAAGAATCCATGCACATGGGATGAGAGCCTCCCCTATGTTTAGCACAGCTATAACTAGGCTCTCCATAGCTCGACTAGCCACAACCCTTTTCAGGTGGGCTTGGGATTCTAGCCATTATGTCCCATTGATGTGGCCATTCCATTTGCAGCTACTCTAGCAGATTCGGCTCATGTTTAGTTCAAAACAGATAAGGAAAATAGCTTCATTGATCACATCCAACATATCCGCCACTAGGTCCACGACATTCTTGAGAAATCAAATTCCAAGTACAAGCAGCGACATGATCAACATCGAGTGCCACACAAGTTTCAGGTGGGCGACAAAGTCTGGTTGCATTTGCAAAAGGAACACCTTACCAGAGCCTATCAATAACTCAAACCACTCCAATATGGTCCTTACACCATTACCTTGGTTGTGGGAGAAAATTCATTTGAGCTCAACATTCCCCCATTCCTTGGCCTGCACCCAGTGTTCAATGTGGCCCGCCTTCAGCCATACTTTCCACCATTACTAGACACATCCAACATTGCAGAATAGGTCACACCAATAGAGTTAAATCCAGATTGCATGGAACAAGCTGCAACTGATCAGATCATGGACACACAAATCAAGCACACTCACCAACATAATATCCAACTGTATTGAGTTGTCAAAGTTGGCCAACTCCTTCACCAGGGCAAGTGGATCACCGGGGACCAAGTTTAGTTGAAGTTTCCTCACCTCATGGAGGAACTCAACGCAATGGGGACCATTGCTTCCTAAAGGGGGAGGAATGATCCAGGTGGATATTGGTGGCCACACACCAATTCCACCTGGACCCCCACCATTTTTTCTTTCAATTTTTCAGTTTCCTTACTTATAGAACAGTTTAGTATTTTTATCAGTTTTTCGGGTCCTGAACTTCCGGAGCCGTTTTGAGGCCCTCAACGATGTTTCTTGGGAAAACTAGGAGCAACATGGGTCCATGGACTTATGTTGCTCATCTAAAATTTGTATTCCTCAAATAGATCTTTCTAATGAGGTATTGTGTGTGTCAAATGAAGATCGTATGCCAAAGTTACAACCCCGGGAAGTTGATGTACCAATTTACCCAAACGGGGCCCATAGTTTGGCACTTCATCTCCTAGGGTTAGGTTTTTGGATGTTTAGGGTTTCACTTTTTTTCTAAAAAATAAATAGGCCTTTGAGCCTCATTGTAACACAGTTCAAAGGCATGTAACCACCGCATCTCTCCTTGGAGATAAGCTACCATTGCCTGAACTAGTTTATTTCCATTTCTGCTTGTAAGCATATTTCAGTATTTTACATTAATGAAATGAAGTATTATTTCTGTTGCGTCTCTGCATTTATGGTTATCTCTATAATTTTTTGTGTTCCTGTCTAAATCCAGATCACATGTGGAGCGGGCCATACTCAAGGTGTGGCTTGTACCCAAGATCACAAGGTTACCAGAACAAGATTAGAATTTAATGTCACATATCAATATCTTTCTTTATGGATGATTGTTGTTAGTTCTTCAAGCTTCTCATTGTTGATTTTATTTGATGGATAAGGATTAATGGTGAAATTCTCAAGTCTTCTACAAGCCTTCAAGATCACTCCACTTTAGAGGTAAGTTACCATGTCCATGTGAGGGTTGTTGACTTTCCAATTTGAGTCATCATGATCATTTGCATGGCCATCGAGATCACAACCCCGATCACTTGTGTTTGCATCTGCATGAATTTGTTGCTGGAGATAGTTGTGTTGGAGATACAATAACAGATTTTTCTTGTTGTTCTTTTATATTGATCACTAGCTTCTAACTATATGCTCCTACTATATAGATTAATTGTTAGCCAAATTTTAATGCTAGCAACGACCATTCAAGCATATGGCTCAATAGCCCCAAAAATAGAATTAGTTTTGACTTATTGTTCCTTTACATCCTCGGAGCATTTATTCACTGTCTTTTACCTATTGTATTGCAATGAATGATAATTGTCTTTGGGAAAAAATATGCATTATAATGTGACTTGATGGAGGATATCGTTTCTCACAAGACATAACCCCCACGACTCCCATTACATGATCTAATAGCAACTGTATTGAATTACCATAATAGAAATATCAATATTGATGGCATGAAATATATAATATTGGTTGCATGTCTATTACATCAACAATGAAACCGTGAATTCAAATTTTTGAAACCTTGAAAGGAAATAGAAATATCAATATTGATGGCATGAAATATATAATATTGGTTGCATGTATATTACATCAACAATGAAACTATGAGTTCCAATTTTTGATATCTTAAAAGGAACGATGCTTGTTGCACCGACAGCCGAGTATGGGGGTAGATGTCACATAAAAACGTAAACATGTAAATGTAAATGTAAACATCCCATTATGGGGTATATCTCACATATAAACTTAAACATGTAAATATAAATGTAATGTTTAGAGGTATGTTAAATAAATAAAAATATAAATAAACTAGAGGTGTGGTAAATAAATAAAACCTCTTTTATATTTATTCCATAAACCTATTTATATTTACAAAAAGTCAAAAAATATGTTTTATTTAGGTGAAGCCTATGGGCCAAATACCATGGAACAAATAATTATTAATACCATGGGCCAAATACCATATTTATAAAAAATGTATAAAGAGGTATGATAAATAAATAAAAATACATCAAATGGGATTAGAAATCAAAATCTATTGTTTTATTTAGGTGAATCCTATGGGCCAAATATACCATGGAACAAATATTTATTAATATCATGGGCCAAATAGCATATTTATAAAAGAGGTATGGTAAATAAATAAAGATAAAAGAGGTATAAAGAGGTATGATAAATAAATAAAAAATATATCAAAATAGGATTATAAATCAGCATCTAATTATGTACCAAGCCTATGGGCCAAATACCATAGTAAATAAAAGAGATATGATAAATAAATAAAAATATAAATAAACCAGAAGGTATGGTAAATAAATGAAACCTCTTTTTATATTTACTCCATAAACCTCTTTATACTTACTAACACTCAAAAAATAGGTTTTATTTAAGTGACGCATATGGGCCAAATTATTATTAATACCATAAAAAAAAACATTATTAACCCTAATATTAATATTATTATTATTATTATTATCAAATCTAATATTCATATTAATTTATTATAATATTAATATTATTAAATTTAATAACTTTGGATTAATACAATATTAATTTTTTATATTATAATATATATTAATATATCATAATATATATTAACTCCAGATATATATGGGAGGGAAGAACAAAGACATAGAGTGATAGAGGTGGAGAGATAGGGGGAGTGACAAGGGAGAGATGGAGATAAACTTAAGCATAGGGGAGAGGAGGAATGAAGAGAGAGAGGGAGATGAGTGAAAGATTTAGAGAAGGGTAAGAGAGGGAGAGGGAGACACAAAGATGGAGGGGGAGAGAGAAGGAGAGAGGGAGGTAGATAGTGAGAGGATTGGAGGATGGAGAGAGAGAGAGAGAGAGAGATGGGGCAAGAGAAAGGAAGGTAGGAGAGAAAGGGAGAGAAAGGAATTGCAAGAAGAGGAGAGAGAGAGGTAAGAAAAATACATAGAGAGTAAGAAGTGGAGAGAGAGGGAGTGACATGGGAGAGATGGAGAGAGAGAGAGAAAGTATGTTTTGGGGTGAGATAAAGAGACAAAGAAAGAGAGATAGAGAGAAGGGGGAGAGAAGAAGAGAGGGAGGGATATAGTAACATAGTTGGAGAGAGAGAGAGAGAGAGAGAGAGAGAGAGAGAGAGTGGATTGGAGGGTTGATTCACCATTTTTGGGGTAAAAAAGTATAAAGATTAAGAAATAATAAAATAATAAAACTATCTTTTCAACTCGTATTTTCAACTTATCTCCCTAAGGTTTTACTCAAATTTCAAGTCGGAGTACTCGTTGGATGCAAAATTTAATTCCTCATCCAAGGAGTACCAATGTTGCATACTTTCAATGGACCCTGCTACATGAAAAATGTGATTGCAATCACGTATTTCATGTATTTCTCATTTTTCGTATAGCAGGTTTCATCAAAAGTATGCATGGGTACTCCTTGGATGAGGAATCAAATTATGCATCCAACGAGTGTTCCTGCTCGAAATTTGAGTAAACGCATAGGGAGATAAGTTGAAAATATGAGTTGAAAAAGTAGTTTGTCTTTTTTTCCCTCTAAAATTTGATGATGTAATCTAATCTTATTTTATTATTTCCACTATTATTTTATAATTTCCTTAGGAGGCCCATTTTATACCTCAAAATTCCCCTAATGGAACATAATATTTAGTTTTATAAGTGCTACAAATTGTGTTTTATAGTGTTGCATGTTGTGCTTCATGCAGTTGAACCTCCTTTCATTTTTCAAATTTTGTTTCCTGGTAATGGTTGAAAATATCAACCAAAACGCAACATTCATAGTGTTAGCGCTCAATATTTTGGTTCATGCAGTTATACCTCCCTCTTTCTTCTATATCTTGTGAAGTGATGATGTTTGATGAAATCAACCTACCCAATAATCTTGCACAATATGTTGAAAAACTCCAAAAATCCAAACTCTATAAGAATAATGTGTATTTTTGAATCATCCTAGTAAATAAAGTTGTAATCGCAGATATCAGACAAATGGTTCAAAGAAATAAAACTCTATTTAACTAATAGAACCAATGCTTTATGTAACAGATTAACCTTTTTTGTATGTGCTCTCACCTGGATCTAGAGGTTGTTGGCTATTACCAGGAGAACTACCCAGAAAAGAAGACTAAATAACATTTTATTCTAATCATAAGATTTTGAGAATGATTCTTTGTAGATATTATTTCTACAAAGCATAGAAAAAACATCAACATCCCCAAAAATAAATCATTGCAACCAAGGAAAAATGTCAATATGCATTCAAATGGAAATGGCAACTCTTCTTGGGTGAATAGAAATATAACTATATGGTAATACTTGTAGACAAAACACTTATTAAAAATGCACTCAAGCCAAAATATAGTAAGTAATCTAGTAGTTCCATATAGAGATAATGAAAACTCATAAAATGCATCATCCTCAGAAGAAAGCTGAGAATTGTCAAAACAATTCAAATGTGAGGGTGTTATAGCCGCTACAACACCACCCATATTTTTGGGCATATTCAAAATTTTGGGTGCCCCACCACTCGCCCCAAGCTTCCAAGGTTTTGATAGGACCCCCAACCAGTTGCTCTCCCTGTGACCTTGCCTATCCAACCCCTTTTTGTGCCTACTCACATTTCGTACATTGCATCGTCACATCATGTTTTATCTCAAACATATGCCTTAGGATCGCTTTACGATTTCGATGGTTAATGACATTATTAATGCATCAAGAGTCTAAAATGATTTTGAAGCCCATATTCGCATGATTTTCATCATGATCAGTAGATGTCCTATATTTGAGCAAACATACATGCAATTTGGCTTTCCCTACGATTGTTAGTGTTTTGGTTTGGGCAAAACCCTAAATGGTAAAAGGTGATCCCCCTCTTGTTTTGACCTAACTCGCATCCCATTGAGAGTGTGCTTCCATAGACATTGTCAGACATCATGGAAGATATTATTGCACATCATATGACCCTAGGTCCATGATTGGTTCCTCATCTCAATGTGTGCTTTAGGATTCTTAACAAAGTTTTCGTCCCCATGTATATTCATAACCCTAGATCATGGTAACCAATATTCCAACCATCTTAAATTTTTCAAGGGACTCGCTCCATGGACGTATCACCCCTCGATATTATGTGATATCAAGATCATTTGTAATAAATAGATCCATGGAAGTGTTGGAATGTTAAGTTGGCCTCCAAACTTAAACATGCTTTTATCGACGAATATAACTTATAACATCTTAATTGCGGTCATTTATCGTTTAGGCTTCTCAAATGAATTAGGGTATTTATTCATTTTTACTTTCACATGAAAATGTCACTTTGGCATAATATCTTATCTTTCATCTCGTCTTCTTTTTCAGGATGTCCTCAGACTATGCTACAGTGGCACAAGTAGTCCCTTGGCACGACTTCACTAAGACTCTCTGATGCCAAGAGTTCCTTAATATGTGGCATGGTGGTTGTTTGAAATTATATATGGGTTATGTTTTGGAGTGCGAGCCATCATGATGCGCCCAAAAGTCGTATGGGAGGTCTCTACACTCAAAAAATTAAAATCCATAAATAACCCAACAAACAATCTGAAGCAAGGCATGGAAACGAAAATAATAAATGGGATGGAAACAATATGTCATTGAAGGTGCCAACGGAGGTGGAGGGCAGAGATAATGTTTGAGCCCAACTCAGGTATTTAGACACTAGGTAGAAGCAATGCCTCGAGCACGATTGAAGGGTCATGTATTCCATATCTGCAATGGCTATATCTTTGCCAAAACAAATTTTGAATCAATTTTAATCATGAAAAGGAGTCAAGGATTGCTTTGCAGCGTTAGTTTGAGGCCCAAGTTATTTATTCAACAACCTTTTGAAAATTCAATGTGCATGTATTGTTATTCGCTGAAGTCGCATATAAATGAAATCCTCCAGGTATTTGGTTCTATGTCAGGGTGGTTACGCTATAACAATGCATATACGAATGTGCATTAGGAGTAATGTTGCTTGGTATGCACAAATCACTAGAGAAGGAGTTGTTGCAGAATTTAAATGCTGAAATGGACTCATTCTGCGAATTGCAGTCCCTCTAGCAAGTTGATAAGTCACTGAATCCCACTCTAAGAGTATCCAGGGAGGTGCAACAGGTTTTTCTGCGACTATGTGACCACCAGTGAGTCACATTCCGACTCAGAGTCACTGGATCGCATCTGACTTCTCAGGAAAGCCTCCAAGGTGTGCAACCTGCCCGAAATTGCGATTGTACGACCACCACTAAATGTTAACTATAGATATGGATAGCTCAAGTTGGATATGGAGTGTCTTATGGTAGTTGTAGCTGATTTATTGGTTAAGATTGCCCAGATGTTCATCAAGCCAAAGCAGCAAAATATGTTCCTTATTAACAGCTATGGCATGATTTTAACTACGCTGAAGAAAGTTGGTACAGAGGGAGGAAAGACGCGGTTGAAATTTGAAGAGTTACTCAAAAGCAACACAACTGCTTTGTGGAATAGCTCTTGCTTTAACACTTCATGATCCAATCCGATTTATAAAGACTCGAGCTGGTTCTAGTTTAGAAAGACTTGTTACAGTGAATGAAGTTGAACCTTTAGTTAAAGACTTTGCAGGTCGCTGGAAAGGAATGACTGAGGATATTATGCATAAAGATATAATCGCACCTTTCGGAATTTTTTTTTTGCGGTATGGAGATTTTGAAGGCTACTCTCACGCATCTGTTGTTATATTGCACAAGGCATTTTAGAGTGAGAAATTACCAACACTAACATTCCAATGCATTGCACTCTTTCCGAAAGCCCGTAAGTCGTGAAGTCACTTCTTAAGGTTCCCAGTTTGAGGTGTGAATAGCTGCACTACAATTGAGCGACCTCCAGGAATTCGCACTTCTAGCCAAGTCATGGGATCGTACACTTATGCCTCAGGAGAGAATTCAAGTAACGTAACTTTGCGAAAATGCGACCATACGACCTTTAGTAAGTCACACTCCAGCCTAGGTCGCAAGATTGCATTCTCATGTCTCAAGAAAGCATTCAAGTAATACCACTGTGCAAATATGTGACTATGCAACCTTGTCATAAATCTGAACTACCTCACTGGTCGCTACCTCAGCGGGGTGGCCTCTTGAAAAAATTCTTCTGCTGCATGGTCACACTACATTGCTAGGTCGATCAAATTGGTCACTTGATCGAGTGATTAAATTTGAAGAAGGGTGTTACTCATGGCATGAAAAGGGGATTCTTGCATTCCAATTTTAGAGATGAAACTATTTACCACTTGTCGCTCAACTTGTGCAGAGCACTATGTAAGATATGGGCGAAAGTCATTGCGTTTTCTGCAAGTGGAGAACATATTGCAGTGTTTTCAACCCTGAGATTATTTTTTGAGAAAAGTGGACAACTCCATTTATTTTCCCAAATAACTTCAAAGTGTCATTTTGCAAGCAACAGGGAGACTTGCCCAAATGTTCATTTGGGAGGACATGGAAGCACATATATTCAATAGGTGTAGCATCAGAGTCATTACATCATATTACAATCAATCACTTGGACATGAGGGAAACCCACCAACTGAAGCTAAGGAGACAACATCCATTCAGAATGTCTTATGTTTGTTCCCATAAGAAGATTTCTATTCTGGTGGTGGTCGGGCATGATAAGAGAGAAGTTAGGGTTTTGGTTTTATATGATGAAACTCATAAAGAACGACATGGGATATAAGATACCATTGAAGGATTTATAGCATAAGGGAGAGCATTACTCCTCTATGGATATCTTAAAAGGAGTTATATTGTTGCAACCTCTTGAATTGAAAATGTTTGAAACCACATTCATCACTGGTCTCATGAATGAAAACAAGCCCATGGGTGAGAATATATACGAGAAGGTCCAAACAAAACATCCAACGCCATATGCATTGACAATGCTGGGGCACAACAATTGACCACACAAGGGTCTAGAAGAATTGTTTGTTAATGTCATTCTTTCAAATTAGTTGATTGTAATTCCATTTTCATTCTTTGTTTGAAATTATATCTTATTAATGTTATTTGCCTGCAGGTAGGGGGAACAGAACAAATGTTGGTCTACACAAAGGGATTAGGGTTTCTCGTGGAGCTCGCATAACTAGGGTTTCCTTCAGCAAGCCAGATGGGCCCTTCCAAGTTCCAAGAACCTTTTAGTAAACTTGAAGGCACATCACCAGAGGATTAATGAATGTGAGTGAAGCACAGTGGCAGGAAAACAAGTCAGTTTCAGGACCAAGCATCTACATTGTTGTGAGATATGGGAAACAAGCATTTTAGGGTTTCCAATAACCCTCTACATCCCTCCCCTCTCTCTCTTTCATCATAATGTAAATTTCACCCACCATTATATCATCCATTATGTTGGGACTGATGTGGGCATGTAACAAGCATTCTTGGCTTGAGAAAGAAGTGGGGAAGCTCAAGAGTCAGGAGGGTAGCCGAAAGGGCATGGGGGAACATCAAGAGTCACGGTAGGTGAACAGTCACCTAACCTCTATAAATGTATCCTCATACCTCATATCCAAAGTACTTTAGCACTTGAGTTGAGGCCAATATAGATAGTTGATTTATGCTTGAGAGCTAGGGCCACTCAGCTCTTGGTAGCTAGGAGAGTGGGTTTTTAGTAGGGCTAGGGTTTTGACATCGGGCAATGGTATGAACAACCCATGTTCCACTATTAGGTATTGGCCAATTGCATGATATGTATTTGAAGTTGAAACATAATTAATAAGATGTTTTCTTTTATCTTTGGTTCTGATTCCCATGCTCACTCATGGTGGTTGTATTAGTTGTCTGGTACCTCACCATATGTGTTTGTGTCCTTTCATATATGCAAGATGTTATGTTCTGATACATAGTGGTTGCATGTATGTTTCTCTTTCAAATATGTGTTTACTTGTCCCTTGGTTGCATGTATGTTTCTCTTTCAAATTTGTGTTTACTTGTCCCTTGCCATGTCGATGACCTATTGTGGACTACTCTGCAACTGACCTCCGATATGTTCCTATTTATTATGTCTGATAGGGTTTTAGATCAATAATTTCCCTCATCATTTATCTCTTCTTATCGTTGTTGTGACTTGTTTAAACCTCTTTTTGAAATTTTTCAATCTTGGGCTGATTTTGTTTCGCTGCCCGAGCACTTCATTCTCGCCCCACTCTTGCACCTTCTCATTTGATAACTAAGAGTAGAAAATACTCATGGCGACAGCCATGCCCACATACCAGATGGGGCTCCTATCCCAAATGGTGTGAGGTCTAATTGCAACCTCACACTGGGGAGACCCCTTAGTTGTTGGCGATACATTTTGGCTCGTCAATGAATTGGCACTAGAAGGAGGTACAGTTGACAAGCTGAGCCCTCGGAGCCTGTAGTTTAGTCTCATATCTATCCATGGCTCTGACCAGAATTTTTCTCCTGGGATGTTTATCTAGTTTGTCTATTATTCGATTTTCAATCCCCCAGGAGTAGCTCCATCACTTGTCTCAATTAAAGTTTGATGGTGAGGATGGAACACTCATAACTGAGCACATTTCTAATTTCCTTGAGTTTTGTGAATCTTTTGAGATCGACAATGAGGATTTTTCTTGTGTGGTATTCTCCCTCACCCTTGAAGGTCATGCCAAACAATGGTGCCACATGTTCCCAGCAACATCCATTCATTCGTTCGAGAAACTCGTCACTAAGCTCCAAAAATCATTTGACAGGTATGATTTTCAAGATGTGTTAAAGAGGATAAACGAGCTTAGGATGAAACTTGAAAAATATTTAGAGGATTTTTCTTTCAGATTTGTGCATCTTTGCTTTGAATTTCCTGAAAGTGATGTCGACAAGGTGTATTTGAATATAAATTTTCAACAATTGGTTCTCATTTCTTTACAATATTTTCAATTAGAAACAAGTCTTGTATCACATGAGTGTCATCATAATTTCCAGATTACTAAGTGTCCAAATTCTACCCGTAATTTTGTTTTCCCTATCTCTCTGAATCTGGTACAACCTCAAGCCCTTGAGGAAGAGATTACTATTTGTGGGATTTCTCATCCTCCTCTTGACTTGTTAAATAATAATATTGTGGTCGTAAATGATTCAAACGATGAGCAGTGCTTTCTGTGAAATCGATTTGATGGTCTCGCCTTTAAATCCCTCATACAATTTTTTGATCTCGAATCTGAAAATTACATGAAATCTCTTCTAGCTGATGGAACCCCAATTGAGTCTATTCAGAATATGTCTCACTATATTCCAGGATCTCATTCACTTACACATGATGCCTTTGGTCTGGTCTCAAGTAAGGTTGACTTTTCTATCAAGTCCATGGACCACATCAGACCTGCAGATCTATCTTTCGCATTGGCAAACATAAATGGGCAGGACGTGAGTCCGAGTCCAATCGGTGCCCCTTCATCTGACCCTATGCATCCATTCTACCTACATTTATTCCATGGGTCTACTGCACCGACGATTCCTTCAGTTCATTCATAGCCTTATATTGCTCGCATTGATTGTAATCATGTACATGGGTGTGATGCTTCACAGTCAAGGGACCCAAGGTCTGAAACCCTTATGTCTGATCTTTGCCACCCTCAGTCTTTAACAAGTAAAGAAGAGGGCCATGCATCGCAGCCAGCCCAAGCTAGTTCTCTCATTAATCCCTCTTTATTCCCAATCCAAGAAGAGCCTTATGTGTCAAATACCCAACTTGATCAAACTAGTGGTTTCAACAATTCTCATTTTGCCAGAAATATATTCACTTGCGCCTCTAGTCATTATCCTACGTATCCCTTTATTGATCCTATGAATCCCACAGAATTTGATGGCCCACATTTCGAATGTTTAGGTACTCATTAGGAAGTTGAGGCACTTCAGCTTCCGCTGATGGTTATGTCAGATTCTCACGTTCCTGATGAGACCCTTGAACCAAGTTGAATTAGGGTTTCTAAAATTAGGGTTTCTCCACATCACGCTCCTCTCAACATCATCTCGCTACATGTGAGCTCATCTTGGAAATCCTCTAATTCAAGTAATGTCTCTCTGAGAAAATCTTTCCATCACCTTTAAATCTAGCCATTGTCTCAAATCTTTGTTATTGTTGTTGAGCTAGTACAGTCTGTCAACATTCACTATCAAATTATGTATTACAATATCCTATATGGGAAGGTGCCAATCGCCTGATCCCCCCTCTGTCTGACACTCTTTCGGTTGATTCAGTTCATTCTCAGGAATCTAAAGAATCTCATTTGTCGAGCTGCCGATCTATCAATATTCAAACATCTGATCCCATTTATAATATTCTCACTAAGGGTTGTATGGTCACAACCAATGATAACCACATGCATCCACCTATAAATCTTACGAATCTATTGATGTTTGATGGTGTGTCATTTGAAGTTTCACAGTTTTGGTAGGACGATGAAGCACTTCAACTTCTGCTGATAGCTATGTCAGGTCCTCGCACCCTGCATGAATCCTATGAACAATTTCAAGATAGGGTTTCTAAGATTAGGGTTTCTGCGTTTGAATTTTAGGGATCTCAGTTACACCCGGTAGAAGCCCCTCTTTTCAGGGTTATCAGGTTGATCATCCGCTACATCATGATAGGGTTGTTGATCGGATTAATCTAGCAAATTCCTTTTCTATTCAACAACATCTTGCCTTACTTTCTTTGGATTTATGGTTAAGCATAAACAGAGGTATGTCATGTCTGGATGGCTATAAATTTCACACCTGTAGTTTGGTTTACCAAGATCAGGTTGTGATTTTCCTTGAAAGGTCCTTTCTGGCTCGTTTCCCTATAAGTAGACGAGGTCTTCTTTCTATTGTGCATACTTTACAGGTAAGCATTTTATTTTTTGCACAACTCTTGTCACAAGTTCTTATTGTTTTCATCTTTGTTTTGGCAGGTCGGGAATTGTTGCGATGGCTGCATTGGAAGTTTGATTTCACATAACCCGACCTATTCTTTGGTTAAATTAGGATTTAGGGTTTAGACTAGTTAGTTTTTAGTATTTTCTTATTAGTTGGCTAATTAGAATTTTCTTTATGATTTAAATTTTTCATGCTTCATTTTTCTTTACTGTAGGTAGTTAGTTCCCTACTTATTTCTTTTTGCACTCATGTCCTTGCATTTTTTTGTTGTTGAATGGCATTCATGAAATCTCTGCATATGCATTGCACTGGTCCTTTAAACGCAATTAGTTGATTTCTTCTACACGTACCATTACATTGTGTCGTTAGCCCTATCTGTTGCATTCCATCATACACTTTCCCTGTCACGTGGCACACACTCACCTTTGACCTAGCCTGGAAATTTCCCCTATGTTACATGTCACTACATGAGCCTTCATGAACCTGAAGTCTTCAAACCTGTGATGCCGTGAATAACTTTCTCACACATTTTTCTCTTACTCCAACCTCAAAGTGCATTTCTTCGACCTCTTCACACCTATTTGTAAACCCTAGGAGAGTTTCCTGGTCACCTAGCCCTAAAACTAAAACCCTAGCCCTATGATTGTGTGAAGTTGTGATGGTTACGCCAATGGGTAGCCTCTCTTAGAGCCAGTCATCAAATTTTCATCATGGATATCTCTCATACGAGTCTAATTTATTAACAGGGAAAGTAAGAAAAAATTACCCATGGGGAACCCTCATCTGTTTGAATGACCTATACCCATAACCTCAACCTCATTCTCAGCATGGTCTTGATTGTTTCAATGACTTGTGTTCTTTGCTCACTTGGTAACTGGAAATGAGATGTGGAAGCTTGGCATAAGGGAAAACCTAGTCAGGATATGTCTTAGTTTCTGTCAAACAAGAAACAACCTCTATTTCTCATAAAATAATTTGGGATCCTTAATCCACCCTAGCGCAATGAAAGCCAAGAAATAAGTGCAAATGCACATGTAAAATAAAATGAATCAAAGTAAAGGGTAAAGGATTGAGAAAGGTTTCCTGCGTAGAGAGGTAACACAACGACTCCGTCGGGGTACTGGTAAGGCTCACTGGTAACAAAGAAACATTTGTGATTTCTTGGAGTGACTCCATCAGGGTACTATCCAGGCCCGCTGGCAATGGAGCAACACCAGAAACTTACTTTTAAAATTCTTAATACAATAAGCCCTCTGACACATTCTTCGCATCATCATCAACTACCATCATGTGTGAATTTTAATTGGGTGTTTACCGACTCGCATGACCTAGCTGAGACATGAGGGAAAGGCATATCTACGAAGGTCGATGAAATGCAAGAGGTTCCCATAGCATCTATTAGATATTTCCTTGCATCATTGAGCATGCTCGGACTACTACAAGGGTGTTAATAGAGATACTGGATTCTACCACTGGTTCGCCAATTGTTGTAGATGCCACAACACCACCCAAATATTTTGGCATATTCAAAATTTTGGGTACCCCACCACTCACCCCAAGCTTCTAGGGTTTTGATAGGACAACCAACCAGTTTCTCTCCCCGCGACCTTGCCTATCCACCCCCTTTGGTCCACCCACTCAAATGTCGTACGTTCCATCTGCACATCATGTTTTATCTTAGACATATGCCTTAGGATCACTTTAGGGTTTCGAAGGTTAACAACGTTATTAATGCATCGAGATTCTCTAATGATTTTGAAGCCCATCTTCACATAATTTGCATCGCGATTAGTAGATGTCCTATATTTGAGCAAACGTACATGCAATTTGGCTTTCCTTACGATTGACAGTATTTAGGTTTGCGTGAAACCCTAAATGGGAAAAGGTGATCCCCCTCCTATTTTGACCTAACTCGCATCTTTTTGAGAGTGCGCTTCCATTGACATTGTCAGGCATCATGGAAGATATTGTTGCATGTCATATGACCCTAGTTCCATGATTGGTTCCTCATCTCAACGTGCGTTTTAGGCTTCTTAACAAGGTTTTTTCCCCATGTATATTCAAAACCCTAGATCGTGGTAACCAATAGTCAAACCTTCGTAAATGTTTGAAGGGACTCGCTCCATGGGTGCATCACCCCTCAAGTATTATGTGATATCAATATCACCAGTAATTAATATATCCATGAAAGTGTCGGGATGTTAAGTTGGCCTCCAAACTTAAACACGCTTTTATCAACTAATATAACTTATAACATCTTAATTGGGGTCATTTATCATTCAGGCTCCTCAAATGATTAGGGTATTGATTCATTTTTACTTTCACACGAAAATGTCACTTTGGCATAATAGATTATCTTTCATCTCATCTTCTTTTTCAGGATGCCTTGGAAGCATCTCGGGCTATGCTACAATGGCACAAGTAGTCCCTTGACATGACTGCACTAAGACACTGATGCCCAGAGTTCCTTGATACATGGCATGGTGGTTGTTTGAAATTATATATGGGTTATGTTTTGGAGTGAGAGCCATCATGATGTTCTCAAAAGTCATATGGGAGGTCTCCGCACTCTTTAAATTAAAATCCATAAAATATCCAACAAACAATCCAAAGCAGGGCATGGGGATGTAAATAATAAAGGGGATGGAAAGAATATGTCATTGAAGGTGCTATTGGAGGTGCAGGGCAAAGAGAATGTTTGATCCCAACTCAGGTATTTAGATGCTAGGTGGAAGAAATGCCTCGAGCACGACCGAAGGGTCATGTATTCCATATGTGCAGTGGCTATATCTTTTCCAAAACAAATTTTGAATCAATTTTGATCATGAAAAGGCATCAAGGACTGCTTTGCATCATTAGTTTGAGGCCCAAGTTATTTATTCAACAACCTTTTAAAAATTCAACGTGCATGTCTTGTTATTCGCCAAAGTCACATATAAATTAAATCCTCTAGGGATTTGGTTCTACATCATGGCGGTTACGCTAGAACAACTCATAGATGAATGTGCGCTAGAAATAATGTTGCTTGGTATGCGCATATCACTGGAGAAGTGGCTGTTGCAGAAGTTAAATGTTGAACTGGGCTCATTCTGCAAATCGTCGTCCCTCTGGCAAGCCCATAAGTCACTAAATCCCACTCTAAGAGTAGCCAGGGAGGTGCAACTAGTTTTGCTGTGACTATGCGACCACCAGTGAGTCACATTCTAACTCAGAGTCACTGGATCGCATCTTACTTCTCAGGCAAGCCTCCAAGGTGTGCGACCTACCCGAAATTGCGACTGTGCGACCACCACTTAATGTCAACTACAGAGATGGACAACTCGAGTTGGATATGGAGCATCTTATGGTAGTTGTAGGTGAATAATTGCTTAAGTTTCCTCAGATGTTCAGCAGGCCGAAGAAGCAAACTATGTTCCTTATTAACAGCTATGGCATGATTTTAACTGCGCTCAAGAAAGTGGGTATAGAGGGAGGAAAGACATAGTTGAAATTTGAAGAGTTTGTCAAAAGAAACACAATTGTTTTGTGTAAGTGTTGTCTCTTTAACACTTCATGATCTGATCTGATTTATAAAGACTCGAGCTGGTTCTAGTTCAGAAAGACTTGTTACAGTGAAATAAGTTGAACCCTTAGTTAAAGACTTTGCAGGCCACTAGAAAGGAACGATTGAGGATATGCATAAAGATATAATCACACCTTTCAACCTTTTTTTTGCAGTATGGAGATATTGAAGGCTTCTCTCACGCATCTATTGCTGTACTGCATAAGGCGTTTTAGATTATGAAACTACCAACACTAACATTCCAACACATTTCACTCTTTCCGAGAGCCCGTAAGTCATGAAGTCACTTCTTAAGGTTCCCGGTTGGAGGTGTGACTAGCTGCACTGCAATTGAGCGACCTCCAGGAAGTCACAATTCTAGCCAAGTCACAAGCTCACATGCTTATGCCTCAAAAGAGCATTTAAGTAACGCGACTTTATGAAAATGCGATGATGCGACCTTCAGTAAGTCACACTCTAGCCTAGGTCATGTGATCGCATTCTCATATCTCAGGAACACATTCAATTAATGCCACTATGCAAAAATGCAACTATGTGACCTTGTCATAAATCACGAACTACCTCGTTGGTTGTTACCTTGGTAGGGTGGCCTCTTGATAAAGTTCTTATACTGCATCGTCGCACTACATTTCCAGGTCAATAAAATTGGTCGATTGATTGAGGGATTAAATTCGAAGACGAGTGATACTCATGACACAAAAAGGGGATGCTTGCATTCCAATTTTAGATATGAAACTATTTACCACTAGTCGCTCAACTTGTGCAAAGCACTATGTAAGATATGGGAGAAAGTCATTGCGTTTTCTATAAGTGGATAGTATATTACAGGGTTTTCAAACCTGAGATTACATTTTGAGAAAAGAGGACAACTCCATTTATTTTCCCAAATAACATCAAAATGTCATTTTTCAAGCAACAGGGAGACTTGCCAAAATGTTCATATGGAATGACATGGAAGCACATATATTCGATAGGTGTAGCATCATAGTCATTACATTATTAAAAGCAATCACTTGGACAAGAGGGAAACCCACCAACTGAAGCTAAGGAGACATCATCCATTCAGAATGTCTTATGTTTGTTCCCACAAGAAGGTTTTTATTCTGGTGGTGTCCAAGCATGGTAAGAGAGATGTTAGGGTTTTGGTTTTATATGATGAAACTCATAAAGAATGACATGGGATATAATATATCATTGAAGGAGTTATAGCACAAAGAAGAGCACTACTCCTCTATGGATTTCTTAAAAGGAGTTATATCAGTGCACCCTCTTGAATTGAATATGTTTGAAACCACATACATCACTAGTCTCATGAATGAGAAAAATCCCATGGGTGAGAATATATACGAGAAGGTCCAAACGAAACATCCAAGGCCACATGCATTGACAATGCTGGGGAAAAACAATTGACCACATAGGGGTCTAGATTAATTGTTTATTAATGTAATTCATTCAAATTAGTTGATTGTAATTCCATTTTCATGCTTTGTTTGAAATTATATCTAATTAATGTTATTTTCCTGCATGTAGGGGGAACAGAACAAATGTTGGTCTACAAAAGGGATTAGGGTTTCTCGTGGAGCTCCCATAACTAGGGTTTCCTTTAGCAAGCCAGATGGACCCTTCCAAGTTCCAAGAACCTTTTAGTAAAGTCGAAGGTTCATCACGAGAGGATTAATGAATGTGAGTGAAGCACAGTGGCAGGAAAACAACTCGGTTTCAGGACCAAGCATTTGCATCATTGTGAGATATGGGCAACAAGCATTATATGGTTTCAATAACCCTCTACATCCCTCCCCTCTCTCTCTTTCATCATAATGTAAATTTCACCCACCATTTTACCAACCATTAGGTTGGGACTAATGTGGGCACGTAAAAAGCATTCTTGGCTTGAGAAAGAAGTGGGGAAGCTCAAGAGTCAGGAGGGTAGCCGAAAGGGTATGGGGGAACGTCAAGAGTCACGATATGTGAATAATCACTTGACCTCTATAAATGTATCCTCATGCCTCATATTCAAAGTACTTTATCACTTGAGTTGAGGCCAATATAGATAGCTAATTTATGCTTGAGAGCTAGGGCCACTCACCTCTTGGTAGCTAGGAGAGTGGTTTTGCAGTAGGGCTAGGGTTTTGACATCAGGAAATGGTATGAACAACCCATGTTCCACTATTTGGTATTGACCAATTGCATGCTATGTATTTGAAGTTGCAACGTAATTACTAAGGTGTTTTCTTTTATCTTTTGCACTAATTCCCATGCTTACTCATGGTGGTTGTATTAACTGTCTGGTACCTCACCATATGTGTTTATGTGATTTTATATATGCAAGGTGTTATGTTCTGATACATAGTGGTTGCATGTATGTTTCACTTTTGAATCTTTGTTTACTTGTCCCTTGTCATGTTGGTGACCTATTGTGAACTACTTTGCAATTGACCTCCAGCATGTTCCTGTTTATTATGTCCAATGGGGTTTTAACTCACTAATTTCTCTCATTGTTTATCTCTTCTTATCATTGTTGTGACTTGTTTAAACTTCTTTCTGCAATTTGTCAACCTTGGCCTGATTTTGTTTCGCTGCCCGAGCACTTCATTCTCGCCCCACTCTAGAACCTTCCAAGATCCGAAAACATTCATGGCAGTAGCTGGGCCCACATACCAGATGGGTTAATATCCCAAACGATGTGAGGTCTAATTGGGACCTCATACCAGGGAGACCCCTTAGTCGTTGGCGGTACATTTTGGCCCGTCAATAGAGGGGAAACACAATTGATTTGGATCCTATGTATAGATCTTATCCTTAAACCACAAAGAGATTTTTTTAAGTTCATTCATGCCATCTGGACCTTTTTTTGGCATGTGTCTTCGAAGAGTATCCATTTTGCACATATAAATGTAGCCTTATAAACCTACTTTTGTGGTTTCTATTGACAAACTAACCAATTACAAGAAATTTTGCAAATTTGAAAAGACTGTATTGTTTTGTTTAAGATCATAGAGTTTTGATAAGATTCAAACACATATATTTTTTTATTTAAGATTAAACATCTTTGATAGGTTCAAACAATTTTATTTCTTTGTTTAATATAATGCAACTTTGATAAGGTTCAAATTAAATCGTACCATGTCCACTAAAATGGATTAAAAAATTCAGGGGTCAGAATTCAAGTTGATCACTAACCATTTTATATGTCAATTATTTCCCAGTGAAAAGGAGGGTTCTTCCATCGAATTAAATTTGTATTCCAGAGTTATAGTAATCTTACTAGACTGGTTCAAAATTGGCAAATAAACATGGTTTATCTTGACATTAAGCCAATTGGGCCTCCTACTCTACCAAACTACAATCTTAGTCCACTATTCAGCTTTCCCTAACTACTTCAGGCTGAAGGAACCAAAAACCATGAAGCCTCCAATCAATTGCAAATACACAAAATTTTCAAGAATGGCACCCTAATAATGTATCATCAACACACAAGATAATTCATTAAGTATTGTACTTAGTGGGGCAACAATAATTAGTACTTTAGTTATGCATTGTATTTTCACACTAACATTTCGTTTGGCTGAATTCAAGGATTATGTGCATGGTAAAGACATGTAATTTTGGTTTGAACCCTATCGTTGATGATTGTTTATCTTTGTGGTTTGATGATTAGATGTGGAGATGAAAAGCCTAGTGTTCCATAGAGACGCATCCCCCCCACCTGGGAAATGTGTCCATGCGCTTCCTTGTGCTGAAAGCACGTGGGAACATTTATGGGATGTTTCACCATGTCCCCAAAAATTGAAAACACGAGGAAACTTGAAAGGGGGACGTTCCTCCCAAAAAAAGGAAAATTTTTCTACGTTTCCAAAAAAACCTCAATGTCAAATTACAAAAACAAATTCCAAATCCCTAGATATATTATAAATATACTATGAATCGATGGGAGGGGAAGGGATTTTTTGGTTATTTCATATTTGGGCATTGCCTTGAGAAATTATGCTCATTTTTCATTTTATATGTTCTTATGTTATCTACTTTTCTATTTCAGACTTTAGTTGTAGACTTTAGTTTATTTTGAACATTGATATATGATATATTAGACTTGACTCTATAAAAATTTGAATCTTGATATATCAAACTTGACTTTTATTTCAATATTCAGTATTCACACTTGGAACTTCAATATGGTTTAAACATTTATTTTCATTGTACAATGTTACAGTTACATGTATGCTTGTATCATGCTTTTTGTTTTAAATTTGTTTCAGTTATATGATTCATCAATTTATCCTTCATGATGTTAGTGTTATATAATGATAAAGACAATTATATTATAAAATTTCAATGATATATTTATAATGTTTTAGTAGTTTACTATTTTTTTTGGGGTCCCTTGTGTTAAAGTCAGAGACGTCCCCCCATGTTTGCTAAAAATTGGTGGGGAGATTTTGCATAGGCCGGTCCTGCATTTCCCCACTCCCCTATCCCCACATCACAAAAAATTGGCCAAACACTAGAAAAATGTCACTTTCAAGGTTGTTCAGGGTTCATTATTTTATCAATAAACTAAAAGGTATGGCTTACACATCGGATGTATAAATAATTAGAGAAGTGCACATAATGCGTAGATTGTACTAGATAACACACCATACCACTTGAGAACCTTCAATGTTTATTTTGACTTGGGGAATTTCTAGGCTCAATCATAACACCATGCTTAGTAGGCACCCATACTCACTATGGCTTGGAAAAACCATATTGGCTACTTAAACTCTGAATCTAGAGGGATCAAATCCCTCCTGGTGTAAATTTTTCCATGATTTTTTTCATCTTAAAAAGGTTTCCACCTTGAGGGTTTTGATCCCTCTCTATTCATGATATATCACGAGTTGAGAATAATCTTAGTTGGTATTCATATCAAATGGTGCATCTCAACTCCATATTAAATAGAGAAGTAATTACACATTTTCCTTGTATTGGGTTATAGAAATTACATCTCAGTGCAATGAATTTTTATTGCTACAATTTCTAATTTTACTAATAACAATTGTGATGACCTTGGAAATTCTCTACACAAGCTCAACACTAATTTTCCAAAAGGAAAAAAGCACAGGTAAAGCCATTTTAAGAAAGGGCTTAGTGAGCCACGAGTGTTAGCTCAATTGGTCGCGTTCCTGTTGCTAAAGCACCTCACCAACTGGAGGTCACAGGGTCAATTCTCCTTGACGCCCTCGTGGTTTGTTAGGATATTCCGACACATAGGATATAGTTAAGTTCAACTTGGTCTAGTATAGAGTTAGGTTAGAGTTAGGTAAAGTGTGTTTCTTTACCGTTGTACATTTTGTAACTTACAATCCGACGGTCACGATATGTAGTGATCCGACGGTTCACTCTCACCTCGGTATTACCGACACTTGATCCGTGGCTTGACACCCGATTGGTCCATGAGTTCTATTTAAAGCGCATGGAGGGTCATTGTTCGGGCAATCCGTGCATGAGAGAAGCTTATGTAAATTTTCATTCTTTGATTAATAAATTGCCTGTAGTACCCACGTTGGGACAGGCCGTGGACTGTTTTCCTCCTTGCACTCTGAGGGTTTTAACCACGTCAAAAATACTGGTGTATTGATTTGAGATCTGGTTGTGAGCGGTGTCCTTTTGGTATTCTTTCTGTGGAACTTACCCTGTAAATTCCTACATGGTATCAGAGCTATTTGAGGGCCGCGTCCGTTGGTGATCCAAATCTGAAGCTGGTAGAACTGCATGCGGCTGTCGTTTCCTAGATCTGCTGTTTCTGACTGCTTTCGGGCCGAGAGGACTGCTCTGTTGCGTTCGGAGCATCTGTTCCAGTGAGGAACCCCTTTCGTTTCACGCGAAAAGGTTTCCGGTAGCCCTAGCTGCGTCATTTTTCAGATCGGGAGGTATACAGTGTTTTTTTGCAGTTTACTGTTATTTTCTCTCTGCTTATTTCGGTCTCAGTTTATTTAGCCTTTTTTTAACCGGATCTATACCTTTCATTTCTGCGTATGCTCTTTGCCCTGCGACTCTGTGCGATCTGGGCAAATCAGAAACAGAAAGGAAGGATTTTTCTCATGCGTATGCTCTTTTCCCTGCACCTTAGTGTGATCTCGGAAAATCAGAAACATTGAGAAAAATATTTAGTTTTTCGGCTAAAGCTAACTTTGAGATTTTTTTTTTAAATTTCTAGTTTTTTTTTGCTAAAGCTAACTTCGAGCCGTAAGGTTCGTTTTTCTTTGCATATTCGTGTTGGGTTTTGTGTTTTGTAGGGAAAAAGAGCTTTCTCAAGGCAAGCACGCAAACCAAGGCCCCCCCCCCCCCCCCCCTCTCTCTCTCTCTCTCTCTCTCTCTCTCTCTCTCTCAAATTTTTTGTATAGATCAATTGGTTCAAAGCTATTTTAAGAGAGTAGAGGTCTTGGGTTCAAGTCTCCATTTTGTGGGGGCGGATTTTTTCATTCCCGCACATTCGCGCACTTTGCCGGCAACGTCAACATTTTTTTTTCAAAAAGCCATAACTTCTTCATCCGGAAGCCTTTTTCAGAGCCGTTTTTTTTAAAACCGCCTATTTTTTCGAGATCTATCCATTGGAACACTTACTTTCAGCATCTTCAGCTTCAGTTTTTTTTTAAATGGAAAGTCCATGCCAAGTCATTCTTGACAGCACTAACTACTTCCAATGGGTAGCCTACATGGGAGATTTACTTAGAAGTAAAGGTCTCTACAGAATAGCCACAGACCAAGAGAAGAAACCAAAAGATGAAGACAAGGCGGCAAAATGGGAAAATAGACAAGATCAAGCACGTGGTTTGATAGGGATGTCTGTTTCTCCTGATCTTAGATTCCACATTGCAGAACTTGAGACTCCTCATGAAGCATTAGAAAAACTTGCTAAAGTTTTTGGAATTAAAAATGAAATTAGAGCCCATCAACTTGAAAATGAGTTGCTTACTTTGGATCCTAATAATTTTTCTTGCATTGAAGATTTCTTGTCCAAATTCAAGACCCTTAGATATCTCTTGGAAGGTGTTAAAGTTAAGAAAGAAGATGGTAACCTCATTTATTCCATCCTTACTAAGTTGGGACCAGCCTACTCTGTATTTGTTTCCACTTTCCATTCTACAAGGGAAGCTTTCATTTGTCAAGGACAAGAATACAAGGCCCCTTCCTTTGACTCCTTTTGTGATTCCTTAATAAGAGAACAAGAAAAACTCTTACACCTTGGTCTTCTTAATCTTGGAAATTCTTCCACGAAAGCGTTAGCCGCCCAGCAGCAACCAAATTCAAAGAATCCTAAGAAGTCATATCCTCAAAAGAATGGTCCTAAACCATCTCAGCCTCAAAATGAAAGATCATTTCAGCAAAATGATAAGACCAATAAAAACAAATGGAAGAAGTCTGATAGACATTGTAACTTTTGTAATCGAGATGGCCACTTAGAATCTAAATGCTTTAAGAAGATGGAAGCCTTGGAAGCCGCAATGAAGAAACATAACATCCATGTGGAGCCTACTTCAACTTCAACTTCCGGAATGGCACTTTCTGCATGTCATTATCAATCATCTCAGTCTGGTTATGCATTAAATGTATCTTCTTCTTCTTCTCATTCTCATGAGTGGCTCATTGATTCTGGAGCCTCTTGTCACATGGCCAAAAATCAAGCCATGTTTTCTTCTTTAAATGATTGTAACACCAAAAATATATATATTGGTGATGATAGATCTCTTAATGTTGTAGGGACTGGAACTGTTCATCTAGACAATGGTCAGTTTAATGATGTATTATGTGTTCCAACCTTATCCTGCAACCTTCTATCTGTCTATCAGATAACTCATTCAGGTGAAGGTAAAATTGTTGAATTTTCACCTCATGATGTTGTAATCAAGGATCTAAAAGATCCTAAACAGATTCTAGCTACTGGTCTTGCTGATGATTCCAAAAGGTTGTATAAGTTTCACAACTTTGGGTCATCCAATCTTCCCTCAGTATTTGTTGCTCATAATGATGAAGTGAGCAAACTTTGGCATGAGCGATTTGGTCACTTAAACTATCGCTCCCTTCAGCATCTATGTAAAGAAAATATGGTGACAGGTCTTCCTATGGTATCTTGCAGAGATGGTGTTTGTTCCGGATGTGTACTCGGAAAACATCATCGGGACAGTTTTGACAAACGTGCCTCTTGGCACGCCTCAGCCCCTTTACAGCTTGTGCACAGTGATTTATGTGGTCCTCTTCCTGTTGCTTCATTCTCTGGCTGCAAGTACTTCGTAACTTTCATTGATGATTTCTCCAGACGCACTTGGGTATACTTCTTAAAACTCAAGAGTGAAGTATTTAACACTTTTTTGGCCTTCAAAGCCTTTGTTGAAAAACAATCTGGACATCAAATTCTTAAGCTAAGAACTGATAATGGTGGAGAATATGTTAAAAACACATTCATCAACTTTTGCACCGAAAATGGAATTCAAATGCAACATACTGTTCCATACACTCCACAACAAAATGGTGTAGCTGAAAGGAAAAATCGCACCTTAAAGGAAATGGCTAATTGTATGCTGCAATCTAAAGGACTCAGTCTTAGTTTTTGGGCCGAAGCAATTAATTGTGCAAATTATATAATCAATCGCACTCCTACTAAGGTTCTAGAGAATATCACTCCAGAAGAAGCTTGGAGTTCCATTAAACCAGATGTAAGTCACTTTCGTGTGTTTGGAAGTGAAGCATGGGCCCATATTCCAGATGAAAAGCATAAAGCTTTAGAACCTAAGAGTGAGAAATGTACTTTTGTTGGATATTCTGAAGATGTAAAAGGTTATAGACTTATTCCATTTAAGTCCAAAAATGTTATCATTAGAAGAGATGTAAAATTTGATGAAAATAAATCGGCCTGCGAGCCTAGTCCGGCGGATGTGCCACCTCTTCCTATCTCTTCTACTTTTGAAAACATTTCTTCTTCAGATGATGAAAGCGAGGATGATAATCCTCCCCCACCTTCTCAGGATCCTCAACTTCCAAGATGGGTCCGTGCTACTCGGGATGCAGCAGGTGATCTTGCCGGTGATCCTACAGATCAGCGACGTACACGTTCTCAGTTTGAAAGAGCCTCTTCTTTACTGGCTCAAGCTCCAGTAAATCATGATCCTGACACTTTTGCAGAAGCTTCAGGCCATCCACATTGGGAAGCAGCTATGAATGAAGAATATCATTCATTGATGACAAATGATACATGGGATCTTGTTCCTCTACCAAAGGGACGCAAACTTGTTAGATGTAAATGGGTTTACAGAACCAAGTATGGACCAGATGGGAAAGTTGATAAACATAAAGCTCGTCTCGTTGCCAAGGGCTTTTCACAGGTTGAAGGCATTGACTACACTGAAACCTTCTCCCCTGTTGCCAAAATGAACTCTATCCGCCTTGTTCTTTCCCTTGCTGCCTCTTTAAAATGGGAAGTCCATCAGATGGATGTTAAATCTGCCTTCTTGCATGGGGACTTGCAGGAAGAAATCTATATGGAACAACCCATTGGCTTCATACAAACAGACTCCAGCCTTGTTTGTCGACTTAAGAAATCCCTTTATGGCCTCAAGCAAGCTCCTCGGGCTTGGTATGCCAAAATGGATAGCTTTCTTTTAGAATCTGGCTTTTCTAGGTGTCATTCTGACAATACTGTCTACACCAAGAAAGTGGGCAACTCTCTTATCATCCTTGTTCTTTATGTTGATGATCTTATTCTTACTGGTAGTGATCCCAACCTTATAAACCATGTGAAGTCAAGCCTTAAAAAGAAATTTGAAATGACAGACTTAGGCCACTTACACTATTTTCTCGGTCTTCAAGTCTTGCAATCCCAAGAGGGTATTTTCCTTTCCCAGTCCAAGTATGCTTGTGATATTCTTCGTCATTTTCACATGGAAGACTGTAAGCCAGCCCCTTCTCCCTTTCAGTCTGGAGTCAAACTTTCAGTCTCTTGTACTTCTCCTGAAGTTGATGCTACCTTATACCGTCAACTTGTCGGAAAACTCTTGTATTTAACCCATACTCGTCCTGATCTTTCCTTTGCTGTTGGCCTTGTTGCTCGTTTTATGCAAAACCCCCGTGAAAGTCATTGGAAAGCAGCTAAAAGAATACTTCGTTATGTTCGAGGTACAGTACAGTTTGGGATTCATTACAGTGCCAAAGCAGCTCCTCTGTTAGTTGGTTTCACTGATTCTGATTGGGCTGGTGACCCTGATGATCGGAAGTCTACTGCCGGTTATGTCTTCACTCTTGGTTCAGGACCTATTACATGGGCTTGTAAGAAACAGGCTGCAATTTCTCTTTCGTCAGCAGAAGCAGAGTATCGTGGTGCCGTGGAAGCTAGTAAGGAAGCCTTGTGGCTTCGTCAGATCCTATCAGAGTTTGGCTTTGAGCAGCAGCATCCAACCACACTTTGGTGTGATAATCAAAGTGCCATTCAGCTATGCAAAGATCCAGTCCAGCATCAGCGCAGCAAACACATTGAACTACACATGCACTTCATCAGAAAGCTCATTCATGACCATGTTCTTGAAGTGCAATATTGTCCAACAGATGATCAGGTTGCAGACATCTTCACAAAGGCTCTCACAGAGGCGAAGTTCACTAAACTTCGATATATGCTTGGAGTTCAGGAAGTTGTCACTAAGGGGGGATAGGCTCTAGTGCCTCCTTCCTCCTCCTATTGTGTCATATTTGTAAATCCTTCAATCCTATCCCAAGTTGTTCTTAAGGGGGGATGTTAGGATATTCCGACACATAGGATATAGTTAAGTTCAACTTGGTCTAGTATAGAGTTAGGTTAGAGTTAGGTAAAGTGTGTTTCTTTACCGTTGTACATTTTGTAACTTACAATCCGACGGTCACGATATGTAGTGATCCGACGGTTCACTCTCACCTCGGTATTACCGACACTTGATCCGTGGCTTGACACCCGATTGGTCCATGAGTTCTATTTAAAGCGCATGGAGGGTCATTGTTCGGGCAATCCGTGCATGAGAGAAGCTTATGTAAATTTTCATTCTTTGATTAATAAATTGCCTGTAGTACCCACGTTGGGACAGGCCGTGGACTGTTTCCCTCCTTGCACTCTGAGGGTTTTAACCACGTCAAAAATACTGGTGTATTGATTTGAGATCTGGTTGTGAGCGGTGTCCTTTTGGTATTCTTTCTGTGGAACTTACCCTGTAAATTCCTACATGGTTAGGGTATTCTATTTTGTCCAGTAGCATGCGATCTCTTTGGGTTGAACTATCCAGATTTTCCTCAGAAAAAAGGGGGTAAATGATATAATCCCTTTAATCCTAGAAATGGCATGCTTATCCATAAGGATGTTGAATGATTCCATCTGTGCATCTTCATGCAATGATTTTTCGATTGTTACAATTTATAATTTTACTAATAACAATTATGATGACCATGGGAATCCTCTACACAAACTCAACCCTTCTCATCCCAAAGGAAAATAAACTCAGGCAACGGCATTTAAAAAATGGGGTCAATGATAAAAGCCTTTTAGTCTTGGAGATGGCACACCTATCCATATGGATGTTGAATCATTCCATTTGTGAGAGGAGAATATTGTAAACTATTTACTGTGTCTTTTGGAATAAACAGATCTTAGAATCCTCAATCAAACTGATAGATGAATGCCTCCTCTACAAAAAATTCCTTGCAAGGTATTAATTAAAATAATTATTTTCAATAACATCAAGGGTTAGTTCAATTGGTTGAGTTTTTGTTGCTAAAAGTACCTCACTAAAGGGAGGTCACGGGAAGAATACCATAAAGAACAATATAAAATATTTTTGAGATATTTTAAGCCTCCATCTAGGATAAGGACTCCATTATAAGGTGTTCTGCATCATATATGGGAGCTACAGATTATATCATGGCCAATGAATGAAAAAGGACCTTAGGCATAAAACAAGATTTTCTCATGTTTAATGTCCATGAACAAGATATTAGAATGGGAATATGGGCATAATTAGTATGTTTTGCATAATAAGAATGGGTTTTATGGCTTCTACAATGGATAGGGAAGGAAAACAAGATCCTTAGTCCCTAAGGAAAACTTGTCTAGTTCAATGAATGTGAATAAGGCCTCAAACCACCACACATATCCTATCTAAGATATATCTATCTTCCAGATGTGTTATGGATGCTATTTGAAGGTTTTGTGTGCCATAGTTAGGTTTTGGAGCCTCTATTTTTGGCCTCAATATCATTAGGAGGAGTTTTGCACTGTGTATGGCACTTGGGGCCTTAACCATGGTCCCGAAAGGGTCATAAGTTGCTTGGGTCATATTTGAATCTTCCCATGATCAATCTTCTTGAATGAGTATATGAATTACCACATCATTGGACATATCTATGGGATATTTGGCCTCTATGGGTGATATTTGTCACCATTGGTATGGTTTACATAATAAGGATGGGTCTCGGGGAATGTACTATCTCAAGGGCGGGAGAAAAGAGGTCCTTAGGCCCTAAATAATTTTTTTAGTGTTAAAGGAATATGAGGTAACCCTCAAACAACCAAATTGTTATAGACATATTTGGGCACTGCAACCCCAACCATATATGTCCATAAGCCAAGGGCTTCTAAGTCCCTAAAAGTGTTGTTTCATACCCTAAAGGAGCAAGGTCATCTGATTACATTATATCCCAGAAGTTCTCCATGAAAACTACTCAGAACTAGTCAAAGCAGGACCATACAGACTGCCCAGTGCTAATGGTGCGATGCATCTCACCTGCCACATGCAAAAGGTGTGATGCATACTAGAAATCCCTTATGTAGGGTGCGATGAGTGAGAGCAGGCAAATGGCACAAGCATTTTGCTAGGTGGAGACCTTGAGAATCTTCTAGAAGCTGCTAATTTGACACTTGCCTCTCTGAATTCACCCAAGGATGAGTAAAAGATCATGAAATCTCCAAGTGGAACCAGGAACTATCAGAGAGATGACACTAATCAAAATCCCAGAAGCTGATTCACCCCCCTGCAAACATCTATATATGGATCGCTCATCCCAGAGATCCAAAGGCTGGAATTTTGTAATTTACAAGGAAGTGTTGTTGGTTTCTCTTTGAAGACATTTTTGGGTGATATTTCTTTGTATGAGGTGAAGAGGCCTTTCATGCTGGGAGGATGGCGCTAGGTCAAATCAAGTGGTTGTAATCCTCTCTTCTACTACTTCTATCAATAAAGCTATTTGAGTTTTCCTCCATATTCTTGTGTATCTCTGAATATTGTGTTGATATATGCATTTGTATGGTCAATATATATCTGATCCTATATTGTTTATGGTGATATATCTTTGTGATTTGATGGTATTATGCTACTTTGACTCTACAGGTGCTCTTTGAAGTGGGAAAGGAAGGAGTGGCGAGATTTGTCAAAGGGGAAAGGAAACAAGCAAGGAGCCAAGCGAAAGACTGAGGTTGTTACTCTCTACTTCTTTCTCAGCTATCTCTCGTAAAGGAAAACACAAGTGACTTTAGTTTGTTTGTTTCTAAGATAGCTACCCTTCTTAGTGGGACTAGCAAGTCTGAATAGACACTAGTTTTCCCGGTAACAAAATGGCGACTCTACTAGGGAGCGAATAGTTTGATTGCTTGTCTCTATTTGTTTGCTTCATAAACTATAGACGGAGCTTGAAGTTAAGCTAGATAGCCTTCGAACTGCATTTTCTATGCAAGTGAAAAGTAGATCCATGCTGCTTCAGTTAATCTCTAGGTTTGTTTATGAACTAAAAAACTGACTTGCAAACATCCTAAGTTCCCTAGAGGTAGCTCAAGTAACCTCATTAGATCAGCCCCTATACTTTGTATTTACTGACTATCATTAGCTCGGCCTAAAGCCCTAAACTAAGGTGCAAACTATGACCAAAAACACAGTTAAAGTCTCGTCCCTTGACCATTGCACTGTCTCCTTTTGGAAGACTGGATGCATTGCGCCTCCCATGTGCAGTAGGTGGGATGCATCCCTATTTCCCTGTGTTACGGGTGTGATGATCAGGTAAGACTGTTTCTACCTCCAGATTTTGGTTTTTCCTTCACTGTCTGTAGCTTTATTCGAGGGTTTTGCTGTCTGTCATCAGTAGACCACTGTTTAAACCCCATTCCTTTGCATTATTCAGCCTCCAGTATACAAATAATTGTGAATGTTTTGCCATTTACAGTTCTCCTTTACAAAATAGTAACTTAATCGAACTGTCATCTTTTGATTTGAAAGTGTCACAAGTGTCATTTTCAGTCAAATAAAATAATCCTCCTCTTTTTGATAGTCAATTACATTGTTACTCTTGTATTTGATCTGAATTAATAGTATTTAAAGTGTCGAAAGCAATTTCAATTCAAAATCGCAAAGTGTCCTCTTCTCTTCCTTTCATTTTTTTTGAAAAATAAAATCGTTAGTAGTGTCGCTTTGAAAGAAGAAATAATTTAGATTTGTATTGAACATTCTTTTTGTCATTCATACATTAAGAAAGCGGAAAACAAATACATGCATGTGCATTTTCATTTAGACTGCTTGTTGATTTTGATTTAGGACAGTGCATCTAGTGTGTGCTCTCTGCTCTATGTTGAAAGGATTTCTCTTCTCTTTCCTTAGTAGCTAGGATTTTCATTGCAAAAAGAAGAGTAAACGACTATTTATCATCTTAGATTGCATATTTAGGAGTTGTATATCTACATCACGCGGTGAACCTTATAGGAAAACTTCCTAAGAAAGACCAACTATAAAATAAATTCAATGAACATAAAAACACTTTGGAACCTAACGCACAACATCTAGAAGTCTAGGCTAGATACGTATTCTGGCGTCGTAAATCTTGGTAACTGTCACTTTCATCGTAGGTTGGGTGATTCCTCCTCTCTGAGACGATAATTGCCAATATAGACTTGTGCTCCCACGTACCATTGAGTATATATTGGGAGACCACAATAGGCTATATCCTTTATCCTTAGGAAGCCGTGTCTGCCGCCCTATCGAATGAAATGCACTGAACATAGCATTCGGGAAGATTGACTGCCGTACCGTAAAAAGTATTCTGCAGTTTTGCGATTGATTTGGTAATCCTTCTGTCTAGATTTCCAGAGTAGTCTCTTTCGTTCCTTTTTAGACTCCTTAAAAGAAAAGGTCCATCTGAGTACTTGTCACTTCAGGCTCATTAAAAATTGAAGGTGACTAGAGTCATCTTTAGCTTTTTCTCGACTCTTAAAAATTGAAAAAACAAGTTGTGTCAAAGCGTCTAAAATTTATTTTAAACGGAATAATGTCATTGTTGCCTCGTTGATCTTAGGTTGAGAAAATGGAGTCCACCAATCAAGGATTTCCCCTTCGGGGAAATCCTAGTCCTTTCTCCTCCTGGGGAGATGTTGGTGCACCTCATATGGCCACATTGTCCCTTCTAGGATTGACAATTGGCCTACTAGTATGGCTTTTCTCGACCTCTTTCGTCCAAAGCACTGTGATTCCTGAGAAATCAAATCAGCAACTAGATGATACTAGAGTTACCCCCCAACCTTTTACTTCATTTGTTTCTCCCTCTCCTTCTTCCTCTTCACTTGGTGAAGCTAGTAAAACTAAAAACCAAGTAACTGAGAAGAAGAAGAAAGGGAAGGAGAAGAAGAAGAAGGAGCCAACCGCAAAAAGGGGCAATCGTACATCATCTAATGAAAATCCACACACTGCACCATCCAAACCTAAATCTCCATGTGTCATCTGCAAAGGGGACCACTATCATTGATATTGTCCTTGCATCCCACAGATCTTAAGGGACTGGTCTCCCCAATTGCACAATCCGGTGTCGTCAACCTCTGATGATCATGTTGAGAGCACACTGTCAACTAGTGAAAACGAAGTCACCGGACAGAAAGGAAAATCTAAATTTCCTTGCAAACTCTGTGAAGGAAATCATGCCCTCCACCGTTGTCCCTTCCTGGAGAAAGCTAAAAGAGTCTTGGATAACCATCCTGCATCACTGTAGCGACTTCCTCCTGGATACAAGAAACTTTTGCTAAGTCCATTACTAGTTGAAAATCCGATAGACACACCTTTGTTGTCATTCGAAGCACCTATCATTGAAGATAAACCCTCTGATTCCACATTGGACCAAAGTCAACAGGTCGAGATGGCAGTCGACCCCATCTTGTCTTCAGAGGATACAGTGACCAAGGAGAATGGGAACGACACCGTTCAAATTCTTTTCATAAACATAGACTCCGACGAACATGGGGGAAATATACCCATTCCTTTACCGCAGGAAGGAAGTTCGTCAGAGATGTATCTGGCCATTTATTCGGTCCCACCTCCAAGCAACCTAGTCGTCTCCTTCTATTGGAATCTACTAGGCAAACCCCGTCTACCATCTAATGTACCCTTTTGAATCATAGTGCAAACTTACAGAATGGTCATGGTGGGTACCATCATAGATGAAGGGGCTTATGTGAGTATCCTTTCCTCAACTACTTGGAAAGTTCTTGTTTTGCCATCACTTTTTTCTGAGATGCGAAATCTGACAGGCTTCGACAAAGGAACCAGTCGACTGTTAGAGATCCTTCCAAATTTGCCTATAACTTTGAGAAGGAAAACCGTTTATCTGAACTTAATGGTAGTCCAAGGACCTTTAGATTACAATCTACTCCTTGGGTGTGACTACATTTATAGCATGGGAGCTATTGTTTCCTCACTCTTTCGAGTGATGTGTTTTCTGCATGAAGGCAGAGTGGTCCAGCTCGTAGACTAGCTTTCATTCCCCGGTTCACACATAGCTAATAGTCAAATGCCATCCCTAATAGGTCTTTTTTCGCAAGGAATGTCTCATCAATCTCCAGTCCGTCCACCTGATGAGCGCGAGTGATTCGGTGGTTGTGACTGAAACCCAAGGGGCAAGCACCCTGGTCTGCTTTGGCAGGAAAATTTCAAGTATAGGGTAGGTTTCCGTAAAGGATATATAACTAGTCTGACACACCCATCTGTTTAGGAAAATGCGATTAGACCGGAATAAGATACCTCCATCAGAAGGTATGCCTTTCTCGACAGAACAAATGTTTTGTCTACAAATTGAAGGGTAACCTGGAAACTCTACTTCGCTATACCTGGGGGCATGCAAACCTTTTTGCATGAAAGTGAAAAGCGACCATTTATTTTCTTAGTTTGTAGATTCTTAACCCTTTAAATTCGTAGGATTGGTCATTCCTATCTTACATAATAAAAGGAGTCAGAGAAAAATTTCGAATGGTGCAAGCTCCCTAGAAAATGAACCTATCGATGAGACATCCTTATTATATGACTGGCACGAGCAATTTTACGCAAAGTTCAAGCTCGTTAAAAAATAAACCTAGCAACGAGCATATGTTCCACCGGAGTTTAAGCTTGTTAAAAAATGAACCCGCCTCCGGTAAATAACCATTGCATTATTATCAGCTTTTGAGCCTTGGTCGTGTTCTTACCATCACCTCCACTCTTTTTTGCCGATCATACGCCTCCATTTGATTGTTTACCCCTTTTGAGGGACAACTACGAAAAGTGATCCTATTAGCCTCCTTCTTTACACTGTTGTGATTGAAAAGTTCCAAACTTTACCTGGAACCAGCTGCAATCCGAAAACATCACTCGTTCCTCAAGAAACGAGTCTCCTTTAAGCTCTTTTCATATAACTCGTAAAATATGAAAAGATTGCTGAGCAATTGGCCTCTCCACCTCATTAAAGTGATTGGATGTGCCATCCCTCCTCTAGATTTTAATCTTTTTGGACCTGATGGATTATTACACAAAAAGATTGAGCGTTTGTCTTGTTCGGCTTGTTAAAACTATCGAAAAGTCATCCCTTTCACATTGTTTTATACTTTTTCGGACTTAAGGGATTATATTACGAAAAAGGAATATTGGAGTTTCCTTTCCATCTCTTTTTAGACTCTCTAAAATTGAAAATAACCGAGTTATCCTTGACTTTAAACTCGCTAAAACAATAGTGACAAACTTGTCCATTCAGATAAGAGCAAGTTTCACTGTCGCTAGGCTCGTTAAAACATAGCGACAGGTATAACCGAAGGGAAAATTATAGAACAAGCATATGTTATTCTCCTCAAGCTTGACAAAAATAAAGAGGTACTGGTCAGAAATGACTGGGGAAAATTGGGAAGAAAACTTGAAGAAACTTTATTGGTAGCAGGTCACTCTTGAACATGACACTTTCACTCCATCACCGTGATTGAGTCGGGTTGGGTTATTCCGTTCAGTGGTCATATCACCATTGGTCCACTGTACCATCCACTTTTGGGGTTAATGCTACCAATCCATTTCAGTGTCGTCGATATGTTCAAGAGAAGTTGCTCAGAGAATTTACCTACCCAGCTTGTGTCTCATCTGCCACAATACCTTCACGCTTCATTCTTTCATGACCGCCACCCTGAACCTTGTATCATCAGATCGTTTTCACCTCCACAAAATCATTTGATCCTTTCCATGTCGTAGATGTGGAATTCATTAATGCCCTCCTACGATGGGTCACTTCTTGTCGACATCAGCTCATTATCCAAGAAGTCAACCTAGGAACAACCCTTTTAGTACTTTGAAGCTTTCATGCCTCAATGGAAAGTTTCTCACTTCCAGTGACAGGTTTACATCAATGGCCTTCGACCAAAATATTTTGCATGGTGTTCGACATCGACTCATGTATTCACACCACGTGAATTATACTGCAGTACCTTGAGGGTCATTATCATCATCGGTGATTCCTCTCACGCTTGTTAACAGCTTAATCATTGGCTATAATCAGGCGATGTCTTTCCATGTTCAACCTCAGAACATCTTTTCTCATAGACTGACTTGTACTTTTGGGTGAAGATTGAACGAGTTTTAAAGACCTGAAATCTAGTTTCATCCATTTGGGCTGCGATATATTCAGGAAAATAAAGACATCAAATGTACATCATTGCTGCACAGATAATCATCCAAACCAAAGGATGATGGCTCTACCAGAATCATTAGTCTGCCACACAGACGATTGTCTGTCCTATGTACATGAAAATGAATTTATAAAGTTGAGCATGGGAATGCCCGCCTCAGCTAGATAATGAAAATATTATGAAGATAATGTATTGTATTGTATCTTATTACAGGTCACTTTCCAGTTCCAAAAAACCTCGGATCCTCATTATAAAGCATTTCACCCGACATCAGAAGATTTATGACCTCATACTTTAGGGGGCAACTGTTATAGAAATATTTGAGCACTGCAACCCCAATCATATATGTCCATAAACCAAGGGCTTCTAATTCCCTAAAAGTGTTGTTTCATACCCTAAAGGAGCAAGGTCAACTGATTACATCATCTCCTAAAAGTTCTCCATGAAAAACTACTCAGAACTAGTCAAAGCAGGACCATACAGACTGCCCAATGCTAAGGGTGCGATGCATCTCACCTGCCACATCCAAAAAGTGTGATGCATACTAGAAAGCCCTTCTGTAGGGTGCGATGAGCAAGAGCAGACAGATGGCACAAGAAGTTTGCTAGGTGGAGACCTTGAAAATCTTCTAGAAGCTGCTCATTTGACACTTACCTCTCTGAATTCGCCCAAGGATGAGTAAGATATCATTAAATCTCCAAGTGGAACCAAGAACTATCAGAGAGATGAGACTAATAAAAATCCCAGAAGTTGATTCACCCCCCTGCAAACATCTATATATGGATCCCTCATCCCAGAGATCCAAAGGCTGGAATTTTGTAATTTGCAAGGAAGTATTGTTGGTTTCTCTTTGAAGACATTGTTGGGTGATATTTCTTTGTATGAGGTGAAGAGGGCTTTCATGCTGGGAGGATGGCACTGGGTCAAATCAAGTGGTTGTAATCCTCTCTTCTACTACTTCTATCAATAAAGCTATTTGAGTTTTCCTCCATATTCTTGTGTATCTCTGAATATTGTGTTGATATATGCATTTGTATGGTCAATATATATCTGATCCTATATTGTTTACTGTGATAGATCTTTGTGCTTTGATGGTATTATGCTACTTTGACTCTACAGGTGCTCTTTGAAGCGGGAAATGTAAGGAAGGAGTGGCGAGATTCTGTCAAAGGGGAAAGGAAACAAGCAAGGAGCTAAGCGAAAGACTAAGGTTGGTACTCTCTGCTTCTTTCTCATCTATCTCTCGTAAAGGAAAACACAAGTGACTTTAGTTTCTTTGTTTCTAATATAGCTACCCGTCGTAGTGGGACTAGCAACTCTGAATAGACACTAGTTTTCCCAATAACACAAATAGATACTCTCTAAGTGATATTAATATTTCAACTTGGTTATGGGATCCATTGCATGTTATTCTACATAAATTTCCATAAGAATTGTGGTTTTATAATAATAGTGTGTGCAATGTGAATGCACTATTAGAATTTGTGCACATTTTTGTAAAGCATGTAATTGTAGAATTATTTATAGAATAATATGGCTTTAGAGTAATCTAGATTTTTATTAATTGACCAAGTTTAAATCAACACTATTTGAATCCAAATTAATAAAATCATTGTGCCTATGAATCTAGTGCAATAATCAACCATGGTATGTAAAAACACCACAAAAAACCAAAAACAAATAGTGTGTTGTCTCTCTAAGATGTAAGAAACAAATTTCTATTAACCCTTAAAACCCTTCTGTATCAATTTCAAACTCTCTTTATTGTCCCTCCTTCCAAAGCGGGTATAAAACTATTATATATTATAAACTTGTACTTTGTATTGTATAGAATGGTTATAAATTTAGCATTGTAGATGGATTCATAGAACCCCTTTAAGGGGGACGGTGAATCCACCTGCCTAAATTCTAACATTGCAAACAGATTTAGAGACCCCCTTAAAGAGGTCGCTAAATTTTAACATTGTAGATGGATTGAAAGACCCCTTTGTCTCCAAATTTTAATATTGTAGATGGATTCATAGACCCCTTATGTTAGTTGGTTATACTTTTATTCTTGAATTATAGTAGTCATTTACGTTAATAATTTTTAATTTTGTCACTTATTATCTAGTCATATATTTTAGTGTTCGACTAAATTAGCCATTTAAATTAGTTGTTTTTAATTAGGTCACTTATTATCTAGTCATATATTTATCTATATATTAAATTATTCATTTAAGTTAGTCGCTTTTAGTTGTGTCACTTAAAATTGCTCAAAATAATTGCAGTGACTAATTGTTCTAGTCATGTAGTCATTAATCTCTCATTTTGTACTAGTGAAATAATTCACCTGGCTTAACTACATCTTCAACAAACCTATCTCTTGTTTTCTCTTTTATATTTTCAGTTGTAACAATGTTATATTGTTCTTTATTTGAATGCTTTTGTAATAGTATTTAAAGAGATCCCCATGGACTGAATCGAGGTTCTAATTTTTCAAAAGAAAGAGGCTTTTGCACTATTGTAAAACTTTGTTTTTTTTAGAAAATACAATGAACCATCAGAGGTTTCATTTTGTCACTTCTTGAATAAAATGTGGTACTATTTGCTATTTGTTTCGCACTATTAACGAAATTTCATTTATTTTGCTTGATTAATTAATATTTTTATTAGTAATTGATTAGTGATTGTATTCTTTCTATTCACTGATCATTATGAAACTTCAATAATTGATTAAGAAAATTTATTATGTATGAATTTTGTTGTTATATGTTCAGTTCCATTTATATTATTTTATTTGGGCATGCATATTGTCTGCAATTGAATTTAATTACTATTTTAGTTTAGTGATCTATATCTCAACCTATTTTAGTTTTAACTCACTCATACACAAATTAGATCACTCCTAGAATAGATAATTAGGAGTAAGTACTTAGGATAATTAGTTTCCTTCATTGTTGTTATAATTAGGATAGAATTACTTATATTTGTTGGATAGTTGGCATTTCTTGGATGGCTAGTGGTAACAAGTGTGTTGGAATTGATGTCAATGGTCATGCTAGGAGAGTTGGCATTGCCTAATTGCTAGTGATAACCAATGTGTTGGCATTGATTTCAATTAGACTAGCATGAATGTTGGTGGCAGCAGAAGTGTTAGCATTGATGTGCATGGTGTTCCAAGCTCAGGGGGAGTCCCATGGTTGTTGTAGTCCCTTGAAGACAATCATAATAGTAGTATTCTTATTGGAGAAGCCATAATATGATGGCGATGATGGTTGGGAGACTCAAGCTTTGGATTCATTTCTGCATTAGGAGGTTTTCTCGGATACTCCTGGAAATGGCATAGTTGGAAAGTGCTTGGAAAAATCTTTCCAATGGTATTTGGAAGTTTGAAAATCACCATTTGGATTGAAAGTTATGGCCAGCCAAAGTTAGGACCTAAAGTGATCCAAGTGGATATTGGTGGCCACCCACCTATTCCACTTGGACCCCCACCATTATTTCTTTCATTTTTTCAGTTTCCTTATTTCTAGCACAATTTACTATTTTTGGCTGGGTCCTAAACTTCCGGAGCCGTTTTGAGGCCCTAAACGACCATTTTTGGGAAATCTAGGACCAACATGGTTCGTTGACCAATGTTGGTCATTCAAAATTTGTATTCCTCGAATAGATCTTTCTAACTAGGTATTGTGCGTGTCAAATGGAGATCGTATGCCAAAGTTATGACCCCGAGAAGTTAATGTATCAATTTACCCAAACGGGGCCCATAGTTTGGCGCTTCATCTCCTAGGGTTAGGTTTTTGAATGTTTAGGGTTTTCCATTGTTTCTCAATAATAAATAGGCCTTTGAGCCTCATTGTAACACAGTTTAGAGGAATGTAGCCACCACATCTCTTCTCAGAGATAAGCTACCGTCGCATGAGCTAGTCGTATTTCCATTCTGTTTGTAAGCATATTTCAATACTTGATATTAATTAAATGAAGTGTTATTTCTACTGCATCTTTGTATTTATGGTTATATCTATAATTTGTTACCTTCATGTTTAAATCTGGATCATAAAGTCCTTAGGATAATTCCCGCGAAGTTGAGAAGGTAGGAAGCCTAGAATCTTATTTAAAAAGGATACGAAATTACAGTGAGTTGAGGAAGTAGGAAGCTTAGAACCCTAGAAGGCCTAGAAACATGGAAGCATAAAAGGTCAGAATCCCGGAAGGTTGGAATCCTCGAGGATTATTTAAAAGAAACTTGTGATGGCATGGAGTCTAGGTAGCAGAATAAGCTTGGAAGGTCTGAACCCCAGAATCCCGAATGCTTATTTAAAAGGGGTTACAGGATGGCAAGGAGTCAAGCTAGTAGGGGAAAACAATTTAAAGATCATCAAATAGCAAAACTTGAAACATAAAATAGCCCAAAAGCATTTGTAATGAAGACTCAAACATTCTAGTGGGACCGATAGGTAGAGGCCAATGTAGAGTATAGGAGGTCAAAAAGTGGAGAGAGGGCCTAGCTCAAAACCTTAAGGAAATAGGAGCATAAGTGGGCATTTGCAATAGAGCATACAGGTGGACCGAGCCCATAACCTCGTGATCCCATAAGATCTCAAGAAATGTTATTAATAAAATTTATAGCGATATGAGCATCCAAGATCCAGCTTAGCAGCAGCACAAGTGGGATCGATAAGAAAAAAACAAGTAAAGGCACCAGCGAATGGTACTAAGATGTTGTAATAGTACACATGAGTTGGCCACCCTGGTGTTTTGATGTGGAGTGTGTGGGCTAGGCCAAAAGCCAAAACCCCATAAGATTCATGTAATTCATTTAAAAATGCATTACAGGCATGTAGGCTTCTAGGCTCCAGCTCAGAATAGTCATACGTATATGAGTGGTGGCCAATGTCTATTCTATGATGATTTTTTAGTGTTTTTCTAACCAAGGCCCTTATGAAAATAACAAAGGGAATTTATCCCTCATAGGCTAGCAAAATTTTCTAGCACCTAAAGGCCTAGTCGTAAGTCATGCCACCTAGTCCTATGGAGGAAAATAAGTAGAGGAGCCAAGGGAGAGGTACTAACGCATAAGTGAGCCGGAACGGAAGCCTGGAATCCTGTAAGGTGAATACAATTCATCTTATGAAAATTTACGGGTTTGTGGGCATTGGGCCTCCAGCTGGAGTAATGCAGGATGTTTGTAGATAGATGGGTCAACATCTCGTTGGCTCTATACACTAGATTTTCCCTATATGCCACCTTTGGAAATATGCCACAGGAATGGATGAGTTAGCAGCTGTGTAAATGTGCACAGAGAGGTCGGAACTGGAGTAATGGTGACTATAAAGAAATGCTGAGTCACGATAGAAAGGACCATGAGACATAGGAGTAAATAATGGATTTTATCTAGAGAAGAAACAAGGGATATTTGATCTTGCTTTCATGCTTCATTGAATTTAATGAAGAATAGAGCCTCATGCATAGGAGATTTGATCATAGAAAGAACAATGCCGTACTAGAGTACATTTTGAGCACTGTGATCAAATTAATAAGCATGGGGAGCCTTGTGGGAGTCTGTAGGGTAACTGAGATTTAATTCTCAATATGAGAAACAATCAAGTTCCCATCCTCATGTTTAATGCAGCTGCAAAATTCAAGCAATAAGATGCAATAGGAGGATAGAGTTCCATGTTGAAGTACACACTCGGGAAGGAAAGAGGACAATAGAGACAACATTGTTCACTATGCATTAGAGACTACATCGGCCATTGTAAAATAGATGAAAAAATACAGGATTTCAATTGTGCAAGATGGGTGGAGCAGCATTGTTTCCAGTGGGAAAAGAGAAGAGCTCTGAGTGGGTTTTCTCTGCTAAGAAGACAGTAAAGAGTGCATATACAGAAGTAGAGGGTCGAGAGAAGTGAGCTCTGTGTGAGAGAGTTAAATTAAGAGCTTTGCGTGTGCACTTCTGAGAAGATGTGAAGTGTATTTGTGTTGCATAGAGAGTCTAAGAGTGCCTATGAAGAGTAAAGAGGACTAGAGTGTGCCTGTGTTATTGTGAGAGGTCAAAAGAGCATGTGGAATAGAAGAGGGCCTAGAGAAGAGAGATCTATCTGTGAGTGAATGTTGTTGTAAAGCAGACAAAGTGTAGTGAGGGTTGTGTATTAGTGAATGTTGTTAAGCATAACAGTGGGTTGTTCTAGAGTGAGCAGAGCATAGAGAATGTTACATGGCACAAAGGTAAAGGTGAACCGAGAGTTTAAATCAGGAAGAGTGGCTGCCAAGTAAATAAAACATTAGTTCCTTATTGAGTGTGGGTTGGAGCCTACATACAGGAAGTTGGTGCTTCCATCTCTAGTGGGTGTCTAAGAAAGGCTTGGGGGTTCATTCCTCCTGTAAGTTGGTGCTTGCATAAATCCAAGGAGATGAAAGTTGGTTCTTGCAACAAATCCATGAATTTGGTGCTTCTCGTAAGCTGATTAGGTGTCTACAAAAGGATGGATTTGGTGCTTCCTGCTAGTGGGTGCTAGAAAACAATCAAAGGGAGTTTGTGCTTCCTATGAGTGGTGGCTCACAAACAAAATTTTATGTAGATTAGGTGCTCTTATTATTACATCGATGCAAAATAATATTTGGTGGTTTTAACCCTAGAAGGGTTTGCACGTTAACCCTTTGTGTCATGTGTGTGTTTCTCATGATGTGTGTGCTTGTGTTAATTCATATGGTTATTGTTATGGTTTGTTAATGGTTTCTCTCATATAATGGATGATAAGTTTGAATGAGTAAGGATAAATTGGCATAACATTTTAAATTAACCTTAATATTAATTCACCCCCCCTCACAGTATTAACATTGTTTCCAACAATATCATTCCATTACATTTAATACCCATTAACATTAAATTTTCTAAAGTCTCCTTTATTGGAAAACCCTATTTTGGTGGTATCGGGTCCACATAAAGGTGAGGATCGATATCCCAAATGAGTACAGGTCTAATTGGGACCTTGATCAAGAAATTTCTCTATTATTGGTTTGGTTAATTCCAATCATCAACAATATCCTAATACACTAATGTGGTTATATGTCAATAACACACCATTAAAAAATTTAAAAATCTTCAAATGTACAAAAGTGCACTAGGTAAGGTTATGCATCAAGGCATTTATAAGCTTGTAAGAAATATTTACTAATTTTTTGAAATATGGTCTTTTATTTAACCCTAAAGAGATGGACCTTCTATAAAATACATTTGTTCAATTAAACATTTAGTGCACAATGCCTAGCAATTTTTCAAAAATAACATGTTTCTCAAAGTTCAAACATAGTTTGTATTTTTTTCCTAATTTAACCCTCTTGTGATGTACTATCATCACTATGCATTGATACAGTTATACGTATATGGTGCATTGAGAAGCAATATTTTCTATATATAAAAATGCTACCCTTAATGCAATTCTTATGGCGTTGAACATGTTAGTGCCTTTATATGTTTTGAAATCATTACCAAATATATTTTTTTAAACAATGTCTTTTACAAATCTAGGTATTTTACTCACACCTAAAGTAATGTGTCAAGTGCCAAGATGCCCAGTGTGGTTGCTTGATAAGGGATCACCAATGTATTTCATCATTAGTATATCCAGAGAGGCCTTTGTTTTTTATTTAAATTATGTTTTACAAAATTCAAGTTTAGTAGGAAATTTTTGGAATTGTTATTTGTGATGCACTTATATAAGTGTTTCAATGTCTTTGTGTTACAATATCACACCATAGTGGCTAACTATTTTTGCGTCCACTAATTAGAAAGCCTCCACCCACTCACCTCTCCTAGATATCTCTATTGCAAGAAAAATTTGGAGAAGTGCTATTGTTGATATAATTTTCATATCAGAGACAAGAGTCAACATCCAAGGGACTTGTCTAAGTTCCCTCTACATTTTTATAGAGGAGGTACTCCTCTTTCTCACACCAAAATTGTGATTAACTAAAAATAGAAAAATTAAACATGTAACATCTTCACCTCTGGGTGGACCAGGTAATTTTAAAGAACAAAAAGAAAAATTAAAGAAGTAAATATCATCTTACTATTTGTTCCATGGTACATATCCATTCACATATCATGAGAAAGACATGTATGAAGAAAATACATAGACATAAAATACAAAAAGGTTTATACATTGCAAAGATCTCTAAAATGATTTCATTCATTCAATATCATAAAGAGTCTTAGGAGAACATTCACAAGATCTCAATGTTTAATTAAAAGTCTATGACACCATAAATTTCATGCAGTCCTAGAAATAGCTCCCCATGAGAAGAGTCAAACATTCTAGTGGGACCGATAGGTAGAGGCCAATGTAGGGTATAGGAGGTCGAAAAGTGGAGAGATGGCCTAGATCAAAACCTTAAGGAAAGAGGATCATAAGCTGGCATTTGTAGTAGAGCACACAGGTGGGCCAAGCCCATAATCCCATGATCCCATAAGATCTTGAGAAATGTTATTAATAAAATTTACGAGGATATGAGAATCCACGATCCAACTCAACAACAGCACAAGTGGGATCGACGGGAAAAAAATAGGTAAAGGAACTAGGGAATGGATCTAAGTTGTTTTAGTAGTGAAAACGAGTTGGCCAACCTGGCGTGTTGATGTGGAGTGTGCGGGCTAGGACAAAATCCCAAAATCTTGTAAGATGCATGTAATTCATTTAAAAAGTGATTACGGGCATGTAGGCATTTAGGATCCAACTCAAAAAGGGAAAACGTATATGAGTGGGGGCCAGTGGCTATTCTATGATTTTTTTTTAGAGTTTTGCTTACCAAGGGCCTTATGAAAATAACAAAGGGAATTTATCCCTCGTAGTCTACAAAACGATATAGCACCTAAAGGCCTAGCCGTAAGTAACGCCACTTAGTCCTGTGGAGGAAAATAAGTAGAGGAGCCAAGGGAGAGGTACTAAGGTACAAGTGAGCTGGTTCAGAAGCCTGGCATCCCATAAGGTGAATGCAATTCATCTTATGAAAATTTACGGGTGTGTGGGAATCTGGGCCTCCAGCTAGAGTAATGGAGGATGTTTGTATATAGATGGGTCAACATCTCATTGGCTCTGTACACTAGATTTTCCCTATATGCCACCTTTGGAAATACACCACAGGAATGGATGAGTCGGTAGCTGGGTAAATTTTCATAGAGAGGTCGGTATCGTTAGAGTAATGGTGACTATAAAGAAACCCTGAGTCAAGATAGTAAGGACCATGACACATAGGAGAAAATAATGTATTTTATCTAGAGAAGAAGCGAGGGATATCTGATCTTTCTTGCATGCTTCATTGAATTTAATAAATAACAGAGCCTCGGGGATAAGGGATTTGATCACAGAAAGAACAAAGCCATACTAGAGTACATTTTGAGCACTGTGATCAAATTAATAAGCATGGGAACTCTTGTTGGAGTCTGTAGGGTGACTGAGATTTAATTCTCAATATGAGAAACAATCAAGTTGCAATCCTCATGCTTAATGCATCTACAAAATTTAAGCAATAAGATGCAATAGAAGGATGGAGTGCCATGATGAAGTACACACTCAGGAAGTAGAGAGGACAATAGAGACAACATTATTCACTATGCATCAAATACTACATCAGTCATTGTACAATAGAGGGAAAAAAAATCTAGGATTTCAGTTGTGCAAGATGGGTGGAGCAGCATTGTTTCCAGTGACATAAGAGGAGAGCTCTAAGTGGGTTTTCTCTGCTAAGAAGTGTTATAGAAATTTTTGTGCCTTACAGCTATAAGCATGAAATGTCCATAATCCAAGGGATCCAAAGTCCCTAAGGATGTTGTTACAGCTCCTAAAGGAACAAGGTCAACCAATGACAGCTTCTCCCAGAAGTTCTCCACCAAAAACCACTCAGAAACAGTCAATTCAGGATCAATTCAGATGCTCTACTAGCTGCCTGCGTTGCAAAGCACCCAAATGCACTGGATAGGTGCGTTGCAATGCACTTGGATGCACTACCCAGGTGCGCTGAGCGGGAAATGACAAATGGAAAGCTCATTCAACGAGGTGGAAAGACCATGGAAGCTTCCAGAATCTTCTCCAGTGACACTTGCCTCAATGAATTCGACTAGTGATGACTAAGAGGCTCTCAACCTCCAAGTGGAAGCAAGAACTGACATAGAGAAGCCACAAGTCAAAACATAAGCTGACTCATCCTCTCTGCTTACATCTATATATGGATCTCTTACCCAGAGATCCAGGAGGCTGGAATTTTGTACTTTGCAGAGAATTGCTGTTGGTTTGAGATTGAGATTAGTACATTGGGTGATTTATGCTTTGTTGGAGGAGAGGAAGGGATTCCTTTGCTGGGAGGTAGATGCTGGATCAGAACTCACTTGGTTGTATCTCCTCTTGGACTTTCTTATTCTATCAATAAACTATTTGAGTTTCTCCTACATGCTGTGTACCAATGATGTTTTGTTATGCTTACATGTTTAGCTTAATCTGATCTTGAGCTTTTTATGAATGTATATCTATATCTTCATGTAGTTTCTCTCTCTTGTGATCTTGCAGGAATTCGGTGAAGCTGGGCCGGTGAAGGAGCAAGGAGCTGAGAGCCACTGAAGAGAGGAGTGATTGGATCAACAAACTAGCGGAAGACACAGGTTAGTTACATCCTATCTCCTCATTTACATTTCATAAAGAAGAAATACTCAATTAGTTTTCCCTGTTTGTTGCTAAGGCACTATCACACCTTAGAGTGGGATAGGGGCATTCCGAATGGATACTTTTCCCAACAACAAATTGGCGACTCCACTGGGGATCGTATCTTGTTAGTTTATTTGTGTTTCTATTGTTGTTCTTCTCATAAACTCAAGAGTGCCGAATCGAAATGCATTTGCCATTTACAAATGCAAAGTAGAGATCTTCCACTCTAGTCCACTCACTGGGCCTGTTTTTATGATCTGAATAGCTGATCCACAAGTGCTCTAACAGCCCTTTTTGATAGATCTTAGTCCTCCTATAAATCATCCTCCTAATTGTACCTAATTGATAGCTTTTATCCGGCCAAAAACTGTAGGTTAAACTGCAAACCGTGACCCAGAACCCAGAGACAATTCTCGTTTCTGCTTCAGCGCAGGCTCTGTGAAGAGGTTCTGCATTTCAACGCAGGTCCCGAGAGGGCTACCTGTGCTGAAGTTTAGTTTCTCTGTGTTGGGGGTACGCTGATCAGCCCTTGCCTTGTGCAGCTGTGGTTCCCTGCTTCCTTTTGCTCAGTTTTGTCTCTGTTTTTGCAGCCTGTTATCAGTGTGTGTACCTATCTAAAACCCCTTTTCTTTGCCTCAATTCCGCCTCAGTTGTATAAAGAAACTGTATTTATTCTTTGTGTAGTTGTTACATCATTTGCAGTTTCCCATTACAAAAGTAAACTAGTCATACTGTCGCCCTTAGATCTAGACCTGTTGCAAGTGTCGTTTTGATCTTAGGAGTAAGTTTGTTTGCTATTGACAGTTGATTTCGCTTTTACTTTTGTCTTTTGGTTTGAATTTATGCATTTCTAGTGTCGAAACAAGTGTTTACTTCAAAATCATAAAGTGTCGTAATCGTCTTTTTGTTTTGAAAAAGAAACTTGTTTATGTTTTCACTTGAAATCGAATTCAAATTTGTACAACAGCTTTCTTTTTAGGCATCAATATTAAGAAAGCGAAAACAAATACATGCATTTGTGCATTTGCATATTGATAGTTTGTATGTTGATTTAGGAAAAGTGCATTTACAGTGTGCTCTATGCTCTTTGACAAAAAGATTGTGTCTTTCTTTTCCCCTTGTAGCTAGGATTTTCATTGTTGAAAAGATATAAAAGCTTGCTTATCATCTTTAGACTGCATTTAGGAGTTGTATCATACATCTCGTGGTGATCCAAAAAGGCAAACTTCTAAGAAAGATCAACCTAAAATAAATTGAATGAACTTAACAATGCTTTGTAACTTAACGCACAACATAAAGGTCTAGGCTAGAGACGTGTTCCGGCGTCGTAAAACCTGGTGACTGTCGATCTCGCTGATGGTTGGGTGATTCCTCCTGAGAGATGATAAGCGCCAGTACGGATTGTGCTCCCACGTACCATCGAGTATATATTGGGAGACCCCTATAGTCATAAAACCTTTATCCATAGGAAGCCGTGTCGGCCGCCCTACTGATCGCAATGCACTGAACACAGCATTCGGGAAGATTGACCGCCCGTACCTTAAAAAGTATTCTGCGGTTTTGCGAAAAGTTTGGCACACCCTCTACCTAGAACTCCAGAGCAGTTCCTTTTGGCCTTTTTCAGACTCTATAACGGAAAAAGTCCATCCGAGCATTTGTCACTTCGGGCTCGTTAAAACATCGAAGGCGACTAGAGTCATCTTTTGCTTTTTCTCGACTCTTTAAAATTGAAAAAGCAAGTTGTGTCCAAGCGTCGTTAAAATTTATTTTAAACGGAATATTCATACCCTTTTTCCTGCATTGATCTTTAGGTTGAGAAAATGGAGCCTACCAACCAAGGAATTCCCCTTGGTGGAAATCCTAGTCCCTTCTCCTCTTGGAGAGATGTTGGTGCGCCCCATATGGCCACATTGTCGCTTCTAGGACTGACAATTGGCTTGCCGGTCTCGCTCTTCTCAACCAATGTCGTTCAGAACACCACTATTCCTGAACAGTCGAATCAACAGTTAGACCAGTCCAGAGTTACCCACCAGCCTTCTACTTCCTCTAATTCTTCCTCTCCTCCTTCCTCTTCGCTTGAAGGAACTGGTAAAACAAAAAACCAAGTTCCTAAGGAGAAGAAGGAAAAGAAGAAGAAGAAGGAGCCAAAAGCGACTGGCGGCAAACAAGTGTCGTCTAACAAAAATCCACACACAGCACTGACTAGGCCTAAATCGCCATGTGTCATATGCAAGGGAGACCATTTCCACAGAGAGTGTCCCTGCATCCCTCGGATACTAAGGGACTGGTCTCCCCATTTGCACAATCCGGTAGCATCAACCTCTGATAGCCATGTTGAATGCACACCGTCAACTAGCGAAAGTGAAGTCCCTGGACAAAAAGGGAGAGCTAGATTTCCCTGTAGACTGTGCGAAGGCAACCATGCCATCCACCGTTGTCCCTTCTTAGACGAAGCGAAAAGAGTTTTGGATGATCGTCCGGTTTCACCGTTACGACTTCCTCCTGGATATAAAAAACTCTTGCCGAGTCCTTCGTTAGTTGAGAATCCAGCTGGCCCGCTCAAGTGGTCAGCTGAAGCACCGGTCATTGAAGATGAACTAGCTGAATCCATACCCGACGAAAGTCAAAAAGTCGAGGCGGCAGTTGACCTGGTCTTGCCTTCAGAGGATTTATCTTCGAATGACACAGTCACTGAAGAGGATAAAGATGACACCATCCAAATTCTCTTCATCAACACAGACTCCGATGAGCACGGGGGCAATCCACCCATTCCTTTATCGCAGGAAGGAAGTTCGTCAGAGCCATACCCGGCCGTCTACTCGGTCCCACCACCAAGCAACCTAGTTGTCTCCTTCGACTGGAACCAACTAGGCAGACCCTGTTTGCCAGCAAGCATACCATTCAGAATTATCGTCCAAATATACAGAATGGTCATGGTTGGCACCATCATTGATGAGGGGGCATCTGTGAGTATCCTTTCCTCTATTGCTTGGAAAGCGCTTGGTTCGCCATCGCTTTTGCCTGAAATGAGAAATCTGACAGGCTTCGATAAAGGAACCAGTCGACCTTTAGGGATCCTCCCCAATGTGCCTATCACATTGAAAGGGAAGACCGTTCAAATGAACGTGATGGTTGTTCAAGGCCCTTGGATTACAACCTACTCCTTGGACGAGACTATATATATTGCATGGGAGCCATCGTCTCCTCACTCTTTAGAGTAATGTGTTTTCCGCACGAAGGAAGAGTGGTCAAGCTCGTGGACCAGCTTTCATTTCCCAGATCACACATCGCAAATAGTCATATACCATCCCTAAATGGTCTCTTCACGCAAGAAATGTCTCAACCCACGGTCCGTCCTCCCGATGAGCGCGAGTAATTCGGAGGGATATGACTGGAACCCAGGGGGCATGCGTCCTGGTCTGCTTCGGCAGGAAAACTTTGGGTATAGGGTAGGTTTCCGCGGGAGAATATGACTAGTCCATACCCCGTCCATGATTGGAAGAGGGGTTGTTCTAGAATAAGATTCTTTTGTCAAAGTTATGTGTTTGGCGCTCGTTTTCACTCACCTTTTTTTATCTCAGTAGACATCGCTGAAGAAGTGTTTTGTTTGAAATATTAACGGAACAATCTTTGGGTAACCTGAAAGAGGTAGGCCTCTCTCGGTAAAACAATTGTTTTGGCGGAAGTGAAGTAGAGGTAATCTTGAAACTCTGTTTTATACCTGGGGGCATGCAAACCTTTTGGAGTGCAAGCAAAGAGCGATTATTTATCTTTTTTTTGGGTTAGTCGTTTCCTAACTTGCATAAAGAAAGGATTCTGGAGCAAAGCTTTGTAAGGCGCAAGCTCCATAAAAAATGGCATCTTACATGAGACATTCTTATCATATGACTGGATAATCGAGCAGTTTTAGCACATAGTTCATGCTCGTTAAAAAATAAACATAAGATCGAGCAAGTGTTTCAATCCGCGTTTAAGCTCATTAAAAAATGAACTACCCTCCGGTAAATAACCACCGTGAATGTAACATTATCAGCCATTAAAGCCTTGGTCGTGTTTGCACCGTCACCTCCACTTTTCCGTTGGCCGATCATTCACCTCCATTTGATTGTTTACCCATTTTGAGGAACAGCTGCGAAGAGTGATTTCACTAGCCATCCTTGTGACACTGCCGTGCTTGGAAAATTCCAACCCTTACCTGGAATCAACTGCTACCCATTTTATCACTCGTTCCTCAAAATACGAGTCTTCTTTAAGCTCTTTTCATTTGACTTGTAAAATATGAAAAGATTGCCGAGTTTTGACCTTCCAGCTCGTTAAAGCAACCGGAAGAGCTATCCCTCCTCTAGATTTTAATCTTTTTGGACCTGAGGGATTATTGCACAAAAAGATCGAGCGCTTGTTTTGTTCGACTCGTTAAAACTATCAAAAATTCATCCCTTCTGTATTGTTTTATACTTTTTCGGACCTAAGGGATTAGATGAAGAAAAAGGACTTTTGGAGTTAACTTTACGTACCTTTTCAGACTCTCTAAAAATGAAAAGGACCGAGTTATCTTTTTTGTTAGACTCGTTAAAAAAATTAACAGCGACAAACTTGTCTTTAGACGAGAACAAGTTTCACTATCGCTAGGCTCGTTAAAACATAGCGATGGGTTTGCCCGAAGGGAAAATTATAGAACAAGCATATGTTATCCTCCTCAAGCTTGACAAAAATAAAGAGGTACTGGTCAGCAATGACTGGGGAAAAATTGGGAAGAAACTCAAAGAACTTTTGGTAGCAAGTCGCTCTTGAACATGACGCTTCCGCTCCGTGCCTGAGTCAAGTTGGGTTGTTTCATTCACCGGTCACATCACCATGGTCTCACCATACCATCCACCTTTGGGGTAAATGCTACCAATCCATCACATAAGTGTCGCCGATATGTTCAAGAGAAGTCATCCAGAGAAGTCAACCGTGTCCCATCCACTACCATACATTATCCTTCATTCTTTCATGACCGCCTCCCTGAACCATATATCATCAGATCGTTTTCACCTCCATCAAAATCATTTGCTCCGTTCCGTGTCACTGATGTGGGATACATCAATGCCCTCCTTTGACGGATCGCTTCTTGTCGACATCAGCTCATTATCCAGGAAGTTGATCTAGGAACACCCCCTTCAATACTTTGAAGCTTGCATGCCTCAATGGCAAGTTTCTCACTTCCGGCGACAGCTATACATCAATGACCTTCGACCGAAATATTTTGCATGGTGTTCGACGCCAAGTCCTTTATTCACACCACGTGAATTGTACTGCAGTACCTTGAGGGTCATTATCATTATCGGTGATTCCTCTCGTGCTTGTTAACAGTTTACATCATTGACTGGTAATCAAGCAATGTCTTTCCATGTTCGACTTCAAAACATTTCTCACATGGATCGACTTGTACTTAGAGTGAAGATTCGATGAGATTGAAGACCCCGGATCTAGTTTCATCCATCCGGGCTGTGATAAATATTCAGGAAAAATAAAGACATTGACATGTACAGCATTGCAGCACAGACAATCATCCTACCAAAGGATGATGATTTCAACGGGATCATTAGTCTATCATCAGACAATTGTCTGTCCTATGTACATAAAAATGAATTTATAAAGCTGAGCATGGGAATGCCCGCCTCAGCTAGATCATGAAAGCAGTATGAAAAATAATGTATTGTATTGTATCTTATTACAGGTCTCCTCCCAGCATTGAATGAACTTCGGATCCTCCTATTAAAGCATTTCACCCGATAAACGGCCTCATACTTTAGGGGGCAACTGTTATAGACATTTTTGTGCCTTACAGCTATAAGCATGAAATGTCCATAATCCAAGGGATCCAAAGTCCCTAAAGATGTTGTTACAGCTCCTAAAGGAACAAGGTCAACCAATGACAGCTTCTCCCAGAAGTTCTCCACCAAAAACCACTCAGAAACAGTCAATTCAGGATCAATTCAGATGCTCTACTAGCTGCCTGCGTTGCAAAGCACCCAAATGCACTGGCTAGGTGCGTTGCAACACACTTGGATGCACTACCCAGGTGCGCTGAGCGGGAAATGACAAATGGAAAGCTCATTCAACGAGGTGGAAAGACCATGGAAGCTTCCAGAATCTTCTCCAGTGACACTTGCCTCAATGAATTCGACTAGTGATGAGTAAGAGGCTCTCAACCTCCAAGTGGAAGCAAGAACTGACAGAGAGAAGCCGCAAGTCAAAACATAAGCTGACTCATCCTCTCTGCTTACATCTATATATGGATCTCTCACCCAGAGATCCAGGAGGCTTGAATTTTATACTTTGCAGAGAATTGTTGTTGGTTTGAGATTGAGATTAGTACATTGGGTGATTTATGCTTTGTTGGAGGAGAGGAAGGGATTCCTTTGCTGGGAGGTAGATGCTGGATCGGAACTCACTTGGTTGTATCTCCTCTTGGACTTTCTTATTCTATCAATAAACTATTTGAGTTTCTCCTACATGCTGTGTACCAATGATGTTTTGTTATGCTTACATGTTTAGCTTAATCTGATCTTGAGATTTTTATGAATGTATATCTATATCTTCGTGTAGTTTCTCTCTCTTGTGATCTTGCAGTAATTCGGTGAAGCTGGGCCGGTGAAGGAGCAAGGAGCTGAGAGCCACTGAAGAGAGGAGTGATTGGATCAACAAACTAGCGGAAGACACAGGTTAGTTACATCCTTTCTCCTCATTTACATTTCATAAAGAAGAAATACTCAATTAGTTTTCCCTGTTTGTTGCTAAGGCACTATCACACCTTAGAGTGGGATAGGGGCATTCCGAATGGATACTTTTCCCAACAACAAGAAGAGGGTCAAGAGTGCTTATGTAGAAGTAGAGGGTCGTGAGAAGACAGCTCTGTGTGAGAGAGTTGTGTTAAGAGCTTTGCGTGTGCACTACTTAGAGGAGGTAAAGTGTATTTGTGTTGCATATGGAGTCTAAAAGTGCCTATGCAGAGGAAAGAGTCCTAGAGTGTGCCTATGTGATTGTGGGAGGCCAAAAGAGCATGTGTAATAGAAGAGGGCCTAGAGAAGAGAGCTCTATTTGTGAGTGAGTTTTATTGTAGAGCGGATAAAGTGTAGTGACCGTTGTGTATTAGTAAATGTTGTTAATCATAACAATGGGTTGTTGTAGAGTGAGGAGAGGACAGAGAATGTTACATTGGACAAACGCAGAGGTGAACAGAGAGTTGAAATTAGGAAGAGTGGCTACCAAGTAAATAAAACATTAGTTCCTTATTGAGTGTGGGTTGGAGCCTGCATATAGTAAGTTGGTGCTTCCATCTCTAGTGTGTGTCTAGGGAAGGCTTGGGGATTAGTGCCTCCTATAAGTTGGTCCTTGCATAAATCCAAGGAGATGCAAGTTAGCTCTTGCAACAAATACATGAATTTGGTGCCTCTGGTAAGCTGATTAGGTCTCTACAAAAGGATGGAATTGGTGCTTCCTGCTAGTGGGTGCTAGAAAACAATGAAAGGGAGTCGGTGCTTCCTGTGAGTGGTGGCTCACAAAAAAAAATTATGTAGAGTAGGTGCTCTTATTGTTACATCAATAACAAAACAACCTTTGGTAGTTTTTCTCCCATAAGGGTTTCCACGTTAACCCTTTGTGTCATGTGTGTGTTTCCTATGATGTGTGTACTTTCGTTGATTCATATGGCTATTGTTATGGTTTGTTAATGGTTTCTCTCATATAATGGATGCTAAGTTTGAATGAGTAAGGATAATTTGGCATAAAATTTTAAATTAACCTTAATATTAATTCAGCCCCCCTCACAGTGTTAACATTGTTTCCAACAATATCATTCCATTACATTTAACGCCCATTAGCATTACATTTTATAAAGTCTCCTTTATTGGAAAACCCTCTTTTGGTGGCAATCGGGTCCACATATAGGTGAGGATCGCTATTGCAAATGAGTACAGATCCAATTGGGACCTTGATTAGGAAATTTCTCTATTATTGGTTTGGTTAATTCAAATCATCAACAATATCCTAATACATTGATGTAGTTATATGTTAATAACACACCATTAAAAAAAAAAAAAAACAAACAAACAAACTTGAAATGTATGAAAGTGCACTAGGTAAGGTTGTGCATCAAGGCATTTATATGCTTTTAAGAAATATTTACTAATTTTTTGAACTATGGTCTTTTATTTAACCCTAAAGAGATGGACCTTGTATAAAATGCATTTGTTCAGTTAAACATTTAGTGCACAATGCCTAGAAATTTTTCAAAAATTACATGTTTCTCAAAGTTCAAATATAGTTTGTATTATTTTTCTAATTTAACCCTCTTGTGATGTACTATCATCACTATGCATTGACACAGTTATATGGATATGGTGCATTGAGAAGCAATCTTTTCTATATATAAAAATGTTATGCTTAATGCAATTCATATGGTGTTGAACATGTTAGTGCCTTTATATGTTTTGAAATCATTACCAAATATATTTTTGTAAACAATGTCTTTTACAAATCTAGGTTATTTTAGTCACACCTAAAGTAATGTGTCAAGTGCCAAGATGCCTAGTGTAGTTGCATGATAAGGGATCACCAATGTATTTCAGCATTAGTATATTAGTTGCATGATAAGGGATCACCAATGTATTTCATCATTAGTATATCCAAAGAGGCATTTTTTTATTTAATTATGTTTTACAAAATTCAAGTTTAGCAGGAAATTTTTGGAATTGTTATTTGTGATGCCATTAGATAAGTGTGTCAATGTGTTTGTGTTACCTTATCACACCATAGTGGCTAACTATTTTTTGGTGCAATAATTAGAAAGCCTCCACCCACTCACCTCTCCTAGATACCTCTACTATAAGAAAAAATGGAAGAAGTGATATTTTTGATATCATTTTCCTGTCAAAGACATGAGTCAACGTCCAATGGACTTGGCTAAGTTCCCTCTACATTTTTATAGAAGGGGTGCTCCTCTTTCACACACTCCAAATTTATGATTAACTAAAAATATAAAAATTAAACATGTAATGTATTCACCTATGTGTGGACAAGGTAATTTTAAAGAACAAAAAGAAAAATTGTAGAAGTAAATATCATCTTACTATCCATTCCATGGTACATATCCTTTCGCATATCATGAGAAAGGCATGTATGAAGAAAATACGTAGACATAAAATATGAAATGGTTTAGACATTTCAAAGATCTCTAAACTGATTTCATTCATTCAATATCATAAAGAGTCTTAGGAGAACATTCACAAGATCTCAATGTTTAATTAAAAGTCTATGACATGACAAATTTCATGCACTCATAGAAATAACTCTCCATGAGAATCAAAAAATAATATTATAGACTTTAAGTTTGAATCGAGGCGAGTATGTTCCTAGAGAACTCTAAAACATTCCTTATAGTTAAACATAACTTGAACTCATTCGTCCCTAAGGGACTGGGATGGGGCTTCTGTGGCCCAATAATTAAAATAGAGTAACCTAGAAGAAAACAAAAGAAATGCAGTTAGGGATTGGATTTACAAATGTATAACACAATTTATAAAGTTGGGACATCTAAGACTGGGGACAAAGAAAGGGGATTTTTTTCAAATAAAATATATAACACTAAAAAATTGTTGGAGTATATATTGGGCTTTGCATATCTATTAATCTAACCACTAGGAAGTTATTCAAGATTGACAATTTCATTTAAATATTTACTATGTAATTCTTCAATATACTTCTCCATTAGAGAGACAATTGTGTCTTGTTTTCATCTTAAGGGAAACATATCCTCTTCTATTTCCTTTGAATCTGACCATAATTTCTCAATGAATGATAGCTAATATTCATTTTCTTTAATAAATATACCTAACAATTTTTCTATTTCTTCCTCTAGAAAATATGTTAAATTGTGAATCTCATTACCCCATGATGTATAATTTTCAAGCCTTCTTTTAATACATATTTTTGAACTAACATAGAGTTCTAATTAGTCTTGGCACATGAATATATTTGGTAATTTTAATAGCTTTGAAGAAATTATTCCTCCTTCGGTCATTATTCTTTGTATACTTAGAAATAGCATCCTTTAACTTTGAGATCCTATAAAACCATCCTTCTTTAAAAAAAAAAATTGCTTCTTAATCAGAAGCCCTTGATGTGATTTTTGAAAGTCACTTAGGGTATAAATATTAGTAATAAATGTGATTATATCATTATCAACAATGTATTGATCATTTTCAAAGTCTTAGTCACTTATTTTTATTATATGTTGCATAAGTATTAATCCCATTCAATACTTTTTTTTCCTTCTGGAATATATTTGATGTTCCGAGTGTGATTATTAGTGTTTGTTTTGGGTTTGCAATAGTTAAAGGGGGCATTAAAAAACATCTAATATTGAGAGATTATTCAAGCTTATTAATCTTCATTTTCAGTGGCATGTTCTCAATTCCTTTCTCTATGACAGAATAAGCAAGTGTGGGCCCTATAATCATGTGTAAATCGATAATTCTAGTATGTCCTACCCCAAATGCTATACTTTTGACTTCCAGGTTTGTGTCACCTTCTTATAATTAATACGCACCTTCTTGATTCGTAACTTTTTTCCATCCTTATCCTGAGTATTATGCAGAGTCAACAATTATTCTTCAAAAATGTTTAGTTCCACTGAAACTTATTTTACTACTTTGTTCTAACTTTCTTCCAAATTTAGCGCTACCTAGTTGTGAACTATGCAATTATCTACTTCCATTTTGATAGGTCCTTCTTCTAGTGGAATACATAGAATAAAATAGTTTAAGGGTCTTCACTAGATAATACACTCTGATTTCGGAAGGGTTTCGTGGAGATCGCAGAACCGAGATTCGACTCCGGAGATGGCCTCGGCTTTCCGCTCCCCCTGTTCCTTGAGCTATCCAGAGGTATTGCTGGCGTATGGAGGAGTCAGAGCTATCGTCGATCGCCCGTCACTTCAACACCCGGCTCAAGCGATTTCAGAGCTAAAGGAACCCTCTGTACGCTAAGATCTGAAAAAGACTGCCGACTATCTCTGGGTCAAAACTAATGGTTCGAACGGCTATTCGACAAGTGACCTACAGGCCATAGTTGCAAATGAGAACAAGCTGGGCAAGGAAGAGGTCTCCCGCAATAATGCAACCCGCAGGGAGGAAAATCATAGACTATGCATAAGGTATGGAGAAAAAAAAAAAAATTTGAACAACTGACCTCTGATCTGTTCATATTTGGTACGGATCTGGCTTCCATTCTTCCAGGGAGCCCTGCATGGGAGTTACTCCCACCTCTCCGCGGCATCCTGACCCGTACGAGCCCTGGACAATCGGATCTAGATATTTTTAGGGCAAATCGACCCTATTTTGCACCGATCCAGGGGAATCCGCACAGATCGAGATCTGGGCTCATTAAACTAGATCCTCGCTTGGCAGATCAGTCCTGTTTGATAAATCGGACACATCGCCTATCAGATCCGGACGCCCATCCTTCGATATGGGACATGCAGAAGCCACAGATCAAAACCACAGCATCAAATCCAACGAATACTAGAGTTGGAACTCTGGTAAGAGGATTCCAAGTATTCATAAAACTACCTGAAGGAAAATCGAAGTTTATTTGGGTGAAAGAATCGGATACTATTAAGCAAGTACAGGAAATGATCATGAAACAACTAGGATTCCCCATCAGATCTCAAAATCTGATTCATGAAGGCAGAGCTCTACAAGATACAAAATATCTCTGGGAATACCATATTAAACCCCTATCAACAATCATACTCAATCTGAGAATGAGAGGGGGAGCATCTGTCAATGGCAGGAACAATAACAAAGCTGAAGGGAGTGGTATAGGCGCAGGGAAAAAACCAAGTAACACATCCTTCAAAGACATCCTACAAGGGAAAAACAAAGAAGGAACAGAACCAAAACAAACAGGGTTGGGGGCCAGGCCATACATTGTGGATCAGCTGGATCATACCCCAGTATATAACATAGACACACCAGAAACAAAGGATTACTGTAATATTTATGAAAGGCAAGCAATAATATGCAGATTTAACAGCTTTTGGCCCAAACCAGTGGATTTATTCCACTGGATCTTCACGAACTGGACCTTGCAATGTGAAATACATTTATGTTCCAAAGGATTTTTTATAGTAAACTTCATATCAGCAGCTGACAGGGATGCAGTTCTGTAGGAAGGGCCTTGGTTTTGGGGATCTACAGGACTATTCATCACACCCTGGTTTCCAGAATTTGACGCAAACACAATGGTTGTCACCAAAATGCCAGTTTGGGTGCGACTACACAACCTACCAATACATCTCTGGACTGATCAAGTACTAGCTGGAATTGGAAATACCATCAGACGCTACATCAAATGGGACACGCAGCGTTTGGAGGAAATAATATACACATATGCTCGGATATGTGTGGAAGTAGATCTTAGCAAAGGGCTGCCAGACCAGATTCAGCTGAAGCATAGACAGAGGAGCTGGACTCAAGGTTTAGACTATGAAAACATTGCCTTCAGATGTCGAATATGTAGACAAACAGGTCACCTACAAAATACATGTCCAGCAGCCAAAAAAGACAACCGAAGAAAGAAGAAAACAGAAAAACAAGTGAAGGGATGGCAATTTTCCACACCTGAACCAGATGACGAGGAGGAGGAAGAGATGGAGTGTTTAAATCCCAAACAACCCAGCCAGATGAACAAAGAATCAACAGCGGAAGACAAAATACCACAGGAACAATTAGAAACAACACAGGCAATTACAACAGTTTCTATGGATATAAGCAACAACAAACGACATCATATATCAGATTCGTCGGACTCTGATAAAGAAACTCCACAACCTGTGGATGAAACTGCTCTTGCACTGATAAGTCCAGCAGAGCCACAAGGGGTTTGGAAGAAAGTTGAGAAGAAAAAGGGGCGAAAACTATGATTTTCCTCCACATGTACATTATCATTTTTTGCATGCATGACATTTCCTTGCTAATCGTACACCCTGTGTGGTGTTGACGGTTTACTGCATCTTTTAAAGCAACATATTTGACATTCAGCATATGCCGACAGGCATCTACAACATGTAATTTTTCAATATTAATGAAAGGTTACGATTTTTCCAGTGGAAAAAAAAAAGGTCCTTCTTCTAGTTGCAACTCTTTCTCATTAGAATTTATGTTACTGCCTGAAAAAGTAATCACAACATGCGATTTATCCAAAATGGTCTGGCTCTTCGCCATCATCTCATATCATCATCCATTACTCTCTCCATGGGTTACAGTCGTCTCTTTTTTTAGGGGCATAGGAGGAACTTTGACGGGTTAGTGGAGCTAATGAGGATTGTAGATTTCTAGATTTCTTCATTCTTTTCTTGGTTTTGGTCTTCCCTTTTGAATTGGCAGTTACTTGTGTGACTAGATCATCATTGTGTACAATTTTTTCCTTTCGTTTTTCTTTTGAAGTCTCTCCTTCATTATCTCCTCTTACTTCTATAGTCTTGGTGAACATGTTTCCATATCTCATTGATGTTAGATGTTCATAAAATAAGCCCTAAAGATCAAATCATTGGGAAAATTCATCCTCCTTCAAATTAAAATATTTTATTGCTTCAGATGATTTTTCTAAATGTTCAAAGTTATTTACCACAAGTTCTCCAAGTTTAAACAATAGTGAAATGAATTGATTATTCCTTTTATTATCAAATGATATTTATGAGGAACAATACTTTCTATACATTTCTACAACAAAATATCTATCATAAATGAAAGCAGGGAGGAACAGAGGTTAATCTTGATAACCATGAAGCTTTATGTATGTATGAGAATATTCTTCTATATGCACTCATTTTCCCTTTAAAAACTATTGTTATTCTAAAGAAGGAAATTTTTGGGGCTAAATTTCACAAATGGGCTAATTTTCTATATTTTTCTTTCAAAGAAACAAGTATTGGAATTATATTAATAAAACTAGGATCTTTCCCAAACCATTACAATTATTTTGAGAACAATAAATTCCATGATTCCTTGAAGGTTTGGGATAGAGCACACATAATCATCCAAAAAACTTACTTGATAATATTAAAATACAAAAAACGTATTCCCTTTCCAACTAAAAACTTTCAGAAAACCCCTAAAATCCAAATGTATTTGCATCCCATTTTCAAATTATTTTCATTTTATCTTGGATTGGTTTCTAGCTATCCTTGGAGAGTTACTTTTATTATTTTTTCCAACTTGGGTTGAACCCATGTTTTCTTAAGAATTTGTCTTATCATCATCCTCTATGTGATATTTACTAACATTTTCATTCTTTGGAACCAATAAGGACTCATCTACATCCACCAGATCCGCCCAAGGAGGATCTTTATCTAACTAGCTTCATGGGTGACATCCTCTAAGGGGAAGGTCCTAGATATATTATTTCCCTTCTCCATTGTCATATGCTCAATAATAGAGGCCTTTTTTTCAAGAGAGTTCACCTAGGATGCACTTGGTGAAGCAATTCATTTACTGTATTTAAGTTATATGTTTATAACATCTGCATTAGTGCTTATTTTTTCTTCATATGTTTTTGAACAATTTGAATCATTTTGCAACTTATCCTCTTTGTAGGAGTTTGAAGGATGATCCTCCTTAGATATTAATTAATGACCATAACTAGTTCCCTCGCACCAATAAGGTTTTTAGCTAGTTTTCTTTGCTTTATTCTTCCCTGATTTGGGAAAATATTTCAGAGTATCAACAACAAAATGGTAGAATACAACATGGAAAAAACCCATCATAATTAGGAAGAGGATCAGTGGGAAAGAGGTTAGAGAAAAATTCCTCTAATTGGATGGAAATCCTCAGGAACTTGAGAGGTGAATTGAGAAGTTGCAAGGCAGACAATGAAAACATTTTAAGAGCTCAAGAAAGGAAAACAAAGGTGAATGTAGTGATTGTAGAGTTTTTCAAATTTGTAAAGGAAAAATAAACACGATTCTAGTGCCATCTATCTGGATAGGCATAAATCCAAGAAAATTCCATCTAAAATCTAGAAGCATGGATTAGGAACCAATAGGTTAGAAGATATCAAGTCAAAGAAAAGACATAGGCAAGTGTTATAGTGTTTTCTTCTCATATGTGTATGAAAATAATTCACCTAAGACTGTGGATGACAAACAATCTTAACAATATAAATGGCTGCTAAACATTGTAGATCTGCAGCAAATGATAGAAACAAAACTTGTCAAAGCCTTATATGCCACAATCATAGTTAAACAACAAAATGAAATAGTAATAAATGCGGGTAACTCCAATAATCCAATGGAAACCAGATATATAAAGAATATATTTTATTAAACAACACCTGTGAAGGGAACAACTAAGTGTTACTAGTCCCCTTCTATGGGATCGGCTCATGGCTATCCTCAAATGTCTTTAGCTTTTGTAGAGTCTCTCAGATCTATAATGTATAAAACCTAGCAAATAAAATGTTTGAGCTCAATGGGAACTCTAATGGAAAAGAAAACGGTGAGTGACAGCGATAATAATCAGAGCGGCAACAGTGAGTGCAATAATGAAAATAATCGAAAGTGAATAATGAATGGAAAACCCTTCTATTTATAAAAAAAATATTAGGTTATCCTCAATTAATGAGAAATAATAAAATATTATTAACCCCGTTCTAGAAATAACCACTTGGAATATTTTATTATATTTGGTTAGGAGGGAAAAAGTATTTAAACTTTTATATAGAAATAATAAATAAATAAATGATTTATTTATCATCTCAAGAAAAATCGTTAAGGAATAATAAACAAACAATTATTTATTTAATTATTCCTAAGGGATTTAGTCAAACTTGACAAGGAATAATAATTAATTAGTGATTAATTAATTATTCCTAGAGAAAAATAAAATAATTAATAATTTATTTGTTTATTTTTCATAACTGGGTCAAATATGACAAGGAATATTAATTAAACAATGGTTTAATTAATTATTCCTAGAAGATAATTAAATAAATAGTGATTTATTGAATTATTATTCATGGGTTTAATTATAAATTGCTTAACAAATGTGGTTTATTAAGTAATTTCTCACATTGAAAACAATTTTACTATGGTAAAATTGGTCTTACATGGTGTACTTTGATCCATCTAGTAAATTAAGGCTAGATGATCAATTTTTTGTGATAACAGTAGGAAAGTGAACATATAGTTAGAGGAGAAACTCCATTCAACCCTCTAAAAAGCGATATAAATAGTCATGACCAGTTGTCTAGGGCTACAATCAAAAGACACCACAAACAAAGGATAATTGAGAATAGCTCAATGTCAAAGGAGTTCAAGAAAGTAAAGCCTCCTACCTTTCATTGGGAAAGTAAGAAGAACAAAGAAGAAAAAACAAGGTTGTTGGGTTTAAATATATACTTCAAATTCCATGACTACTTTGGAAACATGAAGGTCAAGGTAGCCATTTTCAAATAGAAGGGAAAGTTGACATATGATGGGAAGACTTGAGAAATGTCAAATGCATAACAAAGAAGGAACTAACATGGAAAAATTTTGAAAAATATTCTAGGAAAAGTACATGTCCAATAGTACTATGATAGTAAGATTAAAGAGTTACATGAGCACAAAGTGGGACATCTCACCTTGTATGCTTACACAAATAGATTTTTGGAACTACTAAGGTATGCTCTATACATCAAGCATGAGAAGTTAAAGATATAGAGATACCTCAGTGGGTTATCACAATCTTAATAAGATAGGATTGAGTTTGATGAGCCAAGGATGTTGGAGGACACCATCCATAAGGCCAAGTATGGTATGATCAATTCAAGCACAAGGCCAAATTTTGTGCAGATTGGAGAAAGAAAGATAAAACCATATTGAAATGGAAATGACAAAAATAATTAGGACACAAGAAAATAGGGAAGAATGTCAAGTTCACCACACCTTCTAGAGGTGAATTCTAGTGGAATTTCACTACTACCACTAAACACCATCTTATTAAACCAACAAGAGAAGAGCCTAAGGAGTCAAAGAGAAGGCCATTGCAATTTTAGGGATGTGGAGAGAGCCACATGTTGAAGGATTTTCCTCACCAACAAAAAAAATAGAAAGAGGCAATATAATTTCCAACAGGTAGCAAAGGTGAATGGCGCGGCTCAAAGCATACCTCAAATTTATGTGACATTGGACAATAGGAATTAGATCATGAAGCCCCAGTAATCGAAATGGAAGGTATTCTCACCAACATTCCTACTTTAATTTTAATTGATCTGGGTTCAAATTTCATTTATATCAATCCAAACGTTTTAGAGATATGTGCCTTGCAAACAAATCCCGATGAAAAGTCATCGGGTGTCTAACTAGATAAAGAGGTCAATAAAGTGGTAGATTGGATGTAATCGTGCCACTTGTACTTGGGAAGCATGCCTACTATGGCTGCCCTCAGCTTGCTTCGGTTGGGTTCATATGACATATTGTGGGAATGGACTAGCTACCATCCCACTAAACTAAGGTGAATTGTTATAATAGGTCATTAGAATGTCTTATAATAAGTCATTGGAATGTCTCAGGGATGGAGGAGAGGAAAGAACATTGCAAGGGAAAAGGAAACCAGCTTCATTAAGGCAGATCTCAGTGCTACATGTGAAAAAATGCAGCTATAAGGGATGTGTCATGTATGCATGGAAACTTTTAGGGCCTAATATTCGTAGATGGGCTAATTTTCCATGCTTTTTCCAAAAAAACAGTTTTCCAATTCCCAATTTTTTCATAAATATGATTCGCCCAAATTTTATAAGGAAAATTATTTTACCTTAAAAATCGCCAAAATTTTATAGAGACTATATAAAATCATTACATGTTTAAATATTTTTACTAAAATACCACCAAGTGTTTTATAGTTTTCATATTATGGATTAGTAATATTCGCCAAGGTTTTTAATATTTAAGATCATTTTTCATCCTTAAAATTTTCCTTGCATGTATGTGGTCCAAGTGGCCAACATGCTAGAAAATAATGAACCCATAATGGAAACCCACCGCATTATGAAGCAATATAGCAATGCATTTTTGGAATAAGTGCTAATATTTCCACCGAGGATGGAAAACAACTTCTCTATTGAACTAATTCCTGGTTTGGTACCTGTTTCAAAGTCTCCATATTGCATGAGCATGCCTAAACTAGTATATTTAAATCTATGGCTAAAGGAAATGTTGGATAAAGGGTATATCAGTCCTAGTCTGTTACCTTGGGAAGGACATCACCATTTGTGAAGAAAAATGATGGAACATTGCAGTTATACATTGACTATCGGTAATTAAATTAAGCCACGGTGAAAAATAAATACATGTTGCCGAAAGTTGAATATTTATTGGATCAACTGAGAGGGGTTGTATTGTTTTGTAAAATAGATCTAAGACATGGTTATCATTAGGTTCAAATTAAAGATGAAGATATTCATTAGAAAACCTTTAGGATGAGATACAGGCACTACGAGTTTGTTTTGGATCCATTTGGGCTCACAAATTCCCCAGCCACATTTATGTGCTTGATGAGAAACATCCTCAACCAATATTTGAACAAATTTATGCTAGTTTGATGGATGATAACCTGGTTTACTAAAAAACCAAAGAAGAACATGAAGAGTACTTCAAGGTAGTGTTGTAATTTCTAAGGGAACATAAGTTGTATGCCAAACTTGGCTAATGTGATTTCTTCCAATCACAATTTCATTACTTGGGACCTGTAATCTTAAAGGAAGAAGTGATCATGGATATCGAAAAGATTAAGGCTATGATGGACTGGCTTACTCCCTGAAATGTCATGAAGGTTAGATCCTTCATGGGATTGGATGGATATTATCATTAGTTTATTCGTGACTTTTCAAATATTTGGCACCCAATCATAGCCTTACAAAAGAAAGGGATCAAGGTACAATGAAATCAGAGTGCATAGCCATTTTCTAGTAGCTCAAGAACTTTATCTTACATGAACCTATTTTGATAATAGTAGACCCATAAAAGGACTTTCTAGTTTGCACAAATGTCTATAAGGAAGGACTAGGTGGAGTCTTGATGCAAGAAGGAAATATTATTTGTTACGAATCAAGAAAAGTAAATGAGCGTGTGAAGAACTGTTGAAATATGGCAACAAGAATATTCCAATTTAATTTTTCCTTGAATTAAATTGTGAATTAAAATCGAATTTATTCTTAATAGCTACTTGGAAATAATTAATTAATTCATTTTGAATTAATTAGTTGGAGAAATTCAAGTTAGAAGTCTTTCTGAAGTCATGCAAGAGTTATCCCTTAAATTAAGGAGATAATATTGAGTTATATTTGAGTTGTAATTATTTAACTCAGTTTACTGAGTTAAGTCTAGTTAAATTAGTTCCAAACTATTTGACGAACTAATAGAGAGTTAACAGTTAGTTGATGCATGCATGCACTCAACTAGTGTACTCTAGTTAACTGAATATTCCCTCATCAGAAACTCATGCATGTCTATTCTGAGAAAGACCCAGTCAAGATTAAAGTTAAGGATAGTGTACTATCAATTGCATGTGTTTTCTTATAAAGAAAACTCATGCATGCAGTCAAGGTATCATTCCTTGAGGATTGCACAGTTGTGATAGTGTGTGAGAGAGTGTTACACTTGGTAATAGGAAAATCATCCCAGAGGAACAGTGTAAGGAAATATGATATTGGAGGGAAGAGAGGAAGGCTTGAGAGAAGCCAAGATTGCCTGTGAGCATCTATGAGGATTGTACTGAGAGTTGGCTAGCTATGAGAGCTAAGGCTTTGTATAATTCCTATGTATTTCCACCATGTATGATAATATAGATAGTGGGGTTTTTTAGCTGAGGCTTTCCCCAAAGTATTTTCATGTGTATTGTGCATTGATTCTTCTTCTTCTAGTTATATTGTTCATATTGATCTTTAAGCTTCCGCAAATTGATAGTAGAAGTAGGTTATAGTATTCTGCTTTAATTTATATTGCATTATCGGGTTAACCTACATTAGATTTTCTACATGGTATCAGAGCAAGGTTTTCTAGAAATTATCTACATGGTATCAGATCTAGATTTGTAGAAATTTTATACAGGGTATCGGAGCTATGAACAGTATACTAAGAAGAGAATTCGAAGTATGAAGTTCGGGGTTGCAGGTGAAAATTCAATTCATATCATACTTCAAGGTTGGCCAATGGCATTCTATGGCTTGAGACTTGAGTATGCCTTGGAAGGTAGATCAAATTACATAGCATGGAAAGATAGAATGGAGATTGTATTAGAATACAATGGCTTGAAGGAATTCATTGATCAAGAAATCCCAAAGCTAACTTCAATTAATGCACAAGAGTTGGCTGAGTGGAAGAAGCGTGTGGCGAAGGCGAGATGGATCATCCTTGAGGGAGTTCGAGACCATATTGTCTCGATTCCCCATGGGAAGGATACTCCATTTTCAATGTGGAAGACATTTAAGGAACTCTACCAGAATGGTAGTGACCAGAGGCAATTGGTGCTCAAGGATAAGCTTCGAAGAATCAAGATGGAGAAGGGCGATACTATTTCCACATATCTGAACAAGCTCACCACCTGCAGATATGAGCTTGGCAGTGTGGGAATAGCTATTGTTGATGATGATATGGTGAGCCTCGCTCACCTTGGCCTTCCAAAGAGTTGGAATAGATACTAGGACTCTATGAATGGAAGGGAGAAATTGTCTGTTAGGTCCCTACAATACTAGCGATTACCCCATTACTATTGTAGTTGTATCCCTTATTAATATTTTTGTGCCCCTATTGTCCCCATATTGTTATTACTGTGCCCATAGAATCCCTCTATTGTTATTTTTGTGCCTTTATATTATTATTGTTAGGTCGGTTGGGTTATATTGTGACTCCTTAGACTCCTATATATAGAAAGGAGGTTTTGTCATTTGAATCATCAAGGAATCATTCATTTGTGTAATGTAAAGGAGGTTGCCCCCTCGAAGAGGCTAAATTCTATTGCGTTGATCTATCTTTCCTATCTTTTTGTGAGTTGGTTTCATAACATTTGGTATCAGAGCTTTGGATTCTAGGGTTTCGCTGCTCCAAATAGGTCATCGTGGCATTTTTGCTATAACTTTTCTTGTGCGACATTTCAGAAGTGGAAAAAAAACCTATTTGAGACAAAATTGCACTAAACCTAGAGTCTTAATTTCAGAGCTTTTTGCGCTACATTTGCGGAGATATGATCTGAGGAATTTGGTCTTTTTGCATACTCCTGAATTACATTCCAAATAGGTGAGCTGGTGAAAATCATCATAAATTTCTCTCTAAGAATTAGATTGAAATTTCGTCAGAAAGTACAGAAAGAGGACAGAATGTAGTTTCTTGTATGTGTTTTTTAGAGCAAAAGGTTAAAACAGGGACACGTGGCATGTCGTACAAGTTCGCTCTACTAAACTAGTCTATAATCAGGTCACTGTGGGAGATTTGGTATAACTCTTCCTTGGAGAATCCAATTTGGATCAAACTGGTGGCATTGGAAAGAGGACATAGAGGGCTACTGCAAGTCACAATTTCAGAACTGGATGATTCAAAATTACTGAGATACATCAGAGGCAATATCGAGCTCCTACAAAGTGAAAAAACGTGTGTAGATTTTTTTTTTAATTTTTGCTTAAGCTTGGTTTGAAAATTTATTTTGAAGGAATTCAAAGGGAATAGTAGAGCATTATTATCGGTAACTGATGCCCCAAGGAAAGAAAATACAAACACCTAGTAAACAACTTGAAAGCTCTAGCATGACTTATGAAGAAGAGGAAGAAATACTACATGATATATCAAAATTACAAGACCAAGTGCAACAAATGTCACTCTCACAAAAGCTAACATAAGCTAAGATACATGGCGTGGAATCTAAGATAAAGGGCGTGGAAGCTAGTATGAATGGCATGGAAGCTAAGATGGATGATTTGAAGATAGATTTGAAGAAAGATTTGAAGACAAACATGGTAGATTTGAAGACAGACATGGCAGAATTGAAGACAGATTTGACAAATTTTCTACAAGAAATACTTACTAGTTGTGAAAGGTTAGTAAAGGAAATTCATGATGCAAATAAAAGAAATGTTAATAATGATTTCATAGACTCTAATGTTGGATCGAAGACCCACCACATTCCAAAAATCGATATGAGGAAGTTTGATGGCAAGGATCCTACAACATGGATATTACAGATGGAGCAATTTTTTGATCTCAATAATGTGAAAAACACACAAAAGGTACGTATTACAACTTTATATTTGCAACCAAATCAGTTTGTATGGTATCAATGGCTTTTCTCTCGTAAACAAATCATCACTTGGGCAATTTTTACGAAAGAATTGACAGCACATTATGAGGATACAAAAAGCAACACTTTTTTTAGCCAATTGATAAGTCTCAAACAAAAGGGTTCAATAATGGAGCACATTGAGGAGTTCCAAAAAGTGAACATAAGGGTAAAAAATATTCTAGAGGAGCATAGGATTGACGTGTTCATAGGGAATTTAAAGGATAATATCCAACATCATGTTCACCTTTGGGAACCTGATTCATTAGAGAAGGCATTCAGGTTAGCAAGAAAAATGGAAACCAAAATTATGGCAACCAAGAAGCATACCACTCACAACTATAAACATGGAAGTGTTGTTGCCCCAAGTCTTCCACAACCTATAAGGTTGACACCACAACAATTGGAAGAAAAAAGAGCAAAAGGGCTTTGTTACAGTTGTGATAGCAAATATACTAAAGGTCATAAGTGTGCTGAGAAGAAATTATTCTACATAGATTGTGAAGAGGAAGAAGAAAAGGAGAAAGTAAGGTCAAAAGAAGAGGATATACTCCAGGAAAAAAGCCTAGATAAAGAAGAAATGAATCCGACCATATCTTGTAATGCATTGGCGGGAATTACCACTCCTCAAACCATCAAGATAGAAGGACAAATCAAGAAGAAAAAGGTAATAGTGTTGATTGATTCAGGAAGTACCCACAATTTTATTCATTGTAAGGTAGCAAAAGAATTGAATTGATTCCTATATCTAGCACCAGAGTGTCAAGTGATGGTTGCAAATGGAGGAACAATAAATTTCTTTGGAAAGTGCCATAATATCAAGCTATCCATGGGAGAATATGTATTGACTAGCCCAATTCTTTCCATTCCAACGGGAGGTGTTGATGTTGTACTAGGAGTCCAATGGCTACAATCCTTGGGTACAATAGCTTTTAATTTTCAATCACTTTTCATGAAATTTTCTGCAGAAGAAAAGGAAGTTGAATTAAGGGGTATTACAACGAAACCAGGAAAGATAATCAGCTCTAACGGTACGACAAAGCTTCTAAAAAAGGAACAAAGAGGTGTAATTGCACAATTATGTTCACTAGATGTTTCCACATCGAAATCCTCTATTTCTCCATATCTCCAAAAATTCTTGGACAATCATTCCAAGGTATTTGAGACTCCCAAAGGTCTCCCACCTATTTGTGATCATGATCATGTTATTCATTTGATTCCAGGAAGTGTTCCTCCAGACACCAGGCCATACAGATATCCCTATGCCCAAAAGAGTGAAATTGAATTTATGGTTGCAGAAATGCTAGAGGCTGGTAAAATTCAACCTAGTCAAAGTTCTTTCTCTGCTCCAGTAGTATTGGTGCACAAGAAGGATGGATCATGGTGCATGTGTCTGGATTATAGGGAGCTCAATAAGCTCACTATTAAAGATAAGTTTCCCATTCCGGTCATTGATGAATTACTGGATGAATTGCATGGATAAATTTACTTCACCAAGTTGGACCTTCGTTTAGGATATCATCAAATCAGAATGAAGACTGAAGACATTCCGAAAAAAGCATTTAGAAATCATGAGGGTCATTATGAATTTTTGTTCATGCCTTTTGACCTAACCAATTCACCTTCTACATTTCAAGGTTTGATGAATTCCATTTTCAAACCCTTCCTTAGAAAATTTGTGTTAGTATTTTTTGATGATATACTAATCTAGAGCAAGTCTTGGAAGGATCATGTTGACAGGGTGCTACAACTATTGGAGGAGAAACAACTATATGCAAAAAGATCCAAATGTTTCTTTGGAGTAAAAGAGGTGGAATATTTGGGTCATATTGTATCTCATGAAGGAGTTAAGGTAGACCCTAGCAAAATTAAATCCATTAAGCAATGGAAAATCCCCACATCCATAAAGCATCTGCGAGGATTTCTCGGGTTGATAGGGTATTATCGCAAGTTTTTTAAGAATTATAGGAGAATAGCAGCACCTCTAACAACATTATTGAATAAAGATGCATTTTCATGGACTCCAAAAGAAACAAAGGCCTTCGAACATCTTAAAGAGGCAATGTGCCAAGCACCGGTCTTAGCTACACCAGACTTCACAAAAACCTTTATTGTGGAATGTGATGCTTTAGGACATGGAATTGGTGTTGTTTTATTGCACGATGAATGACCCATTACTCTTGAAAGTTGTCCAATCAAGGGAAAGTTTTTACACAAAGCTATTTATGAGAAGGAAATGTTGGCAATACTACATGCACTTAAGAAATGGCAACCCTACCTAATGGGAAGACACTTCAAGGTAAAAATGGATCATGATAGCCTTAAATACTTTTTAGAAAAAAGATTATACTTTGAAGAGCAACAAAAGTGGGTCATAAAGATGTTGGGTTATGACTTTGAAATCATCTACAAAAAATGGAAGCAAAATGTGGTGGCAGATGCACTCTCAAGAAAGGATGAGGATGTGGAAGCATTGTTGTGCGCCATTTCTATTATCCAACCAGATTGGATAAATGAAGCAAGGGAGGAATGGAAGAATAATGAAGAAGTGTGGGCACTTATTCAAAAGTTACAACAAGATTCCAGTACATCTGATACATTTAGCTAGCAAAATGATTTGTTATGGTACAAAGATCACTTATACCTTTGTAAGAATTCCCAACTCAAACAAAAGATTCTTATGGAATTGCACACTTCTCCCTTAGGAGGGCACTTAGGATTTTTAGAAACTTACCACAGGGTTAAGAAGGAATTTTTTTGGGATGGCCTTAAATCGAATATTCAAAAGTTTGTGGCAGAATGTTTGGTTTACCAACAAAATAAAGTTGAAACAATTAAGACCCTAGATCTATTACAACCTTTATCCATTCCAAGCTAACATTGGGAGGAGGTTTCAATGGATTTTATCACAAGTTTACCCAAGTTTGAGGGAAAGAGTGTCATCATGGTGGTAGTTGACAGAATTACCAAGTATGCACACTTTTATGCATTATCACATCCATTTAAAGATAGTACAGTTTCTACTGCATTTATGGAAACAATTCAAAAGCTACATGGAAATCCAAAGATTATTATAAGTGACAGAGACGCATTTTCACTGGAAATTTTTGGACATAATTATTTTCTTGTCTCGGTACTCAGTTAGCTCATAGCTCATCTTATCATCCTCAATCTGATTGGCAAACTGAGATAGTAAACAAATGTTTGGAAGGATATCTTCGTTGCTTTGCATATGATAAACAGACACAATGGGTCAAATGGTTGCCTCTGGCTGAATGGTGGTACAACACTTCCTTCCATACAGCAACAAAAATGACCCCATTTATGGCACTTTATGGATATCAGCCACCATCCATCACATCATATTTAAGAGAAAATTCTAAGGTTCAAGCAGTGGAACATCACATCGAGCATCAACAACAAGTCCTCCAACTCTTAAAGGATAACCTCATGTTGGCGCAGAATAGAATGAAACAACAGGTAGATCAACATTGTAGCGAAAGAAGTTTTGATGTAGGTGATTGGGTATTCCTATTGCTACAACCATATAAAGAAATGTCCCTCAATCAAGCTAAGAAGGATAATAAATTATCACCAAATTATTATGGTCCATACAAGGTGTTGCAAAAGATTGGTACTATGGCATACAAATTGGAGCTTCCTACAGCTTCTCAAGTGCACCCAGTTTTCCATGTTTCATGTTTAAATAAGGTTATAGGCAACAAGCTCCCAGTTCAAACAATATTGCCAAAACTTGACGAGGAAGGAAAAATTATATTGGAACCAGAAGCAATCACAGAAACAAGAACTCGACAGCTACAAAATCGGTCAATTTTGGAGTATCTCATCAAGTGGAAGAACTTATCCGCTGAATATTCCACATGGGAGGAAGAGAATTTTATACAGAAGCATCCAGAACTACTCAAGCATTGAGGACAACACGTTTTTGAAGGAGAGAGTCATGTTAGGTCCATACAATACTAGTGATCACCCCATTACTATTGTAGTTGTATCCCTTATTAATATTGTTGTGCCCCTATTGTCCCCATATTGTTATTACTGTGCCCATAGAATCCCTCTATTGTTATTTTTGTGCCTTTATATTATTATTGTTAGGTCAACTAGGTTATATTGTGACTCCTTAGACTCCTATATATAAAAAGGAGGTTTTTCCATTTGAATCATCAAGGAATCATTCATTTGTGTAATGGAAAGGAGGTTGCCCCCTCAAGGAGGTTGAATTATAAGGCGTTGATCTATCTTTTCTATCTTTTTGTGAGCTGGTTTCATAACACTGTCAGATTGGGAATGACTGTGGTCGGATCTTATGCAGGAGGAGCACACGAGATGGTTCTTCATCCAAGAATGATGATGAAGAAAATCTTTCCTTAGCAAGTAAGTCAAGGAAAGGGAAGGAGAAGGCTTCCCATTTCAAACCGAATTCTTCTCATGGAGGGAAGAAGGGTGACATGTCTAAAGTAAGATGCTTTAATTGTCACAAGATGGGACATTATGCAACTAATTTCCCATCGAAGAAGTCCAAGAAGGGATCCTCAGAAGGATCGGAAGGTGAGACATTAGCCTCGCAGTTCAAAATGGACTTTACCCTCATTGCATGCATGGTGTCATCGATGATGGGTTGTGTCTGGTATCTTGACAGTGGAGCCTCATTCCACATGACTGGTGATAAAAATTTATTGAGTTACTTGGAGGAGAAAGACCTCAAGATGCACATAGAGATGGGTGATGACGGAAGGTATAGTGTTTCAGGAGTGGGCACGGTTGCTTTCAGAGGGAACATGGAACTCCTCTCACCTTGACAGATGTGATGTATGTTCCTGGACTGAAGAAGAACTTGGTATCGTTGCGATGTTGGAGGACAAAGGCTATGATGTTGTCTTTAGTAAAGGAAAGGCATTCCTAAGACACATAGCCATGGGTCAGACCAAGAGGATAGGGATTCGGGTGAAGAATCTCTATAAACTAGAGGTAGATGATTGTGTAACATTGAGTACGAAAGCATAATTGGTGCAAAGCCAAGACATTAGCAAGTAGTGGCATAAGCAGTTGGGCCATTTGCATCATGGGGCTTTGAAGATAATGCAGCAGATATCTACAGGACTTCCCAAAGGTAAAATTGAGCAAGTTGACACATGCAAAGGTTGCACCTTGGGAAAGTACACCAAGTCTTCCTTTCATATTCGAGACAGTCGAGCAGAGGCTATCTTAGAGCGAGTTCATACTGATGTGTGTGGACCATTTTTTATGGCATCCACAGCGAAGCAAAGGTATTAAGTGATTTTCATTGATGACTATTCTCATAAATGCTGGGTTTATTTCATGCAAAAGGACCAAACTTTCACAAAGTTTTGTGAGTTCAAAGCTTTGGTCGAGAAAGAGTCGGGGAAGAAGATCAAGGCCTTGAGAAGTGAAAACGATGGAGGATATGTCTCTCAAGATTTTAAGGACTTCTGTGCAGTGGAAGGAATTAAATGAGAGTTGATGATACCTCATAATCCACAGCAGAATGGGGTGGTCGAGAGGAAGAACAAAACTATTGTAGGGGCAGCACAAGAAATGTTGCATGACCAAGGCCTACCACTTCATTTGTGGGTTGAGGCATGCAACATAGTAGTATATTTTCATAATAGAAGCCCGCATCGCATACTTGGGATGAAGACACAAGAGGAAGGTTTCTCCGGTAAGAGACCAGATGTGGGTCACTTCAGGACCTTTGGCTCATCGGTATATTTCCATGGGACAAAGGATGCACGGAAGAAGCTTGAGCTGACAGCAAAGTTGGGGATACCTGTGGGGTACACTGATACACCTCACAACTATTGGGTTTACTTTCCTACCAGTCGGAGGACAGTGGTTCAGAGAGATCTCAAGTTTGATGAGCAGAAGTCCATGCGAATTTCCCTTGAGATGGAGCTCCAACTACAAGTTGTGCAAGAACTATTGGTTCCTAAGGAGGAGGAGCCTCAGACTGATGTAGACCATCCACATGCAGAGGTTCCAGGAGTGGAGACATCCACTCAAGCAGAGTCTTCTAGAGATGGATGGAAGCGCACAAGAGAAGTTGACAGATTGTTGGAGGATGTGAGAGAGAATGTGGGAGCACCACTTTCTCAGCGCAGACATAGGAGGTCACTTGAGAGGTACACTGGATACATGGCCCTTGTTGGGGAATGTGTTGAGACCGAGCCAGAGCCATTTTCCTTTGAGGAAGCATTGCAGCAACCAATTTGGGTTGATGCTATGGTGGAGGAGTATGACTCCATAGTTCGTAACAGTGTTTGGGATGTGGTTCTGAGACCGAAGAACAAGTTAGTTGTGAGTTCGCGTTGGCTTTACAAGGTAAATCAAGCTGCTGATGGTAGTGTGGAGAAGCATAAGGCAATATTTGTTTCTCATGGCTTTTCATAGGTCGAGAGGATCATGTTGTTGCAGTATATTTCGACAAAGGAAAAATATGCTGAAATTTTGACAAAGGCATTGTCAAAGTGTAAATTCGAGTTCGATAGAGACAAGATCAGGGTGGCAGAAAATCCCTTTCTTGTTGAGAGGGAGTGTTGAAATATGGCAACAAGAATATTCCAATTTAATTTGTCCTTGAATTAAATTGTGAATTAAAATCAAATTTAGTCTTAACAACTACCTGGAAATAATTAATTAATTCAGTTCGAATTAATTAGTTGGAGAAATTCAAGTTAGAAGTCTTTCTGAAGTCATGCAAGAGTTATCCCTTAAATTAAGGAGATACGATTGAGTTATATTTGAGTTGTAATTAGTTAACTCAGTTTACTTAGTTAAGTCCAGTTAAAATAGTTCCAAACTATTTGAGGAACTAATAGAGAGTTAACAGTCACTTGATGCATGCATGCACTCAACTAGTGTACTCCAGTTAACTGAAGATTCTCTCATCAGAAACTCATGCATGTCTATTCTGAGAAAGACCCAGTTGAGATTAAAGTTAAGGATAGTGTACTATTAGTTGCATGTGTTTTCTTATAAAGAAAACTCATGCATGCAGTCAAGGTATCATTCCTTGAGGATTGCACAGGTCTGACAATGTGTGAGAGAGTGTTACAATTGGTAACAAGAGAATCATCCCAGAGGAACAACACAAGGAAATAGGAGCTTGGAGGGCAAAGAGGAAGGCTTGAGAGAATCCAAGATTGCCCATGAGCATCTATGAGGATTGTACTAAGAGTTGGCTAGTTGTGAGAGCTAAGGCTTTGTATAATTCCTATATATTTCCACCATGTATGATAATACAGATAGTGGGGTTTTTTAGATGAGGCTTTCCCTAAAGTATTTTCATGTGTATTGTGCATTGATTCTTCTTCTTCTGGTTATATTATTTAGCTCGATCTTTAAGCTTCCACAAATTGATAGTAGAAGTAGGTTATAGTATTCTGCTTTGATTTATATTACATTATCGAGTTAACCTACATCAGATTTTCTACAAGAACTATGTCACTAATGACTTGGACTTAGCAGCAATTTTTTATTCCCTAAATATGTGGAGGAACTACTTTCTTTAAAGAATATTTGCATCGATGTCAATTCATAGAGGAAAAGATACTTGCTTGATAAGCCCAAATTAAATGTTATACAATCTAGATGGTTGGATTTAATTAGAAAATTTTATTTTTAGATTAAGCATATTAAGGGCTAGGAAATTAGGGTAGAAAATGGACTAGCAGAACTCTAGAAGTAGCTCACTTGGCAACCATGAGCACTTTTGAAATTGACACCAAAGAAAGGATAAAATAGGCATTGCAACAATATGATCATTTCTAGAATGTGAAGGAATGCTTATAGTAGGAACCAGAGGAAATTGTTGAATATATTGTCAGGTTCCTTGAATGCCAACAAAAAAAGGATAATATAGGCACCCAATGGGATTTTTACATCCAATCCCAATCCCTTAGTGGAAATGGGAAGTTATATCCATGAAATTCATCACATGATTTCCAAAGACACCTAAATAGCATGATGCCATTTTGGTGGTAGAGAACAAGTTGAGCAAAGAAGATCACTTTATAGTTGTAAAGTCCACCCATAGAGATATTGATATAGCTCATATGATCATTAAATAAATATTTAGATTGCATCGCATGATGAACAAGATCATTGCAGAATGGCATGTCAATTTCACATCCAATATTTTAAAGGCAATGTTTGTTAGATTTGCTACTCAAATAGCTTCTAGTACAACATATGATCCTCATATAAATTGTAAAACATAAAGAGTGAACAAAATTTTATAAGACATTTTGAGGATGTATGCCATGCATCAATCAAATAGGTGGGAATAATTCCTACCATTAGTGAAGTTTGCATACAACAATGTGCATCAAGGGTCACTGAATATGAGCCCTTTTGAGGCATTATATGGCAATAAATGCAACACTCCCATTAGTTGGGATGACCAAGTGAGCATGGTGATTCTTGGACCTGACATGTTGAGAGAAATGGAGTAATAATTTCTCAGTATCAAGTATAAATTTAAGGTTTCCCAAGATAGGAAAAATAGTTATACAAAATAGCAAAGAATGCACAAAGAAGTCCAAGTGGGAGATCATGTATATATATGCATCAAACAAAGGCATATCTCACTGAAATTGGGGTCCTGTGCTAAATTAGCACCCAATATTTGTGAACCATTTCATGTTTTGGAAAGGGTGGGAGAAATGGCTTATAGACTACCCCTACCACCCATAGTGAAAGCACACGATGTATTTCAATCTATTTGCTTAAAAACTATGTATGTGACACTAGTCATATCATTGACTAGTTTATGATATAGGTGGAATCCGAGAGATAATTCAAACCAAAACCACTATGCATCCTATACCAAAGGTATACACACTCTAGAATCAAGTAATAAAGCAATTCAAGGTGGAATTTAAGAACTTTGGACCTAATGAAGTAACCTACGATATTGCAGATAAAATGAGGGTACTCTACCTTTATTTTTAATTTATAAATGGATGTAAGAGATGTGAATATAAAGGTCAATTTTATTTTTTTTCTTACGGTATGGATTAACTCTCCCTAGATGTGGAAAATCCCCCAAATGTTGACAACACAGTGCAAGGAACTACTAGATCTAAAAAAGAAGACTAGGCAGTTTTGGAGTCTATTGTTAAGCCATGTGCTTAAATATTATCGGTTTTACTCCCTGTGATATTGTGTTTACATAAATCAAAGATGTGTTTATTCCTAAGCAGTCAATGGGAGGCTCAGTGGAGGACTAAATCACTATGGTGACAAACCACCTAAATAGGAAAATATGATTCAGTGTGATGCTTGTCGGAGATACAATAAACCACCTAGACAATGGACTACAAACCCCTGTCATGCTAGTTATAAAAAGAAAACCAATAAACCAAATGGAAAGTGGATTTAACCTCTTGGATTGAGAAATTCCCCATATAGACCTTAGTTGAATCCTTGTGATTAAAATCAGAGGAGTAGGTAAGTCATCATGCTGATTACTTCTAAAGGGCAATTGATAAACATTCTAGATAGTTGACTTAGTGTCCTAGGTGTCTACCAAAATTTGATGTGAATTTTCCCTAAGAAAGTATCCTCTCATACTTTAGATCTGGCTTAGGGGTGGTCAACTATAACAAATATATGGTGTAGCTAGCATATGGTTTGGTGGAGAGTGGGAGTCCCTCCTTCAATTTCCAACCACCTTAACATACACATATAAGTATAAATGTTTATGCATATTGGATTATGAATGGTAATTTTCTTAGTTATGCTTATGGTTAATGCATGGTTCTGGATACTCATGAGTAAATTCCTGAAGTTCACTACGTAATCAGAATTTACAAGCTATCTTGTATGTCTATGGTTTAATGAATGCATGCACTAGGCAGTGTACTTCCATAGTCATGAGATGCAAGTTATCATGTATGTTATGAATTAAATGATTTACCCAACTATGATAATAAATATTAGTTCAAGAATAATGTGATAATCCATATATTATAATATCTCTCTCTATTGCTTGAGAGTAATGGCTTGAATAAATAGATTAGCTTTCTCAATGGATTTGTGATATCTAAGGATAGACTATAATTGTCCTTGTGCAGTTATGTGTATTTCACAATTATATGATTAGTAGATCTATGTCTCAGAATATGAAATTAATTTTCCTATTGAAGGGGTATATAGAACTTGGTTGACTCATATATCATTTCACAAGTAATATTGACAAGCTTAGTGAAACTTGGGAAGGGGATTTAACTCTCTTCTTGGTTTAAGGACCTACAAAATGGGAATATCTTATATTGCAGAGTAGTGTGGGGAATGATTGAGGATCGAGCCTTGGGTCATCGAGCCTTAGCCTAAACAAACCATCAAGTTATGGCCAAAACCACACAAATAATCACATACAAATCAAGTAGAGGAAGAAGTGGGCCCAGGGTGGAGCCTTGGTCCTCAAAATTTTGTCTACTGGATGACCAAGCCCAAATATGTTGTGAACTATATGCATGAAAAGATTTGATTCGATGGTGGAAATTCAAACCAAATAGCAAAACGATTCCAATGGAACCCTTCCACGAAATGACCAAGCATTCAAACTAAGGAGAGTTTGTTGGGAGAGTCGTGAAGAGGTTGATCAAATGGAAGAAGTGGCAATCCAATGATTAAACCTTATTGAAGGTAAGCCTACCACCAAGCTACCAAGTTTGTTAATAAGATAAGTGAGTGAGTGTGCTAAGGATATAATCAGATGTGATATGGCTTAGGGTTAGACCCCACCAACTCATGGTCATCAACATTGGATGCTTTCATGGTACAAGTAGAGTGGCTTTAAGTGAAATTGATATACTATAGGAGATGATAGGGGTGGTCCCATCGGACTCAAGAACCATCAAATCATCATACTAACATTGAAGTCATGTGAGGAAGGTGGAGTTGAGACAACTTTGATCTCGCATGACACGGAACTGGGAAATTCACCACAGTTGAAAACCTCAACCTTACATAGAAAAGTGTGTTTACACACCAACAACCCATTATGCCACTATTTGGTGCTTATGGAATTTTTGGAGATGACATGGTAGTTCCACATGGGTGCTATAAGGGGTCCCATTAATGACATGGCCACTTTTATTAGGAAAAAAAAAAAATCTAACAACATCACTTTTGATCCAAGATATGGGTTTATATTAAAGCTACATTATCAGGAATCTCTCAATGAGAAGTGGTATCATAATTAAATACCACAAACTTGAAAAATGAGGTTCTTGTAACCCCATATTCATAGTAGGCCTTGAAGATCTATCCAAAATGGTAACACTGCCACAAATCGGTATGGACAAGGGTGGGAGATGGTTACAATTAAAAATATTATATATAAATATATTCTAGATATCTACTAGCCTTTTGTTTGTCACTAGGCAAACCATATTGTTGGGAAAATAGAAGATAATATTTCCATATTGTTTCCAAGTTCAAGATAGTATAGAATATAGCATATGATCGAAGTTTGTAATAGGAAATTTCAAAAAGAATATCTAAATAGAACCTAACAACTTGAAAAAACCCATATAAAACAAGAAACCAAGATAGAAAAAGTAACTAAACGTGGTAAGAACTATGAAGAAGTTTGAGCATCCACCTTAATGGGCATTAACTTTACTAGGCTAGTAAAACTTGGTCTCGCACTTGGAGCTAAACTTTCCACAATCCTAGTCAACCTATTGTCCGTGTTTTTCAATTTCAATTGCATTTTGTCAAAATAAAACAATATTTCATCCTTCATGTCATTTATTGCAAGCAATATGTTTCCCAATAAAGGTTTTTGATGTTAGTATACACCAATAGTGTACAAAATAAAAATTATATCATTGGTATGACCCGTGTTAGGCACCCAATTTCCCACTATAGAAAATATCTCATTATCCTAAATTATATTTCTTTCATTAACAATTTCTTCTTCCACTTCCTGCAGCTCGTGTTACACCTCTAGAGGTGTATTTTCATGGAAGATGTGTGTTCAAGGCTAAGCCCTGGTACAAGCATGTGATCCTCCTAGAGAACCACATCCACCACTACCTCACCTATGTTGAGCCATGTGATGATTCATGGATAGGACCCAAAAAGAGGAAAGGGACAAAGAGAGTTGTGAAAGTTTCAACAAGAATGGAAGCAAACCTTATGAAAAGGCCACAAACTAAGAGGGAAGAAGTTTGGATGCATGGAGCCAATAGAAAAATCACCATCAAGACTAGATGGTAACTTGAAGATGGAAAGGAGAGATCCCAAATCACAAAAAATTCAAATAGGGAATGTAGCGATGATACCATAGAAAGAAAGGTGGAAGAGGACTAGTTCCTAGGAAGGGAAAGCATCAATATGAGCCAATCATAAAACTATTTGAGAATCATCCCAAAGTAGGTGGTAATTCTAGAGTAGGTAGGATATCATGTGAGGCCAAATTACATAGAGTTTAAGTGCATCATGCTTTCAATTATATGAACCTCCATAATATATAATGTCACCAAGGATTTATGAGGATCAATAAGCACAACTCCCTTGAAGTGATGATGGCCATGCTTCCCTCACCCCTCTATGCCTCCTTAATTGGCCCATTGGCAAGGAATTACTTGTCTTCCTCGAATGTATGGAAACAGGCTAATAACCCAAGACCCATAGGCATTAGGCAAGAGCAAAATCGAGGTGGTGTGGTTTTCCCTAAGTAATGATGATCAGTCAACCTGCATTCACATATAGTATTTAGTGGTGACTATCACCACTACTAATTTTACAACAAAAAAGGAATACTGAAAATCAATACTTAAATCAACATTATTTTACAAATTAATTAAAATTTTATTTAAATTATTTAATATGATTTTTTTTAAATATTGAACATAAGTTTTTTATACAAAGTACAATATTAAATAAAATTATAGAATAATTATTTAAGATTGAAGAAAAATAATTCACTTACCTATATTTTAATTTAGGTAATGTTTTTCTATACTTCAACAAATATGTTTTCCAATCATTACGCATATACATTTTTTTTTAAACATCTCGATGTTTATTATGTATGTATGTATGTATGTATGTATGTATGTATCTTTTATATTTTTTTCTTTCCATTCTAATATATATAGTTTATGAAAATGGAAGAGAAATATAAATCATTGTAGATCCATCTTAACTTGAAAGTTGTCAATGTAGAGTGATCAAAGTTTTCAAAATGTAAACTCTTTTTTGAATCCAAATCATAAGAAAATGATTGCACTTTAAAATATTTAATTCCTCTTGGTTCTTGGTAGATTCAAAGTCAAAATAGATCTATGTTGATTTTAAGAAACACACTAATAAAATGATGTGTGTGTGTGTTTATGTATGATTCACATTTTACACATGAAAATGTTGATACGTGCCCCAATCATATTTGAAGGTAGAAAGAATATATTCATAGCTAGTGATCTCTCTCTCTCCCCCCCACCCTATATATATATATATATATATATATATATATATATGTTTTATATAGTATATACATAATTGAGATTGAAATATTTTATTTATGATTCATATGCTACATATTAATATGTTAATACATGCTAGATATATATACTTAAAATGCTACATATGAACTTCATATTTAAAAATGAATAAATTATAAATCTCCCTAAAACAAAATCCAGTGGCGGAATAAGAATTCTCTCTTTATATATTTATATAATTTTTTTAGTTTATATATATCTGTGTGTGTGTGTGTGTGTTAATTACATGTCAACTCTATATTAAAAAATGAATGAATTAAAACTCTCTCTAGATAACTAATTAATGGAATAAGAATTCTCTCTTTATACATATAATCTATATTAAACATTTTTTATTATTAATATTTTTTAAACGTTAGATATCAATGTCATATTAAAAATACAATAAATTACACATATCCCTTACAATGAAAGTGAAAAAAAAATATTAAATTACTTTGTTTTTATTTATGTTAACTTGATATAAAACAATGTTATTTAATATGGACATTGAAATATTATATTTATGGCGAGCAATAAAATGATTTTTTGTTACTCATATATTTTTATTTTACCTATTACATGCCAACTAAACATAGAATGAATTACATGTCATGTGATATCAATTATAGTAGTTTTAAATCGCATCTCTTAACTCCATATTAAGTAGCGAAGGAATTATATATCTCTTTAATATTAAAAAGTCATTTTATTTTCTTTAATTTAAATTACTTTATCTCTATATAAAGTGGATGTAAAATTAAGGAGGAAATTGAAGTATTCTATTTATAGTCCACATTGATTTTTTTTATTACTATTTTTTTAATTTGTTATTTAAGTATTATTTTATTATATTTAAATGTAAGGTTACAGTACAAAAACTCCCTCATATTGATTTGTAGAGTGCCTCTCAGTGCAATAATGTGAGATGCATTTCTCATTGGTAAAATACACATAAATACATTTGTTTAAGACCCTTAGTTTCATCTTCCAAGTGGTGTCTTGGACTCCCAAAAGTTGTTCAACTTCACTTTTGGTTTTTGGCCTTCCTCTCCAATGAATAATACATATTTCACATAATCTCTAAGGATTGGGTTTCCAATAATCCCCCATCTTAATCCAAAGGGGTGTATGTGAGTCTAGAAGGGAGATGAAATTTAAAGTAGATAGGTGAATGGTTGAATGTGCTCTCTGAATATGGTGGTTTAAGGAAGACTAGAAACCAAATGCGTAGCAAAAGTTTAAGTTCCATTGAATGGTGGTTTAATGTTAATCACAAACTTTGAAATTTTTCTTAAAGCGGTTCCCGAATCAATTACTAACCTAGCTATAAGTTGATGTATTTTTGGAAATGGAAGTGCTCTCATATGGTGATTTAAAGATGACCGCAAACTAATTAATGTCTAGCAAAAGTTGTAAGTATTCTACTAAATGGTGGTTTGAGAAATACTACAAACTAAATGGTGATTTTGGGATGAACATAAACCAAATCACACTCATGGAATATGAAGTTGGCTATGGCTATAGCTCTAACTCTCACTTCAGGATCTAGTTGTTGGCTCTAGTTCTAATTTATTTTAGGCTCACTTATTTCTGCTTGACTGATAAAGTTGTGAAATATGAAGCTTGATTGTCAATCACTAATATTATTCCACACAACACTCCCCCCCCCCACCCGCCCACCACCCCCGTGTGCATGTGAAAGATACAAGGAGAGAATATGGAAATTTTTCCATAATATTCCCATGGATTCAGATCAAAAGGCATAATCCTCCATGTGGAAAAATTGATGAGAGTGTTGGTTTTGACCAGAAATGCACCCATTTACAATGCAATTTAACTACTAAACTTCTAAATCAAACTATTTGCAAGTTACTAATATTCTTGATTCTGGAGGTGAATTGATATTCAAGAGTAAATATAAAAACTAATCCAGGTTTTCCTATAGTGAAAAAATATTCTGGACCCATGCCATTCCAATAGAAATTCTCATGTCAAAGATGAAATACTAATACTACTTCCCAATAGATTTAGAATTTCTAATGATGCATTCTCCAAGCAAATATAATTGGTGTGACAATAGATTTAATCCTCGTTCGTGAAATCTTGAAGCCAAATGTAGTATTGTTACCATGGAAACTCTAAGTTGAAACAAAGTATGTAGCGTAGTTCATGAAGTAGTGCTAGTTGAACCCTTATGCTTAAAGGCGAACATGGTGAAAACCCATATAACAATTTCTTGAGAGGATTTGACATAATAAGCATCATCAAAACTCAAGTGGAAGTGGGAAGCAATAGTGTAATTAGTTTCGTAAATAAATCTTAACCCACCACCTCTGCTCTTGTCATCCATGTTGTCTTCTCCTCTAACCACTCTTTCCCTTCCTCCTTTGGATTAAAATTTAGACCTAGATATTATATCATTTGAGATACTTGTGCAATTCCATGGTGTTGGGGCTCTCTTCATCAAGCAATACAACTAGAAAGGAATTTTTAGTAATGGCTCACTTCTAAAACAATGTGAACTAGCCGTGCTCAATTTTAGACCTATTTCCTAATGATGGATGACATGGGAACATGACTACATTAAACACCAAACCCCCTTCATCCCAAAATTTACATGAGGAGGAAATGATGGATTCCTCATCAATCCCACATTGCCAATGAAATTGGTTATATTGGAAGCTCCCACATTAACATATAGAATAAAATACACTCCTATATTTTCAAACATTTTATTATTTTTGGAATAGAAGAAATGAATGATATTATATGGGAATTATCCAAACTAAAAACACTTGTTGTTTTAGGGGTAGAAACAAAGGAAGAATAATAATATAGTTCATCCATGACAAGTAATATTCTAGCCCCCAATCATGTACCATTCATCTTCTAGCAATACTTTAAAGGACACCATTCAACCATTTACAAAGAAATATAAATAGCCATGACCAATTGTCTAGTGCTACAACCAGAAGACACCACTAACAAAAGAAAAGTGAGAAGAGATCAATGTCGAAGGAGTTCAAGAAATCAAATCCTCCTACTTTTCATGGAGAGATCACGAAGAATGAAGAAGAAAAATCATGGTTGTTGGGTTTAAAGATATACTTCAAAATCCATGACTAATTTAGAAACATGAAGGCCAGGGTATCCATTTTCAAATTGAAGGGAAACGTTGACATATGATGGGAAGACTTCGGAAATGTCAAAGGCATAAGAGAGAAGGAACTAACATGGACAAAATTTGAAAAATATTCTAGGAAAACAACATGTCTAAGAGCTACTATAACATCAATATTAAAGAGTTCCATGAGCACAAACTAAGACATCTCACCTTAGGTTCTTACACGAAGAGAATTTTGGAGTTGATCAGGTTTATTCCATACATTGTGGATGAGAAGGTAAAGATATAGAGATACCTCAGTCGGTTATCACAATCCTACTAAAATAAGATTGAGTTTGATGAGCTAACGATGTTGGAGGATACCATCTGAAAGATCAAGTATTGTTATGATCAATGCAAGCACAAGGTCAAATTCTAGGTAGATTGGTGATGCACCTAGACCTCTAGTCAGTTTCATCAGTTTCCTTGTTTATAGCAACATTTACTATTTTTAGTAGTTTTTTAGGTCATGAACTTCCAGAGCAGTTTTGACCCCCTAAACAGCGTTCTTTTGAGGTCCACAATAGGACTATTGCGCAAGCCTATAGCATCTATGCACCTGTGGAAAATATTTTATTACTCAAAGAGATATTTCTAATGATGTATTGCACACACCAAATGGAGATAATATGACCAAGTTATGACCTCGGGAAGTTGGCTACCCAACTAACCCCAACAGGGCACACAAACCCTTGGCGTTCCATATCCTGGGGTTAGGGTTTTCCCTTGTTGTTTAATAATAAAAAGGCCCTTGAGCCTCATTTTAACACAGTTCAAAGGCAAGTAGGCACCACATCTCTTCTCAAAGATAAGCCACCATCGCTCGAGCTAATTTATTTACATTTATGTATGTAAGCATATTTCAGTTCTTTGATATTAATGAAATTAAGTTTTGTTTTTGTTGCATCTCTGTGTTTATGCATATATCTATATTTTTTGTGTTCCTACATAGGTCCATATCAATTGGAGAAAGAAATATAAAATCATTTTTAAATGGAAATAACCAAAATCCTTAGGACACAAGCAGATAGGGAAGAATATCAATTTCACCACACCTGCTAGAGTGAATTCTAATGGAATTTCATTGCTATCACTAAAGACTGGCCTATTAAGCCAACAAGGGAAGAGCCTAAGGAGTCTAAGAGAAGGCCATTGCAATTTTAGGGATTTGGAGAGAACCACATGTTGAAGTATTTCCATCACCGATAGAAAAAACAAAGGGGCAATATAATGTAAAAGAGGCAACAACAATGAATGATGTGGCTAGAGCATACCTCGAATTTATTCAGCATTGGACAATAAGAAAGCATACCATCAAGCCCCGATGATCGAATTGGCATATCATCCTCAGATAGGTGGTCAAATAAAAAGGATGAACAAAATTTTAGAAGACATGTTGAGGATGTATTTCATGCACGAACCAAAGAGGTGCGAAGAATTCCTGCCATTAGTGAAGTTTGTAAACAACAATGTGTATCAAGATTCAATGAAGATAAGCCCTTTTAAGGCATTATATGGAAAGAAATGCAACAATCCCATTATTTGGGATGACCCAGTGAACATGGAGGTTCTTGAATCTGACACGATGAAAGAAATGGAGTAAGAAGTGTTCAATATCAAGTAGAAATTGAAGGTTTCCCGAGATAGAGAAAAACTTTATACAAGATAGAAAATAATGCACAAAGAATTCCAAGTGGGAGAGAATGTACATATATGCATTAGACCAAGGGAGATCTCACTGAAAGTTGGGTCCTGTGCTAAATTAGTATCCAAGTTTTGTGGACAACTTCATATTTTGGAAAGGGTGGGAGTAATGCTTATAAACTAGCCCTACCACTTACAATGAAAGAACACGATGTATTTCAATCTCTTTTCCTAAAAATTATGTATATGAAACTAATCATGTCATTGATCGATCTATGATATACATGGAATCCGATGGAGAATTCTAACCAGAACCACTGTGCATCCTAGGCCAGAGGTAGACCACACTGTGAAATCAAGTAATATAGTAGCTCAAGGTGGAATTGAAGCACTTTGGACCTGATGAAGCAAACTAGGAGATTGCAGATCAAATGAGGGTACTCTACCTATTTTTATTTAATGTATAAATGGATGTAAGAGATGTGAATATAAAGCTCAGTTTTTTTTTTCTTATGCTGTGAATTAGCACTCCCAAGATGTGGAAAATCCCTTAGATGCTGACAACATAGTGCAAGGAGCTACTAGATCTTAAACAAAGAAGACCAAGAAATTTTGGAGTCTATTGCTAAGCCATGTGCTTAAAGATTGACGGTTGTATTCCATGTAATATTGTGTTGATGTAACTTGACTATGTGTCTATGCCTAAATGGTCAATGGGAGGGTCAGCGGATGACTAAATAACTATGGTTCTTTTTGTATACTCAATAAACCACCTAGATAGGAAAATATGATTCACTGTGGTGTTTGTTGGGGAGACAATAAACCACCTAGAGACTAGACTACATACCCCTATCATGCTACTTATGAAAAGACAACCAATAAACCATGTGGAAATTGGATTCAACCTTGTGGAGTGATAAATACCCCATTTAGACCTTGGGTGAAGCATTTTTATTGAACTAAGAGGAGTCGGTAAGTCATTATGGTGCTTACTTCCACAGGGAAATGGATAAACCATCTATATAGTGGACGCAGTCTCGTGGATGTCTACCAAGCTTTGGTGTGAATGTTCCTTGAGCAAGTACCCTCTCATACTTTGGATCTGACTTGAGGGTGGTCAATTGCAGGAAATCTATGGTGTAGCTAACCTATGTTTGGGTGGAGAGTGGGAGTCCCTCCTTTATTTTCCAACAACCTTAACATACACCTATAAGTATAAATTTTTATTGATATTGGATTATGAATGGTAATTTTCCTAGTTATTCTTATGGTTAATGAATGGATCTATATACTCATGAATAAATGCCTGAAGTTCACTATGTAATCAAAATTTACAAGCTATCTTATATTTCTAAATTTTAATAAATGCATGCATTAGGCTAATACCATACTCATGTGTTGCAAGTTATCATGTATGTTATGAACTGAATGATTTACCTGACTATACTCATAAATATTAGTTCAAGAATAATGTGATAATCCATACATTATAATGAATTTCTCTATTGTTTGATAGTAATGGCTTGAATAAATAGATTAACTTGCACAATGAACTTGTGATGTCTAAGGATAAATTATAAATGTCCTTGCACGGTTATGTGTATTTCACATTTATGTCAGTAATAAATGTATGCATTATGAAATTAATTCGCCTATACAAGAGGTATATAGAACTTGGTTGAGTTGTGTATCATTTCACAAGTAGTATTGACAAGATTAGTGAAATTTGAGAAGAGGCTTTGACTCTCTTCTTGTCTTAAGGACCTGCAAAATGGGAATATGGTATACTACATGGTGATGTGGACACCCCTTGAGGATCAAGCCTTGGTTCATTGAGCCTCAACCTAAAGAAATCATTAAGCTATGACCAAAACCAAATGAATGATCACGTTTGAAGTCAAGTAGAGGAAGTAGTGGGCCCAGGGTGGAACCATGGTCCTCAAAATTTTGTCTACCAGCTAACCAAATATGTTGTGAACTATATGAATAAAAAGATTTGATCTAATGGTGGAAAGTCAATCCAAATACCGTAGCCAATCCAATGGAACCCTGCCACTAAATGACCAGGCATTTAGACTAAAGAGATTTTGTTAGGAGAGCAGTGCAGGGGTTCATCAAATGGAAGAAGTGTCGATCCGACAATGAAACCTTTTGGAAGGGAATCCTACAATCGAGCTGCCAAGTTTACTTAGAAGTTAAGTGGGTGAGTGCACTGAAGAGATAATTGGATGTGGCATGGCTTAGGGTTGGACACCACTGACTCATGTTCATCAGAATTGGATGATTTCACAGTAAGATTAGAGTGGGTTTAGGTGAAACTGATATAATGGAGGAGATACTAGTGGTGGCCCCTTCAGACTCAAGCACATTCAAATCACCATAATAATGTTGAAGTCATGCACAGAAGGTGGAGCCGAGAGAACTTTGATCTAGCGTGACATGGAACTATGGACTCCACCATAGTTGAAAATCTCAACCTTCCATAGAAAAGTGTGTTTACACACCAACAACTCATTCTGCCACTATTTAGGTCTTGCTGTTGTGTCCCTATAATACTAGTGATTACCCCATTACTATTGTAGTTATACCCCTTATTAATATTTTTGTGCCCCTATTGCCCCCATTTGTTATTACTTTACCTCATAGAATCCCTCTATTGTTATTTTTGTGGCTTTATATTATTATTGTTAGGTCGGCTGGGTTATATTGCGACTCCTTAGACTCCTATATATAGAAAGGAGGTTTTGTCATTTGAATCATCCAAGAATAGTTCATTTATGTAATGTAAAGGAGGTTTCCCCCTCGAAGAGGCTGAATTCTAAGGCGTTGATCTATATTTTCTATCTTTTCTTGAGTTGGTTTCATAACATTTGGTATCAGAGCTTTGGATTCTAGGGTTTCGCTCCTCCAAACAAGTCATCGTGGCATTTTCGCTATAACTTTTTTTCTGTGACGTTTCAGAAGCTAAAAAAAACCCCATTTGAGAAGACATTGCGTTGAATCTCGGATCCAAATTTCAGAGCTTTTTGAGCTATATTTGCAGAGATATGATCTGAGGAAGTTGGTCTTTTTGCAGACTCCTGAATTACATTCCAAACAGGTGACCTGGGAAAAATCATCATAACTTTTTCCCTGAGCATTGGATTGAAATTTTGTAAGAAGGTGCAGAAAGAGGACAGACTGTAGTTTCTTGTATATATTTTTTAGAGCCAAAGGATGAAACAGTGACTCGTGGCATGTCGTACAAGTTCGCTCTACTGAACTAGTCTATAATCCGATCACTGTGGGAGATTTCGCATAACTCTTCCTTGGAGAATCCAAATTGGATCAGAATGGTGGCATTGGAAAAAGGACACAGAGGGCTACCACAGGCTACAATTTTAGAACTGGATGATCTGAAAGTACAGAGATACATCAGAAGCAATATCGAGCTCCTGCAAAGTGAAAAAAAAAGGCGTGTAGATTCTTTTAAATTTTTCCTTAAGAGTGGTTTGAAAATTTATTTTGAAGGAATTCAAAGGGCTAGTAGAGCATTATTATCGGTAACTGATGCCCCGAGGAAAGAAAATTCAAACACCTATTAAGGAACCTGAAAGCTCTAGCATCACTCATGAAGAAGAAGAAAAAATGCTATATGATATATCAAAGTTACAAGAACAAGTGCAACAAATGTCACTTGCACAAAAAGTAATAGAATCTAAGATGGATGGTTTAAGGAAAGATGTAGAAGCTAAGATGGATGGTTTAAAGAAAGGTGTAGAAGCTAAGATGGATTGTTTAAAGAAAGGTGTAGAAGCTAAGATGGATAGCATGGAAGCTAAGGTGAATGGAATGGACGCTAAAATTGATGGTATGGATGATAAGATGGAAGAATTGAAGATAAATATGAATAAGTTGCTACAAGAAATGGTCACTAATGGTGAAAGGGTACTAAAGGAAACTCATGATGAGAACAAAAGAAATGTTAATCATGATTCCATAGACTCTAATGTTGGATCGAAGACTCACCATATTCCAAAAATCGATATGAGGAAGTTTGATGGCAAGGATCCCGCCACATGGATATTACAGATGGAGCAATTCTTCGATCTCAATAATGTGAAAAACACACAAAAGGTACGTATGGAAAATTTATATTTGGAACCAAGTCAGTTTGTATGGTATCAATGGCTTTGCTCTCATAAACAATTTATCACTTGGGAAATTTTTACAGAAGAATTGATAGCACATTACGAGGATACAAAAAGCAACACTTTTTTTAGCCAATTGATAAGTCTCAAACAAAAGGGTTCAATAATGGAGCACATTGAGGACTTCCAAAAATTAAACATAAGGGTAAAAGATATTCCAAAGGAGCATAGGATTGATGTGTTCATAGGGTCTTTAAAGGATAATATCCAACATGATGTTCACCTTTGGGAACCTGATTCATTAGAGAAGGCATTCAGGTTAGCAAGAAAAATGGAAAACAAAATTATGGCAACCAGGAAGCATACCACTCAAAACTATAAAGATGGAAGTGTTGTTGCCCCTATTCTTCCACAACCTATAACGTTGACACCACAACAATTGGAAGAAAAAAGAGCAAAAGGGCTTTGTTACAGTTGTGATAGCAAATACACTAAAGGTCATAAGTGTGCTGAGAAGAAATTATTCTACATAGATTGTGAAGAGGAAGAAGAAAAGGATCAAGAAATGTCAAATGAAGAGGATATACTCCAGGAAAAAAGCCTAGATGAAGAACAAATAAATCCGACCATATCTTGTAATGCATTGGCAGGAATTACCACTCCTCAAACCATCAAGATAGAAGGACAAATCAAGAAGAAAAAGGTAATAGTGTTGATTGATTCAGGAAGCACCCACAATTTTATTCATTGTAAGGTAGAAAAGAATTGAATTGCTTCCTATATCCAGCACCAGAGTGTCAAGTGATGATTGCAAATGGAGGAACAATAAATTGCTCTGGAAAGTGCCATAATATCAAGCTATCCATGGGAGAATATGTATTGACTAGCCCAATGCTTTCCATTCCAATGGGAGGTGTTGATGTTGTACTAGGAGTCCAATGGCTACAATCCTTGGGTACAATAGCTTTTAATTTTCAAGAACTTTTCATCAAATTTTCTATGTAAGGAAAGGAATTTGAATTAAGGGGTATTGCAGGGAAACCAGGAAAGATAATCAGCTCTAATGGTATGACAAAGCTTCTAAAAAAGGAACAAAGAGGTGTAATTGCACAATTATGTTCGCTAGATGTTTCCACATAGGAATCATCTATTTCTCCAGATCTCCAAAAAGTCCTAGACGATCATTCCAAGGTATTTGAGACTCCCAAAGGTCTCCCACCTATACGTGATCATGATCATGCTATTCATCTGATTCCAGGAAGTGCTCCTCCAAACATCAGGCCGTACAGATATCCCTATGTCCAAAAGAGTGAAATTGAACGTATGGTTGCAGAAATGCTAGAGGCTGATATAATTCAACCGAGTCAAAGTTCTTTCTCTGCTCCAGTAGTATTGGTGCACAAGAAGGATGGATCATGGCGCATGTGTTCGGATTATAGGGAGCTCAACAAGCTCACTATTAAAGATAAGTTCCCATTCCTGTCATTGATGAATCACTGGATGAATTGCATGGATCAATTTACTTCACCAAGTTGGATCTTTGTTCAGGATATCATCAAATCAGAATGAAGACTGAAGACATTCCGAAAACAGCATTTAGAACTCATGAGGGCCATTATGAATTTTTGGTCATGCCTTCTGGCCTTACCAATGCACCTTCAACATTTCAAGGTTTGATGAATTCAATTTTCAAAACATTCCTTAGAAAATTTGTGTTAGTATTTTTTCATGATATACTAATCTACAACAAATCTTGGAAGGATCATGTTGAAAATGTTGACAGGGTGCTACAACTATTGGAGGAGAAACAATTATATGCAAAAAAATCCAAATGTTTCTTTGGAGTCTAGGAGGTGGAATATCTAGGTCATATTGTATCTCATGAAGGAGTTAAGGTAGACCCTAGCAAAATTAAAGCCATTAAGGAATGGAAAATCCCCACATCCATAAAGCATCTGCAAGGATTTCTCGGGTTGACAGGGTATTATCGCAAGTTTGTTAAGAATTATGGGAGAATAGCAGCACCTCTAACAACATTATTGAAGAAAGATGCATTTTCATGGACTCCGGAAGCAACAAAGACCTTTGAACATCTTAAAGAGGCAATGTGCCAAGCACCGATCTTAGCTACACCAGACTTCACAAAAACCTTTATTGTGGAATGTGATGCTTCAGGAAATGGAATTGGTGTTGTTCTAATGCAAGATGAAAGACCCATTGCTTTTGAAATTCATCCAATCAAGGGAACGTTTTTAAGCAAAGATGTTTATGAGAAAGAAATTTTGGCAATACTCCATGTACTTAAGAAATGGTGACCCTACCTAATGGGAAGACACTTCAAGGTAAAAACGGATCATGATAGCCTTAAATACTTTTTAGAACAAAGGTTATCCTTTGAAGAGCAACAAAAGTGGGTCACAAAGATGTTGGGTTATGACTTTGAAATCATCTACAAAAAAGGGAAGCAAAATGTGGTGGCAGATGCACTCTCAAGAAAGGATGAGGATGTGGAAGCATTGTTGTGTGCCATTTCTATTATCCAACCAGATTGGATAAACAAAGCAAGGGAGGAATGGAAGAATGACAAAGAAGTGTGGGAACTTATTCAAAAGTTACAACAAGATTCCAGTACGTCTGATACATTTAGCTGGCAAAATGATTCGTTATGGTACAAAGATTGCTTATACCTCTGTAAGAATCCCCAGCTAAAACAAAAAATTATTATGGAATTTCACACTTCTCCCTTAGGAGGGCACTCAGGATTTTTAAAAACTTACCAAAGGGTTAAGAAGGAATTTTTTTGGGATGGCCCTAAATCAGATATTCAAAAGTTTGTGGCGTAATGTTTGGTTTACCAACAAAATAAAGTTGAAATAATTAAGACACCGGATCTATTACAACCTTTATCCATTCCAAGCCAATGTTGGGAGGAGGTTTCAATGGATTTTATCACAGGTTTACCCAAGTCTGAGGGAAAGAGGGTCATCATGGTGGTAGTTGACAGACTTACCAAGTATGCACACTTTCGTGCATTATCACATCCATTTAAAGCTAGTACAGTTTCTATTGCATTTATGGAAACAATTCAAAAGCTACATGGAAACCCAAAGATTATTGTAAGTGACAGAGATCCCATTTTCACTGGAAATTTTTGGACATAATTATTTTCTTGTCTTGGTACTCAATTAGCTCATAGCTCATCTTATCATCCTCAATCTGATGGGAAAACTGAGATAGTAAACAAATGTTTGGAAGGATATCTTCGTTGCTTTGTATCTAATAAAGAGGCACAATGGGTCAAATGGTTGCCTCTGGCTGAATGGTGGTATAACACTTCATTCCATACAACAACAAAAATGACCCCATTTATGGTACTTTATGGCTATCAACCACCATCCATCACATCATATTTAAGAGAAAATTCAAAGGTTCAGGCAATGGAACATCACATCGAACATCAACAACAAGTCCTCCAACTCTTAAAGGATGACCTCGTGTTGGCACAGAATAGAATGAAACAACACGCAGATCAACATCACAGTGAAAGAAGTTTTGATGTAGGTGATTGGGTATTCCTACGGCTACAACCATATAAGCAACTGTCCCTCAAGCAAGCTAAGAAGGATAATAAATTATCACCAAAGTATTATGGTCCGTACAAGGTGTTGCAAATGATTGGTACTATGGCATACAAATTGGAGCTTCCTGCAGCTTCTCGATTGCACCCAGTTTTCCATGTTTCATGTTTAAAGAAGGTTATAGGCGACAAGCTCCTAGTTCAAAGAATATTTCCAGAACTTGACAAGGAAGGAAAAATTATATTGGAACCGGAAGCAGTCACACAAACAAGAACTCGACAGCTACAAAATCGATCAATTTTGGAGTATCTTATCAAGTGGAAGAACTTATCCGCTGAAGATTCCACATGGCAGGATGAGAATTTTATACAGAAGTATCCATAACTACTCAAGCGTTGAGAACAACACCTTTTTGAAGGAGAGGGGCATGTTGTGTCCCTATAATACTAGTGATTACCCCATTACTATTGTAGTTATACCCCTTATTAATATTTTTGTGCCCCTATTGCCCCCATATTTTTATTACTATGCCCCATAGAATCCGTCTATTGTTATTTTTGTGGCTTTATATTATTATTTTTAGTTCGGTTGGGTTATAATGTGACTCCTTAGACTCCTATATATAGAAAGGAGGTATTTTCATTTGAATCATTCAAGAATAGTTCATTTATGTAATGTAAAGGAGGTTTCCCCTTCGAAGAGGCTGAATTCTAAGGCTTTGATCTATCTTTTCTATCTTCTCTTGAGCTGGTTTCATAACACTTGCGGATTTCATGGAGACGACATGATAGTGCCACATGGGCATGGTGCAAGCCACGTGGGTGTTGTGAGTGGTCCCATTAATGACATGGTTTTTTTTGTTAGGCCAAAACATCTAACAACATACATTTTGATCCAATATTTGGGTTTATATTAAATATATATCATCATAAAGCTCGCAATCAGTTGATTACAAAGTGGTATCAGAATTAAATTCCACGGACTTGAGGAATGAGGTGTTTTACTGCTATATTTTTAATAAGCCTTGAAAATCTATCTTTAAGAATGAGGTGGTTGTAACCCATATTTAGAGCAAGCCTTGAAGATCTACCAAAAATGGTAACACTCCCTTAGCCCTATAGGGCTAGGGGGTGGGAGATGTCTACAACTAAAAATATTATATATAAATGTATTCTAGATATCTACTAGTCATTGGTTTTTCACTAGGGAAACCATAGTATTTGCAAAATAGAAGATAGTTTTTCCATTATTTCCAAGTTAAATATAGTAAAAAATACATCATAATATGGAAGTTTGTAATAGGAAATTCCAAAAACAGTGTCTAAGAAGAGCATAACACTTGAACAAACTCATATAAGAAAAACCAAGATATCAAGTGTAACTAAACATGGTAAAAATTATGAAGAAGTTCAAGCATCCACCTTAATAGGAATTAGCTTTACGAGGCCACTAAAACCTGGTCTAGCACTTGGAGATAAACTTGCCAGAATACTAGTCAACCTATTGTCTATCTTTTTCAATTACAACTACATTTTGTCAAACTACAACAAAATTTCATCCTTCATGTCATTTATTGCAAGCAAGACTTTTACCAATAGAGTTTTTTTATGTCAATATACATCAATAGTGCAATTTTTTTTTAGCCACAGGTATGACTCGCCTTAGGCACCCAATTTTCCACTATAGCAAAGATATGTTATATCTCATTGTCTTGAATGTAATTTCTTTTACTAACAAATTTTTCTTTCACATCATGTAACTCTTGTTGCGCCTCTAGAGGTGTATCTTCATGGAAGATATGTGTTGAAGACAAAACCCTAGTACAAGCATGTGAGCATTCTGGAAGACCACATCCACCACTACCTCACCTACGTTGAGCCATGTGAGTGTTAACTAATGCTTCAGGATTGTTATTGTACAATATGTAATTAGGTTCATATTCCATTTTTATGGTTACCAAGACACAATTGTCTCATACCTAGATTTCACATGTATAAATAAGTGATTTAATCCCTTTATACAATTTCTCTTTCATTTTGGAGTTTATTCAAGCTTGTACAGTGGTATCAGATCCCATGTTAAGTTGTTTATAAACTCCATGCCTACTGAGTTTGTTTTTAAGGAGGTGTTGGTTTGATTTTTATGGAGAGAAGAATGTAAAAGTTTCATAAAATGCATTTTTAGGAGTGAATTGCTTGCAAAGGCATGAGATAAAGATTGTGGGAGTATTGGAAACATAGTTAAAAGAAACCAAGGTAAAAGTGATTACCCACAAGTAACTCTTATTGTTGGCATAATCGCAAGTGAATAAATAAAATTGAATATTAGGGAAGCTTTGAAGCATTTTTTTTGGAAGTGGATTATTAATTATTTCTAGTGGAATATTTGTTTCCATATTAGAGGTTTGAATTTAATCCACAAATTACAGGAAAGTAGAGAATGCTTCAAGGTTCATGAAAGTGAAAGTAAAAAAAATATTTAAAGAATTATTTGACAAGGATCTGTTAAAAAAAATAAATGAATATGGAGACATTTTCCAGAATATGAGACCATGATTAAGGTGAATGTGTTTCCTATATATTTTATATTACTTCTAGAAACAACATCATTGTGTGGAAGTAGGAAAAGCTAGAAAGGTCATCTTTGTGTGGAAGTAGGAAAATTCAGAAAGGTCAAAGTGAACAGAGAAAGAGGTAAAGCTAGAAAGGTGAAAGTGAATAGAGAAAGAAGCAACGCTATATAGGTAAAAGTGAATAGAGAAAGAATCAAAGAAACGTGAAAGCTAATAGTATAAAAAAATTGTGAGTATCAAGTGAATGGAAACTATATCAAATTGTGATTAAAGAAAATATTTCTCATTTCTTTTATCAATTATATTTAAGAAAAAGAAAATGGTTAAAGAAATGTGAAATGAGAAAGTAAAAGTAAAAGTGGCTAATTCTGAAATTAAAAGGGAAATAATGATTTGAACTTAGTTCTCTACTAGATTATTTTTGGAGCCCACCATCAAATCACTAAACCAAATTTTATTTAAAACAAAAGGAGAAAGGGATTTATATTTTCTTTTAGAGGACTACTTCACATATTTGAAAATTTGAAAAGGATTTGAAGAATTTATTTGGTTGCAAAACAATTATGACTTTAATAGTTTCCATAGTTGGAGTTGTCCTTAGTGGAAAGGAGAATTATCAAGATTGGTTTAGAAAGTTTAAAAGTTCCCTTGTTTTTAATTATTTGTGTGAATTTTGTCAAGACATAACAGATAAAGATGGAAAATAAATTGCACTGGGACCACCTGATAATGAAAAACAACGTGAAATTTGAGAGACAAAGGACAACGAGGAATATGCATTAATAACTGCATCGGTGACAAAAGAGGTAATTTGATATATCATTTCTTATGGTACTAAATAAGAAGAATAAAGAAGTTGAAAGAATTGTATGATTCGCACTCAGAACTCAAAATTATTCAGTTATTGTTAAAGTTGTTTAATTTGGAGATGAAGGGTAATGATCCTTTGAAGAGTGCCTCTGAAATAAAATCCATTTTTCATGATATAGAAGCCACTGGAATTAAAGTAGATTTACAACTTACAGCTTTTATAAAATTCCTTCATCCTGTCTATTCACACTAATTGGAATCTCTCCAAGCTAGTGGGCAGTTAAAAGACATTACATTTGATAAACTTGTAAACAAAATAGCTGAGAGAGAAAATGCCTTTGGGAAGAAAGAGGCCCCACCTAACTCTAATATATAAACTTTGTGCCTTGCACAAAAGGATCAAAAATCTTGTGTTGAAACTTCTAGAGGTGATAAAATTAGTAGAGGTCATGGTAGGAGAAATTATAGAGGCAGGGGGGAAAAAGTAATCAGAGAGAGAAACAACAAAATGATAGAAAACAAACGAATTTTAATGATAAACGAGCTATCAAATGTTTTAGATGTGCTAAAATTGGTCATGCTATTGCTAACTATAAAATCGCTTGGGAGAAAGTCAGTGAAAGGAGAAAACAACTGAATGAAAAGAAAGATTAGCCACCACTAGATAAGGGAAAATTAGTAGAGTCTGCATATTACATTGTTTCTCACTATAATTTTAATATTAATGATGTTTTCAACACTAAATTTTCTTCATGGAGAGATAGTTGAATTTTGGATTCAGGAGCCACTTGTCATATGACATTTAGGCGAATTTTTTTTTAAACTTTCAGTGATGATATTAATGTCATTATTTACTTTACTGACAAGTCTCAAATTAAACCATCTGGCATTGAGTCTATTCGTTTGAAGATACTGAATCTTGCAAATTATGTTCTACATGATGTACTTTATATTCCACAGTTTCAACGAAATTTGATGTCTCTTATCCATATTTGGCAGGAGGGGCATTCTATTCATATATTTAATGGCATCATCAAGATAAGAATAGAATTTTATCATGCATTTGTTATGACCCACGTGGAAGAAGGTATGCTTTTAAAATTAAATGGGACTTCATCTACTAATTCTCGTGAAAGTTTTGCTCTTTTGGCACAGCAAAGTGATATCCTGTCTCCCAGCTTGTTGCGACATGGTCAATTTGGTCACATCAATTATGGCAACATCAGAATTATGAAAAAGTAAGGTATTAAAGGTCTTCCAATAGTTCCAAGAAAACTTACTCCTTATGATGCTTGTATTTTGGGAAAACATTGTAAACAACCTTTTCATAGTTCTTCTTTTAGAGCTTCATGAAAATTAGGTCTTATACATTCAAATTTATGTGGACCTATGCCTATTTCAACTGCCAATGGAAATAAATATGTGTTGACATTTATTCATGATTACTCAAGAATGTGTTGGGTGTATTTTTTTAAGGATAAGTCATAAGTGTTTGAAGTTATTAAAACTTTTCATTTGATGATTAAAAATGAAACTCAACAGAATATAGGCATTTTCATAAATAATAATGGTGGCGAGTATATTTCTCATGCTTTTGAACAATATTTGAAGTACAATGGAATCAAACGTCAAACTACCATACCTTATAAACCACCACACAATGGCTTTCTAAAACAAATGAACAGAAATTTTCTTAATATGATTAGATCTATGATGTTTTTTAAGAATGTGAAATTGATGTTTTGGGGCGAAGCAATTCTTTGTGCAACTTATATTAGAAATCATTGTCCTGCTTTTTTTATTAACAATAAGACTCCTTATGAACTTTGGTATGATCGACTCCCAACTGTTCAACGCTTCATAGCTTTTGGATCAAAATGTTATGCTTTGATTCCTATGCAACATCAAAATAAATTAGGAGCAAGAAATCAAAAATGTATATTTTTTGGTTATTCTAATACTTCCAAAGCATACAGGTTGTATAATGAAGAAAATAAGAAGTTTATTATTTCCAAAGATATAATCAAATAAAGGTAACTCCATTGTTGATAGGCAACTGGCTCATTTGGAGAAATTTGCATCTAAAAAGTTCTATTTTGAATCTAATAATGATGTTCCACATACTAAAGAGGGCATTCTCATTCTGAATTAGTTTTTGGCTTTTCCATCTTTGACTCATGAGAATGATGAGGATGTTACTTCTGAAGAAAATTTGGAGGATACTGTTGTTTCTGCAGGGTCAGAAAGTGTTCCTGAAGAACCTGTACTTCAGGATGATCAACCATCACATCTACTTCAACAACCTTTACGAAGACCTACACGTGCTCAAAAAATTCCAAGAAAATATGATGATTTTGAATTAGGAAAGTCTTCTAAAGGTGATTCCAGTAAATTTTCTCAAGACTGTGACTTCAATTATTTTACAATTAGCGAACCTAGTTGTTTTGAAGAAGATTCTAATTGTGATGAATGGAAGGATGCAATGAAATAGAAATATGATGCACTTATTAAGAATGGAACTTGGAGGTTAGTGGATATTCCTGCAGGGATCAAACCTATTGGTTGCAAGTGGCTATATAAGATGAAGTATAAGGAAGATGGTTAGCCTGATAAATACAAGGAATGGCTTGCAGCAAAAGGATACGCTCAGAAGGAAGGTGTTGACTACATAGAAACATTTGCTCCTACAGCAAAATGGGGCACAATTAGAACTTTTTTTTTCTCTTGCAGCTCAAAATAGATGGAAAATACATCATATGGATGTTAAAACAATGTTTTTTAATGGTGATTTGAAGGAGAATGTTTATATGTTTCAGCCAAAAGGTTTTGATGCCAAAGGAAAAGAGAAAAAGGTATGTAAGTTAGTGAAGGCTTTGTATGGATTGAAACAAGCATCTCGTGCATGGTATGAAAAGTTAACTGAATAGCTTCTCAAGTTGAATTATAAGTTATTTGATCTGGATGATGCAACTCCTTTTGTTTAGAAAATTGGAAATTTAGTTGTATATATGGTTGTGTATGTAGATGATTTGATGATTACAGGAAAAATAATGATGACTATATAGCATTCGTTAAAAGAGAATTATTGAAATTTTTTGACATGGCATGTTTGGATTTATTACATTATTATTTAGGGATTGAAGTTGATCAGAAACCCAAATACATTTTCATTTCTCAGAAAAAATATATTGGACAGTTATTGGACAAATTTAGGATGTAAGATTATAATCCTGACACTACTCATATGGAGCAAAATTTGATACTTACTTCCACTAAAGGAAGTATGTTTGAAGATCCAACAAAGTACAAGCAACTTGTTGGAAGTTTGAATTTCTAACTACTACTCAACCTGACATAGCTTTTGTTGTAGGGATACTTTCCATATTCATGCATGAGCCATGTGAAGGTCATTGAAATGCAACAAAGCAAGTGCTCAAGTATTTGAAAGGCACTCGAACATATGGCATCAAATATTCCAAAGTTGCAGATTTTCATTTCACTGGATATTCATATTTTGATTTTGATTTTAATGGAGACAAGGAGAATGGAGTCTCTACTTCTGGTTATTTGATGATTCTTGGATCAACATCCATCAGTTGGAGATCATCCAAGTAATTTTTTCATGTTGATTCTACCACCAAAGCTGAATATGTTACAACAGCTCAAGCTACATAAGCATTTGGCTTTGAAAAATACTTGAATACTTGTAGGAGAAATAAAAGGCTTCAACTCCACTATTAGTTGAAAAGTCTTCTGCAATTCAGTTGGCCAAGAATCTCAAGTTTCATGATCAAAGAAATAATATTAACATCAAATATCACTTGATTCGACATTATGTAGAGGCCAAAGTTATTCATCTGACACATTGTCCTACTTCATAGCAGATCATGGACATATTTACAAAGCCACTGAGACGTGAAAAGTTTGAAAAGTTCAAAATGTTACTCGCCATGTCATATGTCCCTTTGAATTAAGGGGGGGATGTTAAATAATCCTTCAGTATTGTTGTTGTACAATATGTAATTAAGTTCATATTCCATTTTTATAGTTACCAAGACACAATTGTCTCGTAACTAGATTGCACATGATAAATAAGTGATTTTATCATTAATACAATTTCGCTTTCATTGTTCTCTTTCATTGTGGAGTTTATTCGGGCTTGTACAGTGATGAGTGATGGTGAGGACCCAAAAAGAGGAAAGGGACAAAGAAAGTTGTGAAAGGTTCAATAATAAGGGAAGCAAAAGCTTGTGAAAAGGCCACAGACCAAGAGTGGAGAAGTTCAGATGCAGGGATCCAATAGCGAGAGGATCATCAAGACTAGATGGTAACTTGAACACAGAAAGGAAAGAGTCCAATTCACAAAAAATTCAAACAAGGAATGTAGAGAGAATACCACAGAAAGAAAGGTGGAAGAGTATGAGGTCCTAGGAAGGCAGAGCATCATCATGAGCTAAGCATAAAACTAGTTGAGAACCATCCCAAAGTAAGTGGGAATTCTGGAGTAGGTATGATAGCATGTGAGGCCGAATTGCATCGATTTTAAGTGCATCATGCTTTCAATTATATGTACCTCCATAGTATACAAAGTAAACAAGGATTTATGAGGATCAATAAGCACAACACCCTCAAAGTGACAATGGTCGTGCTTCCCTCAACCCTTTATGCCTCCTTAATCACCCCATACAAGGAATTACTAAATAATTTTAATTATTTATAATTATAAAATGAAATTATAATTTTTTCTATATATATTTAAATTATTAATAATTATAGAACAAGATTATAGAAATGTGTATTTATACCTAAAGAGTAATGAAAATACTTTTAAACTACTTCTTAACAGCTTGTCTTCCTTAAATGTAAGAAAATAGGTTAACAACCCAGATGCATCTAGAAAGAGTGAAATCGTGCCCCCATATAAACCACCAGTAGGTTATCCCAGGTGGCATGGTTTTCCATGAGTAATGGTGATGAGTCACCCTGCATTCACAAATAGAAACTGGTGATGGATCTCCCCACTGTTGGTTTCACAAAGAAAAAAGAATAATAAAAACTAATAGTTAAATCAACATTATTTTATAAATTAATTACACCGTAAGGCATTCCCCTCTGATATTAACTCCCCTCTTGTCACACCTGTCTTGCTATGATTCGTCTGATTGAGATGTTAGACGATTCAAATAGTTTCCACCATTGGATTAAGCATATAGTTACAACTAAAACAATACTAATATTTGCTAGTTAAAACCATATGAATAGAATGTGAATGCCACTCCTCAGAAACCCAAATCAATTCCACTCCTGGGAAACCCAAATCAATGGATGATTCCCCTCCTCAGAAACCTAGCTCAGCAGATGCTTGATGCCCCTCCTCAGAAACCCATCTCTTTCGCTATTGAAGGGAACATTCTTGCTCAATGCCCCTCCTCAGAAACCCAAATCAGCAGATGATGTCCCTCCTAAAAAACCCACCTCGAAAACCCAACTTAGTGGATGCTCGATGCCCCTCATCAGAAACCCAACTCTTTCCCTGTTGAAGGAAACATTCTTACTGTCTCTTTTTTAGCAGGGGAAAAAGATTCACACAATGGAGCAGCAAAAGATTCACACGGTGGATCAAATCTCTTCAATTAGTTTTTTGAATAGATGTGTGGTTTTTTTTCTAAAGGTATCATTCCATGTTTTTTCATAAAGATTCCTACTTTCAGGAGTTCAAATATTTTTCAAATGGTGATTGTATAAAATGTATGTAGCAGAATCGGAAAATGAACTTCTTTTCATTTAAATTATTCATTGATTGAAAGAAGAAAAGATTATTTATTTTTTGCCCTAAGTGTGCACTTATGGCACTAAGTTTCAGTACTATATACTATGGTGGGGACAACATATACTATGTAATCATGACAGTTTCATATGCCCACATCATCATGTTCACAATTTGTAGATTGCCCTTCCAGACATATTGAAAACCCCTCCATGTAGCTCACAAAGATTCATGTGTATGATCTTAAAACTATCAGCTTTGGTAATTGGAATTTCATGTTAGTTTATTTATTTTAATTTAAAATATTTTAGTTATTTGTACTCGTATATGTTAATAAAGCAAGAAGAGAACGTTTTATGCTTAGGTGTATATATATCTTAATAAATAAGAAGAGAACATTAGCTAAGACATCCCATGGTGGTAGTAAAGAGATTTGCCTTGCGGTTCATAGGGTTTCCTGATGGCTTGATGCATCTTCTCCTCCACAAGCTATGTGGGTATTGCTAAATCATTATTTTTTGTCAATTTTTTGGGTATCCATAGGACCATAAGAGCAGATCATACATGTTTGGATCCATGGTTATATATTTGGTTCTCTTTCATGGATCAGTATATGAATTTTTTCTATTATGTAACATGTTATTCAATGTTTGGGTTTTTTTACTGATTACATGATTTTTCAAGAAGTATGATCAATTTCATGAAGATGTCCATTGGTACATCTTAATTGTTTTTTTCTAGTAAATATGATTAGTTTCATTGTAATTTCGTGACAAATGAAATGGTTGATTGAAGCATATAGAATGTAAATATGTTGGGATGAGCCATATGATTCTAAATTCTTCACATTGAATTCCTATGAAAAAAACTTGTACAATATTAGGGGAAAATATCGATATCAAAATCAAGATTCAAAACAGGCATTCTTCTTCATCATTTGATTCCATCAATTCCCAAAGAATATAGCTGATGCATTATAAGACTGCTTAGGACTTTTTCCTTAAATCCATGGTTTATGTTGTTTCATTGACTCAAGGCATGTTCTTTCATATATGTTTTTGTTAGAACTTGCAATCTACAGCTAGAATTATTCTATGATATTAATTTCATAGAATGGATGATATAACTCAGTGGTGAAGCGACCTGGATGCCAGAGGCATATCATGGATTTGATTCTTATTTTGTTCACTTTTCAAAAGTCTCCCCTAGGCTATAGAGATCAAAAGGCTTGACTTCATAGTGCTTAATATCTTGTGTTCCATGTCAAATTTTTTTACTCATGGTCTTTTTGTCTTTTTTCCCACTTGAAGCACCATCTTTATCATCGAGAACCTTGGCAACAGTAACAGAGATAGAATTCTCACTCAAACAAGTCTTACAGGTTTTACAATGTTGTTTTTGGTCCACATGAACTCTAAGCTATAGGGTTCAGATCTTTTTTGGAATTTGCAAGAAAGACCTTATTTCCTAGCCATAATTTTGATTTAGCTCCATCCAAAAGGTTCCATGTATTGGCGTTTACATGGTGCATATATTGGTTTTACTTACAGAATTTTAGTTTCAATTAAATTAGCCTAAGTAACGATGTGAACAAGTCTTTGATCATATCGGGTGACCCATCTTAGTAAAAGGAAAACCCATTTTCAAGGTGCATACATGAAAGTTACATTTAATTTTTTTCATTTATCAGCAATATTCTCTTTTTAAGATAATATCCTCTGAAAATAATGTTTTCTGAAAATAGATTTTATTAAATATACATTTCATTCAAAAGTGAAGTTTCCACCACAAAAAACAAGACAATCAACACTTTGGAAAAAGGAAAACTAAATTAGAAAACTAAATAGCCTATTAAGTGCACCTATTTTACTTGGACTCTTTTTGTCAATTTTATCATTGGATGAATCAGTTTTCCACTTACATAGAAGCTTAACAAAATATTACTTAAAACATGCATGCTTTGATGAAGATATTGGGAAAACATTTCAGTTTCGATTTCCACTTACATAGAAGCTTAACAATATATTACTTAAAATATGCTTTGATGAAAATACTGTGAAAACATTTTAGTTTCGATTATAACAATAACAATATGTCATTATAGAAAGACACCTCAAATAAATTTTCACAGCAAAATTGTTTAAAATATGCTTTGATGAAAATACTGTGAAAACATTTTAGTTTTGATTATAAAAATAACAATATGTCATTATAGAAAGACACCTGAAATAAATTTTCACAGCAAATTTGTTCTCGAGGGGGTTTAGCATTGTATGACTAGGTATAGCAGATGCCTATACAAAATCAGAATATCTTAAAACACCTATGTACAATAGATAAAAGATTTATGTGTGAGTCAAGTACCTTATTGTGAAATAAAATTGTGCTCAATAATCTAATATAGGCTTGACACGAAGATTTAATCCATCTTCAGCCATATGGAGTGTCAGTGAAGGGCGATATTTCATTTCCTTACCTTCAACAGCTTCAAATTTGAAGAAACATACAAGCACAACAGCAAAAATTTTCATTTGCATGTATGCAAAGTCCTTCCCAAAACAAATACGAGGCCCAACCTGTAAGTCAAGCAAGAGACCTTATCTATTTCAAGAAATTATCATAGGTACTTTTTCAATAGATTAAGTATCAAGGTTAGGGAACTTATCTTAAATGCAGTGAATTTGAATGGTGACTGGGACTTAAAAACTCCATTCTCATTCTGTATCTCAGGCCTAAACTCATTTGCATCACTGCCCCAGAGGTATGTCATTCTTCCCATTGAGTAACAGACATAGCTCATCAGATCACCTTTCTTGATTTTGAAGCCATCAGGAAGGATGCCATCAGAAATTACATACTTTGCATCTTGCAGATTATGTTTTGTCAATTTTTGATGAGCCATATTCTTTGATCTTTAAATCAATACTAAATGGAGAAGGGATCATCAATATAGGAGGCATTTTATTCAAAAGGTACAATGATATCTGCACTTCTAATTGAAGGATTTCTGCGATTCTAATTTAAGCATAGGAATCCAAAATTCAAATGATCTTATCCATATTTTTGTAAAAGGTAAGTCATAGAAGAAATTGGTTTGGGAAAACTCACCAATGCGATGAAAATATGGATATAATATTATGCCATATATCCTCTATCTGTTATGCAATGAAAATATCGATATAATAGTATGCCATATATACTCTATCCTGAGAGAATTCTATTGTTTTCTAACAAGAGGAGAAACAAGACTAACACAACACATTTATTCATGGAAAATGATTAGTTAAAAGAATGTTGGGGATACCTAAATTACGGAAGAAATATATGCAACAGTCACCATCACTAAACAAGACAATTAATGAACAAACTAAAAATTGAGATGAATGTGTTAGTTTTGTTGTTCTTTGTAGCGTTAACTGATTTATATGTGTCTAGGAGAGGCCAGGTAGTGCTCTTGATCCTTGGCATCTGTAACCATTTCATCTTGTTAAGTAGAAGAAAACTTCTTTATGCAAGAGATTGTTTGTAAAAAAAAAACTTACTTATTGTAAAAGAAATAAGAACAATATTTCTACATTACTATTATTGATCTTTTAAATACCTACATATTGATATTTCTCCATAACTATTATTGATATTTCTTTTGTACCACGAAGGGAAAATCACTCTCTGAAGTGTGCACCAATTTTTTCTTTCAAGGTAGGACAATGATTATTCTTTGCAGTCTTACCTTATTTCTTTTGTACATGAGAGGTTGATTCTTTTGTACAAGAGACGAGAGGACAGGTCATGCTCTTGTTCCATGACATATATAACCGATTTTTTTGAAAGCGGTTCACACTGCAGACTTATGGTCACTTATTTCAACATAACATAGTTATAATTGCAACAACATAGTTGTAGCTGTGAGTTGCAGTGAGCCATGGAGTTGGTGTGGCTTGGGGTTGATTTTGTTGTTGCATCTATGTTCAAAGTTGTTGTGGGTGGATTCAGTGTGGGTTTCCTCTTCACCAAGAAGAGAGCTAGGAGCCTAACCAATGGCTCTGTGGGAGAAGGAAAATAAGGAAGGCTACCGAATAAAGAATAGAGGAGATAAGTCTTTAGATTGTTGTTGCAGCTACGTAGGTCATGGATTCGGTGTGGGATGCCTCCTCGCTAAGGCACTGAGAACAAAACCAGGAGCCAAGCCAATTGATATGCAGGAGAGGAGCATGGCTCAATATTAGCATCCAGTCCCATCGGTGACTAGTTCATAAAGTAACATAGCACATTTCATATTTACAGGATTTCTAGACCTCCTCATATGCTACCAAAATTTGTATTAGATAGGGTTTCCCCTTTTGGAAATCACATATAATACTATTTTGGTTGGTGTCAATTCTTCTCTTTAAAGTAGCAAAAAGTGATCTTGGATACATATACAATAAATATCAAGGTCTATACATTGTAGAACCACCACTAAAAGCGAGTCACATTAAAATATTACAACTCTTCGAAGGGAATTTTTGAAGATATGATCCTCAAAAGGCAACCAAGGATCATTACAAGGAAGTCAAATTTAGTTGGCCTTCTGTTCATAAAGAATCACTAGTCGAGGATTACACAAAGGATCCCAAACATACCAAGAAGTTTAAAAAAAATCAAATGAAGGTCTAAGTCAATGTCATTAGGCACACTAAAACTTCTTCAAACTACTTCGAAACGAGTGCACACTTTCATGTGAACAAACTACTTTGTATACAAGACATCTTGCCATGGGTACCAGTA